>SJYX01012003.1:213226-235552 GCA_006410675.1 Oreotragus oreotragus | reverse complement strand
ATTCTTAGCGACGCCATGGACTGTAGCCCACCAGGCTCCTCCGTCCGTGGGATTCTCCAGGCAAGAGTACTGGAGTGGGTGCCATTTCCTTCTCCAAGTCCTCCTGCTGCTGCTAAGTCGCTTCAGTCATGTCTGACTCCGTGCGACCCCATAGACGGCAGCCCATTGGGCTCCGCTCTCCCTGGGATTCTCCAGGCAAGAACACTGGAGTGGGTTGCCATTTCTTCTCCAATGCACGAAAGTGAAAAGTGAAAGTGAAGTCGCTCAGTCGAGACTGATTCTTAGCGACTCCATGGACTGCAGCCCACCAGGCTTCTCTGTCCATGGGAGTTTCCAGGCAAGAGTGGGATGCCATTTCCTTCTCCGAATGAACTGCTAGTATAAGGCTTATTGATGACTCTCGAAACAAGACAGCATCATGATGAACTCACGGGAAAAAAGAGTAAACACTTTATGATTCCAATCAAATAAAAATCTAGAAAATGCAAGCTAATCTGCTGTAGAGAAAGTAGGTTGATGGTTGCTGGGAGGGTCAGAAAATGCAGGGAGAGAGATTATAAAAGTCCACGAGGTAGGGCTTCCCTGGTGGTTCAAGGGTCAAGAATCTGCCTCCCAATGCAGGGGACACAGGTTTGATCTCTGGTCTGGGAAGACACCACACGCCATAGCACAACTAAGCCTGTGCACCACAACTGCTAAGCCAGCATTCTAGAGCCGTGAGCCACAACGACCGAAGCCCACGTGCCTAGATCCTGGGCTCCCCAGTAAGAAACACCTCTGCAATGAGAAGTCTGTGCACCGCAACTAGAGGGTAGCCCCCACTCTCTGAAACTGAAGAAGGCCCTCCTGTGGCAACAGAGATCCAGCACAGCCAAAAGTAAAATAAATAAATCTTTGCTTTCTGAATGTTGAGCTTTAAGCCAACTTTTTTGCTCTCCTCTTTCACTTTCATCAAGAGGCTTTTTAGCTCCTCCTCACTTTCTGCCATAAGGGTGGTGTCATCAGCATATCTGAGGTTATTGATATTTCTCCCGGCAATCTTGATTCCAGCTTGTGTTTCTTCCAGTCCAGCGTTTCTCATGATGTACTCTGCATATAAGTTAAATAAGCAGGGAGACAATATACAGCCTTGACGTACTCCTTTTCCTATTTGGAACCAGTCTGTTGTTCCATGTCCAGTTCTAACTGTTGCTTCCTGACCTGCATACAGATTTCTCAAGAGGCAGGTTAGGTGGTCTGGTATTCCCATCTCTTTCAGAATTTCCCACAGTTTATTGTGATCCACACAGTCAAAGGCTTTGGCATAGTCAATAAAGCAGAAATAGATGTTTTTCTGGAACTCTCTTGCTTTTTCCATGATCCAGCGGATGTTGGCAATTTGATCTCTGGTTCCTCTGCCTGTTCTAAAACCAGCTTGAACATCAGGGAGTTCACGGTTCACGTATTGCTGAAGCCTGGCTTGGAGAATTTTGAGCATTACTTTACTAGCATGTGAGATGAGTGCAATTGTGCGGTAGTTTGAGCATTCTTTGGCATTGCCTTTCTTTGGAATTGGAATGAAAACTGACCTTTTCCAGTCCTGCGGCCACTGCTGAGTTTTCCAAATGTGCTGGCATATTGAGTACAGCACTTTCACTGTATCATCTTTCAGGATTTGAAACAGCTCAGCTGGAATTTCATCACCTCCACTAGCTTTGTTCTTAGTGATGCTTTCTAAGGCCCACTTGACTTCACATTCCAGGATGTCTGGCTCTAGATTAGTGATCACATCGTCGTGATTATCTGCTTCCCCAACCAGGCAACAAACCTATGACCTCCAAATTGAAAGCATTGAGTCTTAACCACTGGACTGCCAGGGAAGTCACTGTCACAGGTTTTTTTGACATTAAACAATACATAATAAATCCTGTTAGCAAAGTGTCAAAGCCAGATATTTAAAAGTCCCTAGAGACAAAGCTAGAACTGTTTTGGTTCAGTTTTGAAACAAATTTTATCTTACATGAAACAAATGCTCAATACAGCAAAATTTCTGGGATGCTGGAATATAGTCACTCCAGTCATTTTCGCCTGAGAATTCCATGGACAAAGGAGTCTGGTAGGTGACAGTCCATGAGGTCAAAAACTGTCGGAGATGACTGAGTGATTACTTAAAGAATAAGTGACTACATTAGGTCCAAGTTCTTGAATAAATGACACTACCCACCTTAAGAAAACAGAAAGGACAAACTAAACCCTATGTTTGGCAGCTTACGATTATTCTACCATCTCCTCATACCCTGGGAGTCAGGGCAGCAAAGTGACAACTGATTAAACCTCTTTCAACAGGAGTTACCAAAAACACTGAATAAGTCACAAAACCCATATCTCTGGATTCCTAGATTTTCATTCTCTCAGCCCCCATTTTCCTGCCTACACAGCAATAGACTTGGCCTGATTCATCAAGTCTAGGGACTTCCCTGGAGGCCCAGCAGTTAAGACACTGTGCTCCCACTTCAGGTGTGTGAGTTCTGTTCCTGGTGAGAGAACTAAGATCACACATGTTGCAAGGTGTGATTTTTAAAAAGTAAGGAAAAAAACCTGATTCATCGAGTTTAAGCAAATTCACAGAATGTTTATAGATTGTCATGCAGGTGAACTTGGCCACAGAACAGAGCACTGGAGGTCCTGACAATTTCTCTACCCTCTCATCCTGTGCAGCCACAGTATGGGGATATCTGAGGAGGACCTTTAGCAAGTACACCCCTCTAGGGCGCTGTAATCTCTCCAGGTACTTATTACTCATTCTCGGTGTTTCTGGACCAATATGGTTCTTGTGGGACATCCAGTTAGTGACACCCGCCTCCCAAATTCTGGACTCAGGCTCCTTGGCAGATGCCAGAGACCAGTTGCTTCTTACTAATGCTTGAGAACATTCTATAGGAACAAGAGACCATCTGGCTTTCTTCATACTTACCAATAAAACTAGCATTGAGGCCACATGTATCTGATGGGGCCCAGAAGTCAGTCCTATAATGCCTTGGTAGCCTTGCAAGCTGGGCCAAAAGTGAACAGCTATTCTTTGCCATCATCCTGGACTCTGAAGCACAGAAATCTGAGGGTTCTCATGAAATCTGTTTACTCTTTCACACTGATAGAACACAACTGTGTCCTTAACAGACTCCAACAGTGAACAGAACCCTCAAGATTACAGGCAGCTCAGAGTAAGGACTTTATTACTGTACAAAAATGAGCAGGGGTGGGGCTCATGGTTCCAAAGTTGGGGGACTTGGAGACTGTACTTTACAATCCAAATGAGACCAAGACATCCCTAAGGTAAATCTGCAGGCTTTCTGGAGAACACCTGTGCTGATCCTTTCCATACTGAACCCAGTAAAAGGGTGAAAATAAGGCCCCCTGTGAGCCACTCCAGTGTTCTTGCCTGGAGAATCCCAGGGATGGGGGAGCCTGGTGGGCTGCCGCCTATGGGGTCGCACAGAGTTGGACATGACTGAAGTGACTTAGCAGCAGTGAGCCACTGAGGCCACTCCTGACCCCTCCCAGGGACTGGGGAGACGGTAGAGGTCAGCCTGCCTGAGCCCGTAACCGACGCACATTGTGGGACTTCTCGCACATGCAGGACGCCCTTTACCACCGGCAAAGGCACTTAGTGTAGAATGTGTACCACAGCTCCTGAAAGCAACTCACGCGTGGGGCGCTCATCAGAAGCCTTCCTGCTGTGGGCATCCGTATGTATGAGGTGTCACTTCTGACTGATGGCTCTCTGACAAAGGCCATGCTCAGACCTTCGCTGCGGGGAGTTGTCAGGGTGAACAAGGAGACAGCGTATCCCTGGACCCTAAAGCCATTGTCCAGTGTGGCCTTCCTGTGCTAATAAGCTTTGTTGTGGTCAGTCACTCAGCCTTTGAGAACCCATGGGCCGCAACATGCCAGGCTGCTCTGTGCTTCACTGTCTCAGATTTGCTCAGATTCATGGCCCCTGAGCTCGTATGCCATCCAACCATCTCATCCTCTGCCACCCTCTCCTCCTCTTGCTCTCAGTCTTTCCCAGAATCAGGGTCTTTACCAATGAGTCGGCTCTTCACATCAGGTGGCCAAAGTATTGGAGTTTCAGCTTCAGTGTGTCTTTTCAATAAATATTCAAGGTTGATTTCCTGTCAGATTGACTGGTTTGAGCTCCTTGCAGTCCGGACTCTCAAGAGTCTTCTCCAGCACCGCGGCTTGAGAGCATCAGTTCTTTGGCACTCAGGAGTTTCATGGTCCAACTTTGGTCTTTGGGAAAAGGCTTTCCTGCTTCCCTGGTGGCTCAGTGGTAAGGAATCCGCCTTCCGGTGCAGTAGATATGGGTTCGATCCCTGGGTTGGGAAGATCCCCTGGAGGAGAATATAGCAACCCTCTCCAATATTCTTGTCTCGGAAACTCCATGGTGCACGGGGTTGCCAAGAGTCAGACACAACTTAATAACTAGAGAAAACAAGGGCTTTCCTATGTCTGCTGGACTCAGAGGCACTGCCAGGAATTCTCGAGTGCACAGTAAGTTGGGAGCATTGGCTAAGAGATCTCCCACGTTCCCTGCACTCTCACAGTTCGTCTCCAGTATGAGTCCTCTGCTGGAGAACAAGCATGCATCTGCAGTTGAACTCTTCCAGCAGTCACTGCAAACATAAGCCCTTGCTCCCATGTGACCCTTCCAGTGCTGAGTAAGGTTTGGCCTTTAAGCAAAAGCCTTCCCTCACCTGCTACACTCATAAAGCTTTTCTCCAGAATGGACCTTCTGGTGCTGAATGAGTTTAGAGATGCAACTGAAGGCTTTCCCACATTTCCTGCCCTTGTAGTCACTGTGTGAACTCGCCAGTGTACATTAAGGTGGGAGCTTTGGCTGAAGGTTGTCCCACATTCGCTGCACTCATAGGGCTTTTCTCCAGTGTGAGTTCTCTGGTGCACAATCAGTGTGTATTTGCAGTTGAACACTTTCCCACATTTACTACACATGTATGGCCTTGCTCCTGTGTGAACCTCCTGGTATTGAATGAGGTTCGACTTACTGCTAAAGAATTTTCCACAGTTACTGCACTGAAAGAACCTTTCTCCTGTGTGACCTCACCTGTGTTCAAGCGGGCTAGAGAGCTGTCTGAAAAATTTCCTGCATTCATTGCACTTGTAAGGCCTTTCACTGGTGTGTATGGTCTAATGTTTGAAAAGGTCACAGCTTTGGCTGAAGAATTTCCCACATATGCTGCACTCATGAGGTCTTTCTCCAGTGTAGATTCTCTGGTGTCGAGCAAGCATGTCTTTCTAGGTAAATGATTTCCCACATTCACTGCATTTGTTAATCTTCTGTTCAGTACTAAGGGCTCCCCCACACCCAGTGCTCATGAGGGGGCTCCACTCTGTCATGAGAGACCCAGTGCTGAAGGTCAGAGGGGGCTGGCATGTGCATTCCGTCTTCACCATGTTCATAGATCTTCTCCACCACACAGATTCTGTAGCTTTTCAGAGTCCTTGGTCTCATCCTTCCTGAATAATTTCTCTCCACTGTGCTGTTTCTGGTGCTGATGGATGTCTGCACTGAACCAGAACTGTCTCCCATAGGCCTCACACATGTGTGGCTTCTGCCTGGCTTCCCCATCCTGGTTATTCAGTAGGATGAAAGATGTCTTTGATACTGGGCCAGACATGTCATATGGCTGGGTCTTCAGACCTGCCACAGGAGTCCTAAATGGTGACATTCCTTCTAAAGAAACAGTCTGCTCAGAAGACACAGCCTCAGCCTCCACTCCATGGCAATGATCTGCAACCAGCGGAGTGCCCAATGAGACACATGTTGACTTTCAGGGTGGGGACCACCCCCCCATAAACATGTCTGACACACCCAGGGTAAGTCCATGGGGCTATTCACAGAAGAGTGAGGTGGGACAGGTTGAGGAAGGGGTTGCTGTGCGGTGTGGGGCCTCTGAACGTCACAGAGTCGGGGAGGCCTCCTAACAGCAATGACATGAGTACAGGGTTCAGCAAACAGCTTCCAGGAGGAGGTTGGTCATTGGGGCAGGTGAGTGCTAGGGAGAAAGGCATGTCCAGGTCCAGAAAACTCCAGTAACAAGTGAGCAGCTGGTGTTCAGAGATGACTGAGGCATATGTGCACCTCTCACGCAGTGCAGGCAGGTGCTGCAGACAAATGCAGATTGAGCAGTAAGGACTAGTGGGTGCAAGGTAGATGCTGGGGTCCAGAAGTCAGACTAGAAGCAAGCCACAGTGCCCAGAACACGGGGAAGAACAGGTAGACTTGCTGTGTGGCCACGTACGTGCAGGCCCAGTCACTTCAGCCAGGTCTGCCTCTTTGTGACCTCATGGACGACAGCCCACCAGGCTCCTCTGTCCATGGAACTTCCGAGGCAGGAACACTGGCGTGGGCTGCCATGCCCCTCCCCTGGCAATCTTCCCAACCCAGGGATTAAACGTGTATCTCCTGCAGTGCAAGTAGATTTTTTTAATGCGGAGCTACCACATAGGACTTGAAATCAAACACTGGCAAGAACAGTTGACATTTCTGTATTTGAACCCAACCTTGACATCCCGCTCTTCTCTGTGTCCTCATCACGTCCCATATGAGGCTCTTTCTCTGTGGCTGGAGTCATCTCCACCTGGGCAGGCACCCAGGGCTCCTCCCTCTGCTCCAGCTACATGATGAAGTGTGATCTGGTGGGTATGATTCTTAAGGGAAACCCAGGACAGGTGAGTACAGGCTCAGCGCAACCCATCTTGTGACAGACCACCCGTTAAAAAATAATAATTATCACTGGGTCCTGATGGTCAAGTGGTTAAGTCTCTGAGCTTCCAATGCAGGGGCTTGGGTTTGATCCCTGGTCGGGGAACTAAGATCCCACATGCTGCACTGCATGCCCAAAATAATAATTATTATTATGATTATGAAAAGAACCGTGAAGGAACCATCCAAGAGTCTCCATTAAGTAGTGACTATATGAGTGCTTGAAACTCTGATAGGATGGAGCTTCAGAAAAATGTCACCTGGAGCAAGGGGCCAGAACCTTGGGCACAAAGGAGTCCTAATTCTGGACAGATTCACCAGCCCAGAAAGCAACTATAATTAATGAGCTCCACTGGGCCAACCATGCCTTGTGATCCCTTAGACCTTGGCTTGTGTGGCTTCGGGGCTGCTCAGTAAGAAGTGAGGACATGCCACAGAGCTCAGCCCTGGCAGCTCCTCCAGGAGACACAGCAAGAAAGCAGTGTGGGAAGGACAGGGTGGACCCTGGGGAAAAGGAAAAAGGAGATGGGGTTGGTGTGAGGGCCTCACCAAGGGAAGCTAAAAGTGCCAAGGTCTCCAGCATCACATTCCCATCCAGGAGCCTCTGGGCCTCGGCAAGGAGCCTCCGTTCTTCCAGGGAGAAGCACACAAGCACATCCTCAGACAGGACACGGCCCTGCAAAGGCGGGGACACAAGGTCCATGAGAACTATTCCACTGAGCATCCTCATGCAGCCTTCCCATAGCAACGTCCTGCTCCCCCATGTCCCCAGGTTGCCAGGTCACGGGAAGCACCAGGCACGGGCGCCACTGGACCTCGCTCTCTCCTGACCACCCCCAACGAGCACTGCTTCAGCCCACAGCAACAACGAGTGGGTGGGGAGACAGATGCCATCTAAAGTCCACACCTGGGCTTTCCTTGTGGCTCACTGGTAAAGGAGCCACCTGCCAACGCAAGAGACACAGATTCCATCCCCAGTCCAGGAGGAGCCCACACGCCACGGAGCAAGCAAGCCCTGCGCCGCAACTGCTGAAGCCCTTGTGCCGCCTCAAAGCTCTGCAACAAGAGGAGGGTTTACAGTGAGAAACGCTTGCGCCACGACTAGAGAAAGCCCAGTGCCAGCGAAGACCCAACACAGCCAAACGAACAACTAAGTAAAATTAAAGAGTCTCTGTGCCTGGCCCAGTTCCCCTTGGGAACCCTGTAACATACTTCCTGGACATAATTCCTAACTCTGGGCTCACTCTTCCCACTGACGGCTCCAATGACAGGGACCGTCAGTTAACACTCCCTTCTCGCATGCATTTCGCTCTCCAGGTTGTGTCTCCCTCACATCCTGAGCGACCTACCATCAGGCGTCTGTCCCACATCACAGATGCCGCACTGGACTCCCCGCAGGTCACCCTGCACACAGCATGCACAGAGCACTTGGCAGTGCAACCAGGCTGCCATCTGGCCACAAACCTCCAGTGGCCCCACTGCCAAAGCCCCCATTCCTGGTCCAAAGGCCCTGCAAGCTGGTCCTTTTGCTTTCTTCAAGTCCCAGGTACCCAGAACCTCATGCACACTTCAGTTACTCTCAGCCCTCTTCCATTTCTCAGCTGTACGTTGTATTAGTTTCCCTATCACTGCTGGAACAGGTCACTACGAGCTGGTGGCTTGAATCAACACAAGTTTATCATATTACATCTGGAGGGTGTAAATCCAAAAATGGGCAGAGATTCCAGGAATTAGGAAATGGAGGTCATTGTGCTGTTTATCACACACATGTCCCCACACCGGTCACAATACTTCTGCATCTGATTCTCTGAATATTAACTTGACAACAGACTTCCCCATTTCACTGGCTGGCATTTCTATCCTTTCAGCAGCTAAGCTGAAAACTTTGGGTCCTCTCGCCTCGACTTCCCTCTACAGGTTGTGTCAGCTTTGGTAAAATCGCAGCTGGAGTGCCATGGAGCAGCCGAGCCTGTGCCTGTGCTTTAGAGCCTTAGCTCCGCAACAAGAAGCCACTGCAGTGAGAAGCCCAGGCGCCACGACTAGAGAGGAGCCCCACCATAACAGAGACCCAGCACAGCCAAAGATAAATGCGTAAAATTAGAGGCACAGCCCAGAATCACCACTTGCACAGCAATCACTCCAGAGCAGCCCACCGACATTCATTTAGGTGACTGCGATAGTCTCTGCCTCAGGTTCCCTGTGGGGTGACCACATATAAAACTAAAATTCTCAATCAGCTTCTGGTTGCCAGGGGGCAAGGGAGAGTTAGGGAGTTTGGGATGGACTTGTACATACTGATCCCTTTTAAATGGATCACCAACAAAGAGCTGCTGTACGGCACAGGGAGCGCTGCTCAACGTTGCGAGGCGGCCTGGCTAGGGGGGAGCTGGGGGAGGATGAGTGCATGGGCATGTGTGGCCAGGTCCCTTTGCCGTCCACCTGACACTATCGCGACATCGTTAATCGGCGATGAAAAAGGGAAAGGGAGCGTGTTAGTCACTCAGTCGTGTCTGACTCTCTGTGACCCCACTGACTATAGCCTGCCAGGCTCCTCTGTCCGTGGGGTTCTCCAGGCAAGAATACTGAAGTGGATTGCCATTCCCTCCTCCAGAGAATCTTCCCGACTCAGGAATCGAGGCTGAGTCTCCTGCATTAACATGCGGGCTCTTTACTGTCTGAGTCACCAGGAAAGCCCCTAACTGTCTATACCCCAATACAAAAAAACTTCAAAAAAACCAAAACACCTAAAATTCTGATCTATAACCTCCGCAGAAACGGAACCTGATTTATATCCTCTTCCAACGTAGGGCTCAACCAGCCCTCTCCCCCCTTGCCTGTGAACCTCAGCTTCAGGGATGTGATGGTGCCCGACTCCGTTGTTGTCACCAAGCTGAATAGGCGGCCTTCATTTACCTTGTGTGTGTCGGCTTGCTTTATTCCCACGCCTGCCCTGGCTCCGACTCCACCGTGGCTCTGCCTCCTTCCCAGTGTGTCCTCTATGCTGCCAGAGGCTGCCTGCTGAGACTTGCACCACACTTCCCAGAGCTCCTGTCACCCTCAGAGTAGAGGCCAAGACACTCAGCCGGCCAGTTCAGGCCTGAACTCTGTCCCTCTGTGGTCTACACCCCAAAAGGAAATGGTTCATTGAACACTCACAGCTCAGCCTCACCTCCAAGCACCTGAACATGCCTGGGGTGCCTTTGATCCCTCACTTCTCTGGGTTCTATGGGAATCTCTCCATATAACTGTGGCTTTGATTCAGCCTGTCTCCTCAGGGACTGCTTCGCACGTGGCTCAGTGGTAAAGAATCCACTTGCCAATGCAGATGACATGGGTTTGATCCCTGGATTGGGGAGATCCCCTGGAGAAGTAAATGACAACCAATTCCAGTATTCTTGCTGGAAAATCCCACGGACAGAGGAGCCTGATGGGCTACAGTCCATGAGGTCGCAAAGAATCAGACACGAGCAAGCATGTCTCACCCTGGGAAGGAGGTGCTAGTCTCCTCTCCAGCATTCTGCACCCCCACAGATGAGATGGAACGCTGGAAGCTGTGCTCCAAAGTGAACTGCTCACAGGAAAAGGCCTCTCTTCTGGGTCATGACTGGCAGAGCGATGACACATTGTAGCATCGAAAATTCTGGGTATTGTAGGCCCCAGTTTGCCTCCAGTCACAGAAGGGAAGCCCCTGGTCAGCAGGTGGAAGTAAATAAATCATTTATTGAGAGCCTACTGTCTTCTTAGCCTGCCAGTTGCTCCTAAACCTCAGGCTGCATATCACACCTCAGAATCTCTGTAACTATATGAGGCTGGTACCAAACCCAAGTTCAACTTCTTGCCACTGGAAAAAACAGACAAACGCTGGTGGGAAAGTAAAAGTTGCTTTATTTAGGAGGCCAGCAGTCAGGGAAGATGGTGGATTAACGTCTTAAGACCATCTCCAAGTTGCCGGTTAAGAGACAAAGGATTTAAAGGCTGTGTGAGGAACTGGGCTGCAGTGTGTGTGATCTGCTTGTGCTCAATTATCAGATTTGTTGGCTTCAAGGTGAAATTTCAACAGGTATGGGTCTATCTGCTTGTGGTCAGCAGTTTTCCCCCAGGGAGGGTCTGCTTCCTGTAAAATGTCCTGCTCAGTTCAGTCGCTGAGTCGTGTCCGAATCTTTGCGACCCCATGAATCGCAGCACGCCAGGCCTCCCTGTTCATCACCATCTCTCGGAGTTCACTCAGACTCACGTCCATCGAGTCTGTGATGCCATCCAGCCATCTCATCCTCGGTCGCCCCCTTCTCCTCCTGCCCCCAATCCCTCCCAGCATCAGAGTCTTTTCCAATGAGTCAACTCTTCGCATGAGGTGGCCAGAGTACTGGAGTTTCAGCTTTAGCATCATTCCTTCCAAAGAAATCCCAGGACTGATCTCCTTCAGAATGGACTGGTTGGATCTCCTTGCAGTCCAAGGGACTCTCAAGAGTCTTCTCCTACACCACAGTTCAAAAGCATCAATTCTTCAACACTCAGCTTTCTTCACAGTCCAACTCTCACATCCATAAATGACCACTGGGAAAACCATAGCCTTGACTAGATGGACCTTAGTCGGCAAAGTAATGGCTCTGCTTTTGAATATACTATCCAGGTTGGTCATAACTTTTCTTCCAAGGAGTAAGTGTCTTCTAATTTCATGGCTACAGTCATCATCTGCAGTGATTTTGGAGACCAAAAAGATAAAGTCTGACACTGTTTCCACTGTTTCCCCATCTATTTCCCATGAAGTGATGGAACCGGATGCCATGATCTTTGTTTTCTGAATGTTGAGCTTTAAGCCAACTTTTTCGCTCTCCTCCTTCACTTTCATCAAGAGGCTTTTTAGCTCCTCCTCACTTTCTGCCATAAGGGTGGTGTCATCAGCATATCTGAGGTTATTGATATTTCTCCCGGCAATCTTGATTCCAGCTTGTGTTTCTTCCAGTCCAGCGTTTCTCATGATGTACTCTGCATATAAGTTAAATAAGCAGGGAGACAATATACAGCCTTGACGTACTCCTTTTCCTATTTGGAACCAGTCTGTTGTTCCATGTCCAGTTCTAACTGTTGCTTCCTGACCTGCATACAGATTTCTCAAGAGGCAGGTTAGGTGGTCTGGTATTCCCATCTCTTTCAGAATTTTCCACAGTTTATTGTGATCCACACAGTCAAAGGCTTTGGCATAGTCAATAAAGCAGAAATAGATGTTTTTCTGGAACTCTCTTGCTTTTTCCATGATCCAGCAGATGTTGGCAATTTGATCTCTGGTTCCTCTGCCTGTTCTAAAACCAGCTTGAACATCAGGGAGTTCACGGTTCACATATTGCTGAAGCCTGGCTTGGAGAATTTTGAGCATTACTTTACTAGCGTGTGAGATGAGTGCAATTGTGCGGTAGTTTGAGCATTCTTTGGCATTGCCTTTCTTTGGAATTGGAATGAAAACTGACCTTTTCCAGTCCTGTGGCCACTGCTGAGTTTTCCAAATTTGCTGGCATATTGAGTGCAGCACTTTCACAGCATCATCTTCCAGGATTTGAAACAGCTCAACGGGAATTCCATCACCTCCACTAGCTTTGTTCTTAGTGATGCTTTCTAAGGCCCACTTGACTTCACATTCCAAGATGTCTGGCTCTAGATTAGTGATCACATCCTCATGATTATCTGGGTCGTGAAGATCTTTTCTGTACAGTTCTTCTGTGTATTCTTGCCACCTCTTCTTAATATCTTCTGCTTCTGTTAGGTCCATACCATTTCTATCCTTTATCGAGCCCATCTTTGCATGAAATGTTCCCTTGGTATCTCCAATTCTCTTGAAGAGATCTCTAGTCTTTCCCATTCTGTTGTTTTCCTCTATCTCTTTGCATTGATTGCTGAAGAAGGCTTTCTTATCTCTTCTTGCTATTCTTTGGAACTCTGCATTCAGATGCTTATATCTTTTCTTTTCTCCTTTGCTTTTCGCCTCTCTTCTTTTCAGTGCTATTTGTAAGGCTTCTCCAGACAGCCATTTTGCTTTTTTGCATTTCTTTTCCATGGGGATGGTCTTGATCCCTGTCTCCTGTACAATGTCACGAACCTCATTCCATAGTTCATCAGGAACTCTGTCTATCAGATCTAGGCCCTTAAATCTATTTCTCACTTCCACTGTATAATCATAAGGGATTTGATTTAGGTCATACCTGAATGGTCTAGCGGTTTTCCCTACTTTCTTCAATTTAAGTCTGAATTTGGAAATAAGGAGTTCATGATCTGAGCCACAGTCAGCTCCTGGTCTTGTTTTTGTTGACTGTATAGAGCTTCTCCATCTTTGGCTGCAAAGAATATAATCAATCTGATTTCGGTGTTGACCATCTGGTGATGTCCATGTGTAGAGTCTTCTCTTGTGTTGCTGGAAGAGGGTGTTTGCTATGACCAGTGCATTTTCTTGGCAAAACTCTATTAGTCTTTGCCCTGCTTCATTCTGCATTCCAAGGCCAAATTTGCCTGCTTCTCCAGGTGTTTCTTGACTTCCTACTTTAGCATTCCAGTCCCCTATAATGAAAAGGACATCTTTTTTGGGTGTTAGTTTTACAAGGTCTTGTAGGTCTTCATAAAACCGTTCAACTTCAGCTTCTTCAGCATTACTGGTTGGGGCATAGACTTGGATAAATGTGATATTGAATGGTTTGCCTTGGAGACGAACAGAGATCATTCTGTCGTTTTTGAGACTGCATCCAAGTACTGCATTTCAGACTCTTTTGTTGACCATGATGGCTACTCCATTTCTTCTGAGGGATTCCTGCCCGCAGTAGTAGATATAATGGTCATCTGAGTTAAATTCACCCATTCCAATCCATTTTAGTTCACTGATTCCTAGAATGTCGACGTTCACCCTTGCCATCTCTTGTTTGACCACTTCCAATTTGCCTTGATTCATGGACCTGACATTCCAGGTTCCTGTGCAATATTGCTCTTTACAGCATCAGTTCTTGCTTCTATCACCAGTCACATGCACAACTGGGTATTGTTTTTGCTTTGGCTCCATCCCTTCATTCTTTCTGGAGTTATTTCTCCACTGATCTTCAGTAGCATATTGGGCACTAGGAAAAAAATAATCACACATCAGAATGATGTCATCAGTTTCAGGTAGCCAGTTGCATTAGGGGTATGTTCTTCTAGGCAGGATGATTCAAGATTTATATTTTAAGAAATATTTTCCCTCAGGAATATATTTTTTTGAAACAGGCAAGAGCAATTTTTTAACTGCACCCCATGGTATGTGGGATCCTAGTTCTCCATCCAGAGATCTAACCCATGCCCCTGCATGAGAAGTGTGGAGTCTTAACCACAGGATAGTGTAGTAGCGTAATTTTTCTATATCTTACTTTCAAATTCACAACCTTTGAACTTACACTAGAACCAATCATGTGTTTGGCTTCAAATTGGCAATGCAATCTACCACATGGTGTCCAGTGTCTGACTTCAGGGCCTGTAACCCCATTATTGATTATGGCACACTAGCCATAAAGCGTCACTTCTCTAAGCCTCTGTTTGCTCATTTCTGAAACTGGGAAACAACAGTATTCATAGCACATGGTCATTGGGATTATTACCTGGAGAACTACGTGCCATCCTCTAGTCATTCTGCCAATCATACTTCGAACCTTTCACATTGGAAGACCAGGAAATGACTCCTGACCATCCATACTCTCCTGAGTTGATTCAGAGGTTTTCAGGGGCTCACTTCCTCCAGGAACCAGAACTCACCCCCCACCAGCCTCCCTTGCCCCTACTGTCCTCAGGTAAACTGGCCCTAGGCAGATATGGGTAGTGCATGAAAGCTCTGCCTGAATGCCCGTGACTCAAGCTTACCAGGTTCAGTCTTCAACAGAACACCCTCACTTGATACTGGAGTCCAAAATGAGCACAAAACTCTCAGAAGAGGGAAAACGTGAAATCAAATTCTGTAAGAAAGATTGCTCCATTTATTTAGGTCATCTTTAATTTCTCTGAGTGTCAAGGGACATTCAACTTTAAGGAATCCAATATGTTGCACGTTTCTTCGTGTGCCATTTCTTAATGATTCTCTGTTCCTTATCAGTTCCTATTCCGGGACGAGTAGAGCTGCACACAGTTCTCAGGACTGAGACCATGGGAAAGGGTACCTGCTTGGATTCCTTTCAGTAACTCCCTTCAGTGACTCTTTTCAGTGTCAGCGACCTTGTATGTATTAGACTATCCATATTGTTGCAACTGATGGAATTTCATTCTTTGTAATAGCTGAGTAATCATTTTACTAACAGATATATAAGCCTGCATTTCTGCTAATAAAATACCCTTGCTCCACTAGAGAGCTGGGTACCCCGCGTCCTTTCTGTCTTCGTTCTTTTCGGAACGTGGAAGCCTTCCAAGCTCACTTTCTCGCCCGGGATTTCAAGACCTCCTTGAGAGGACGCCCTGTGCCTTCACGAGCGGTGCAAGTCTTGTGCGTGGGCTTTATGGGTTTCCCACGTACCCGAGAGATACTGCTCCCTCTTTCTCCTTTCCCCTTTCTTTTCATTGACGCCAGTCAACCAGGCCCAGGTCTGTAAAGAAGACCACATCTGAGCAGAAGTGTTTTTCTGGATTTTAGCTAAACTTTGAAGTTTTCAGTTAATACTGAAAAAAAATTTTTTTGTAGTTTTCAATAAAATAACTGAGGAGTGAATATAATCAAAGAACTTGCATATATTTAATTATATTTATTCCCAAGCATTTTACTTTTTATGCTATAGATTTAGAAATTTTAATTATTCAATTGTTTTCTATGTATTACTAATATATAGAATACAGTTCTTTTACGTCTATAACCCTCTGTCTACCATATACACACGTGTATTTGCAAATATATATAAAGAGAAAAAGAACTGTACACAGCACTTGCTGTTGACTTTTCTGCATCAAATGATATGTGGTTTTTCTTCTTTAACCTGTTAATATGGTGGATAACATTCTTTGTTTTTCTCATATTAAATAAGCCCAACACCACTAAAAGAAATCGTTCTGGCTATGGTATAAAATTCTTTTTATACATTGCTGAATTTTATTTGTTAATACTGTCTTAACGATATTTATATTTATTTTCATGAGATGTGTGTATGCTCAGTTGCATTTGATTCTTTGACTGTAGTCTGCCAGGCTCTATTTTCATGAGGTTGGTTCTAAAAATTTCAGATGTTTTAGAATGTTCTTTACATTCTGTGCTCTCTAAAGAGTGCTGTATTTGGTATGCAGTTCTCACATGTCGATGGGTTTATCTTATCATATGCTGGATAATCACCTCGGTCCCCTCTCCCCCGATTGCTCCTATTTTTATTCAGGCTGCAGTTGTAGTTCTTGTTCTAAATTAATACAGTCTCCTTTATGTCCGATGTGCTCATCCTTCGGCAGTTTTAGACACTGGAGATGTAGTCTTTCACTCTTTACATTTTAACTTTCATGAGCTTTATGGAATAGAAACCCGCAATTCTAAAGGAAATTATTCATCAATTTTCCACACGAAATATTTTGTTTTTTTAGTGATATATTTAAATTGTTCTTGGGACTTCCCCAGCAGTCCAGTGGTTCAGATATCACACTTCCAACACCCGGGACATGGGTTTGATTTCTGGTCAGTGAACTAGGTCTCACATGCCATGTGGTACAATAAAAAAAAAAAAAAAAAAAAGTTAAAAAAATTATTCTTGCCCGTTAAAAAAAACTATGCTCCTAATTTATCTTCTGTTGGTTTCCTTATTTCTTTTGCTTCCCTGGTGCCTCAGGTGGTAAGGACTCCGCCACAATGCAGGAGACCTGGGTCCGGTCCCTGGGTCTAGAAGATTCCTTGGAGAAGAAAATGGCAACCCACTCCAGTCTTCTTGCTTGGAGAATCCCATGGACAGAGGAGCCTGGCAGGCTGGGACAGTCTATGGAGTTGCAAAGAGTCATATACAACTGAGCGACTAACACACAATTTCTTTTACTCTTTGATACTTAATAGTTCTTATTTTAAAACTTACTGAAATTTACCTTATGCCCCCAGAGTTTTATTTAGCTTGGAGGAATCGACTATGTGTACCTGAAAAGAATGTGTATTCTGCTGTAGACTGAAGTCATGTCTGACACATATTTACTGAATCAGGATAGCTGATGATATTGGTCAAGTCTTCCGTATCCTTATTATTTTCCTGTCTATTCTATTAATTATTGAGAGGAAAGAATTTTGAAAGCCTATTCTTAGGTACAAATGTACTTAGTATTTATTTATTTATGGCCATTCGGCTCGCAGGATATTAGTTTGACCAGAGATCAAACCTGTGACCCTTGCAGTAAAAGCACAGAATTCTAACCACTGGAATACCAGGAATCCCACAGTTAGCATTTTTGAATCTTCGTGTTTAAATTACTTGTTTAATATTGTAAAATGGCCATATGTTTTGTTTGGTCATATTATTTTTCCTTAAGTTTTTCTTAAAATAACCTCTCCAACACTCTTTTGGTTAGTATTTGCATATTATCTCATTCCATTCCTTTTCACTTAAATTTATATTTATAATTAAGGATTATTTATCATAGGTTGCATGGAATTTGCCCAAGAATTTAATCATCTGAAAAATCCCTCCCTATAATTTAAATATATGAGAATATTTAAAGCAAAAAAACTGAAAAATAGTTGTAGGAACAAAAGTATAACTTATTCATTCACATCTATCTTCTTAGATATAAATCAAACAAAGAATAAGCATATAGATGATATTAGTAATATAACATTCAGAAGATACACATTTATCTTGATTTTACACTGTTGAACATTTGAAAAATCACATTCACTAAGGCAAAAATGAAGCCACAATATAGATGACAAGGTTTTTGAATTCTCTATGCACATATCCATATTTGTTTGCTACAGTAGTGCAGTAATAAGATTCAGAACAAGAAATACATATTTGGTCTTTGTCCAGGTTTCCAGCACAGAACTCATAAAACCTTAGGTCTTTCCTAAGGGAGGAGCCAAATCAAAAATAACACCCATTTGTGGATGTGACTGGTGATGGAAGTAAGTCCGATGCTATAAAGAGCAATATTGCATAGGAACCTGGAATGTTAGGTCCATGAATCAATGGAAATTGGAAGTGGTCAAACAGGAAATGGCAAGAGTGAACATCTACATTTAGGAATCGGGGAACTAAAATGGACTAAAGTGGGTGAATTTAACTCAAATGACCATTATATCTACTACTGTGAGCAAGAATCCCTTAGAAGAAATGGAGTAGCCATCCAATTTCCTGAAAAACAACTCTGGCAAACATCTTAATTGTTTAGGCTGTAACGCTTGGGTGGCATGAGGGCATTTTACAGTTCATTCATTTATTAAGCAAGTTATAGTTTAACGGGCTTCTCAGGTGGTGCCAGTGGTAAAGAATCCACTTACCAGTGCAGGAGACGCAAGAGAGGCGGGTTCACTCCTGGGTCTAGCGGATGGCCTAGAAAGAAACGGCAACCCATTCCAGTATTCTTGCCTAGAAAACTCCATGGACAGAAGAGTCTGGTGACTGCAGTCCATGAGGCTGCAAAGAGTCAGACACGATGCATGATGGAGCACATGGTTTAATAGATCTAACTGATGACGTCTCTCAAGTTTCAAGAGTAGTTATGTGTTTTGTGCTTGTCTCAGGCTATTGATAACCAATGTCTCCTTTGCCTGTATCAACAGTGATTGTCCTACCCAGCAAGGAACACTCTTCTAAAAAATCCATATTATATACCTATTCCTCAATATTCTTTTGCCCAGTCATTCATTCCAGGGCCAGGCTCCAGGCAACCAGATATCACTCCTGTACACCAAGTCTTTCACCTGAGTCATTCAACTTTATTGTTTTTGTTTAGTCACTGAACGGTGTCCAGCTCTTTGCTGGACATGGGCTGTACCTGCATGCTCCTCTGCCCATGAGATTTCCCAGGCAAGAATATGAGAATACGTTGCCATTTCCTATTGAAATAGCCAATCTTAAGCTGTTTGCTCTGCCCTTGCCTTTTCCTTGAGACCCCGTAAAGGATCTGGCCTAGACGTTCCCTCCCTTCTGCATGTAAGTTAAATAAGCAGGGTGGCAACATACAGCTTTGTCATACTCTTTTCCCAATTTTGAACCATTCCATTGTTCCATGTCTGGTTCCAACGGTTGCTTCTTGACCTCCACACAGGTTTCTCAGGAGGCAGGTAAAGTGGTATGTTATTCTCATCTCTTTAAGAATTTTCCAGTTTATTGTGATCCACACAGTCAAAGGCTTTAGCGTAGTAAATAAAGCAGAAATAGATGTTTCTCTGGAATTCCTTGCTTTTTCTATGATCCAATGGATGACGGCAATTTGATCTCTGATTTCTCTGCCTTTTCTAAATCCAACTAGAACGTCTCGAAGTTTTTGGTTCACATACTGTTGAAGTCTAGCTTAAAGGATTTTGAGCATTACCTTGCTAACTTGTGAAATGAATGCAATTGTGTGGTAGTTTTAACATCCTTTGAATTGCCTTTCTTTGGGATTGGAGTGAAACCTGACCCTTTCTAGTACTGTGGCCACTTCTGGGCTTTCCAAACTTGCTGTCATATTGAGTATAGCACTAACAGCATCATCTTTTAGGATTTGAAATAGCTCACCTGGAATTCCAGCACCTTAATAGATTTGTGAGCATCTCAAATTTTATTTCCTGGGAGCAGGCTGATCTTCACAGAGTATGAAATTACGTCCTTCTCCTGCAGTTCACAAGAAGTAAAGCCCCTCAGTCCATCTAGGTACGATTATCACTTTCACGTATTCCCCAGAGTAATGCATGGATGGAAAATTCTTTAAGAGATGGGAATACCAGACCACCTTACCTGCCTCCTGAGAAATCTGTATGCAGGTCAAGAAGCAACAGTTAGAACCAGACATGGAACAACAAGCTGGTTCCAAATTGGGAAAGGAGTACATCAAGGCTGTATATGGTCACCCTGCTTACTTAACTTATATGCAGAAAACATCGTGTGAAATGCTGGACTGGATGAAGCACAAGTTGGAATCAAGATTGCCAGGAGAAATATAAATAACCTTAGACATGCAGATGACACCACCCTTATGGCAGAAATCGAAGAGGAACTGAGGAGCTTCTTGATGAAAGTGAAAGAGGAGAAAGTGAAAGACGAGAGTGAAAAGGCTTGCTTAAAATTCAGCATTGAAATAACTAAGATCATAGCATCCAGTCCCATCACTTCATGGCAAATAGATGGAGAAACAATGGAAACAGTGACAGACTTTATTTTCTTGGGCTCCAAAATCACTGCAGATGGTGACTGCAGCCATGAAATTAAAAGATGCTTGCTCCTTGGAAGAAAAGCTATGCCCAACCTAGACAGACTATTAAAAAGGAAAGACTTGACTTTACCAACAAAAGTCCGTCTAGTCAAAGCTATGGTTTTTCCAGTAGTTATATATGGATGTAAGATTTGGACCATAAAGAAAGTTGAGCGTCAAAGAATGGAGGCTTTTGAACTGTGGTGTTGGAGAAGACTCTTCAAGAGTCCCTTGGACTTCAAGGAGATCCAACCAGTTAATCCTGAAGGAAATCAGTCCTGAATATTCATTGGAAGGACTGATGCTGAAACTCCAACATTTTGGCCACCTGATGCAAAGAACTGGCTCATTGGAAAAGACCCTAATGCTGGGAAAGATTGAAGGCGTGAGAAAGGGACAACAGAGGGTAAGCTGGTTGGATGGCATCAGCGACTGGATGCACATGAATTTGAGCAAGCTCCAGGAGTTGGTGATGGACGTGGAAGCCTGGCGTGCTGCAGTCCATGGGGTCGCAGAGACTCCTACACCCCTGAGCGACTGAACTGAACGGACGCTCTGATAGTCAACGCCTTCAACACCCTTTCCCAGAGGCCTCTGGAGCCCTAGAAACTACATAACCCAGAAGGCTGTGTGCCCACTGAGCCAATAAAGGCATTTCCGTGCCTGTGGCCCTCTTTGGGGTGGGACTTCCGGCGTCCTCCTCCTGGCGGCCATTTGTATTACTTTCCTGTGTGTGGTCGCTCGGGAGCGCTACGTTGGGAATGAGGTGACTGAATTCAGACGGTCCAAGAGGCAGCGCACAGAGGCGGGGCTCAAGTTCGGCGACGCCGTCAGGGGACCCCCGCGCCAGGCCCCCGCTCGCGCCCACTTCCCGCCTTCCCTCCCGCCGCTCGCGGTCCTGCTCTGGCCACAGAGTCCGATGGCGGCGGCGGCGCTGAGGGATCCGCCTCCGGTAAACGCTGGTCCCCCGGGCCCTTAGCATTCTCGCCCCACCAGACACTGGAGCCCGCAGGGCGCGGCGCCTGCTCCCGTGCCTGCAGCCGGCCCCGGGGTCCGGGGCGGGGAGGCGGGCGTGGCTGCGGCCCTGCGTCTGACAGGGGGAGGAGCCTGCCTGCGCAAAGGCTCGGAGGTCGGCTATCGGCGGGAAGGCCCGGGACAGCTGGCGTGGGTCTGGTGACAGCAGGGAACAGAATGTGGGGAAGTCGCTCAGTCGTGTCCGGCTCTGCGAGCCCATGGATTGCAGCCTAAGAGAGGCTCCTCTGTCCATGGGATTTTCCGGGCGAGAATACTGGAGTGGGCTGCCATTTCCTGCCACAGGGGATCTTCCCGACCCAGGGCTCGAACCCAGGGCTCCCACACTGTAGCCGGACGCTTTACCGTCTGAGCTACCAGGGTGATAGAGTGATCTTGATCTAGGGTGGATCTACCTGCAGTGGACTGAAGGGGGTGACTGGGTGGGTAGGCTTCGGTTCCTGGCCAGGGATTGAGGCAGGTTGGTCATGGTGTGAACACCGAATTCTAGTCACTAGACCAGTGGTCAGTGACAAGGCCCTAGCCCTTCAGTTTTGCAGGGAAAAATATTCACCCAAAGAGGGGAAGCTGTGAAACAGTATTTATTAGGAGGAGAAAAGAGTACAGTACCTTTTGGATAGACCCACCAGCGCACTCAGGGAGAGTCGTGCTGTGATGGCTTGAGTCGCTTTTGTGGGGCATTTATTTCTGGTTTCCTTTGGCCAGTCATCTTGCTTAGTTTGGTTTTGAGTCGGTATTTGGTGTATCTCAGGATTTTCCTGCGTGTAAGTGCATCTTCTAGCCAAGATGAATTTCAGTGAAAAGGCTTACTGGGTAGTGGACATCACCTACTTTGAGGTGACGCCCCTCCCCTTTCCAAAGAGGCTTTCTGTGCTGACTTCCAAGGAGCCTTTCTGTTCATGTGTAGTGGGAAGGTCTCCTTAACTTCAAGAATGGAAAATATGTAGTTTCTTATGTTTTATGTGGGCAGGGCCCATCCTCCATCATCCTGCCCTAGACCTACTCAAATGTGAGAGTCGTTTGTGGTGTCTAGAACAGACACCACGTGAACCAGGATTCCAAAGAAGGTTGAAGGAGAGAAGGGTTTTGGCTGCTGAGGGGACAGGGGGTGCAACACAAAAAGGGAAATAGGTCATCGGGATCTGTAATCACATGTGCTTCTGGGTAGCTCAAACTGAAGCAAGAATCAATAA
>SJYX01012003.1:177216-187397 GCA_006410675.1 Oreotragus oreotragus | reverse complement strand
CATGGAAACTTACATTCCCATATGTAAAATAGGTAGCCAGTGGGAATTTTCTGTATGTCTCGGGGAGCTCAAACAGGGGCTCTGTATCAACCTAGAGGGATGGGATGGGGAGGGAGGTGGGAGGAGGAAGGTTTGAGACCAGGGAACATATGCATACTTATGGCTTATTCATGTTGAGGTTAGAAAACAACAAAACTCTGTAAAGCAGTTGTCCTTCAATTAAAAAATAAATAAAAATTTTAAAGGTTAAAAAAACAATTATTATAAATTTTTTGTTTGACAGCTTGTAGAGATCCATTTCTTTGGGGCAACTGATTATTATCAGGGGCGTCATGTTTCCTCGATTATTGTATTTCCTGAAGCCTCATGTTGCTAGTACATTTCATGGAGCAGTCATTTCTTTGAGGCTTTACTTAAGGTTTTGGTGGGCAAGATCCTCACCTCTGTGTGGGTGTGAGTGTGCTAGCTGATGGACGGGACGGTGGCTGCTGCACCCACAACAAAGCCCAGTGGCTTTGAGTTTGCAGCTCTGTCACCTGAGGTCAGTGTCAGCACAGACTGCAGGGTCCTCAGTAGCTAAAGCCGTGGGTGTCCACAGTGATAGAGAAGACTGCTAGGGCCCTCCTGATTTCTTTCTCCCGTGGGCTATGTTTTGACTGAGGGGGTCCCTCTTAGTGTGGAGTTTGGCTCTTAGAGGGGGAATGCCTCACAGTGGTGATGGCATTGGTGTCTGATGTGTGGATTCTGTGGAGCAGAGATAGGTCTGGACTCTGGGATGGGACTAGATGCAAGGCAGCAGCACGTCTAGGGTCCCAGTTACTGAATAGTCTGTCTCAGTGTTGACTTTGCTTTGTGAGCTGTAGTGGCACACTGAGTGGTGGTGGAGCCTTGACCAGAGTATGGAACACACAGAGAGACAGTGTCTCTGGGGTCTGAAGATCTAGCTCAGCCGTAGTGAGTCTGGCGCCTGAGACATGCAGACATTCAGGTGACAGACGTGGAGTCAGGTTATAGAATATGAACATCTGTGGTTCACGTGGAGCTCAAGGGTTTGGGGTGTGTGCAGGAGTTATGGGGATGGCAGCTGTGGTTCTGAAATAGAGCAATAGCTACTTTTGTGGGGACAGGGATGATTCAGCATATTATTCTCTTGCCAGTGCCTCATGGTGGTGGCTATTAGTTACCTTAGTGTGAGAGCTTCCAGTGCCCTCTGCAGAGCAGGAGCTGAGGCTCACACCTCTGCTCTGCAAACTGTGGGCTCTGCAAGTGTGGCAGGGCCTGTAGGTAAAACTCCTGGGATCCTTTGCAGTGCAGGCCGTTGGGAATGTGACAGCAGCCACCATTTGGCTGATGCACTTAGTTCCCACTTATTTCCTGTCCATCCCCACGTGTCTGTTAAGGTAATATCTTCAGTGATCGTTTCCGTGTTGTTCTCTTTCAATTTCCTCTGTGTTGCTGCAGTCTTAATTGGATTCCTGAGTCTTCCAAGGGCAACTTCTGTTTGCTTTTGTGTATTTTTTGTTGGTGGTGAAGGCTCGTGTCCTTTGCTGCTTTGCTGACATCACTGGATCTTTTCTCTGCATCTGTTATGTGCTGAGTTGCTTTTTGACGGTACAGGCTGTTCATCTGTGCTGTTTTTCCGTTAGGAGTTTTATCCTGCATGTCCTATGTAGTTGCTTAACTAGTGCTTATAGATGTCCCAGGATTGACATGACTCCAGTCATGGTGAGGTGGGCTCAGAGGGGGCCTGGTCCTGGTGAATGGCAGCTGAGGAGAGTATGACATCATGCTGTGTTCAGATCATAGCAGGAACCTGTCTTTGTTCAACCAGGGTTTAGGTGCCATTTCCAGTGCATGGCCATACTACTTCTATCTTTTCCACTGTTAACACTTGACTGACTTGTCAGTTGTACTGCTTGTCATTCCTACTGTGACTTTAGCCCAGGGATAATCTGGACTTATTATTTGGACTCCATATCTCTGGACTTCTCCTCTCTGGACTCCACATCTCTCCTATTTCTCTCACTACCCTTTCTGTAGTACTCACCAACATTGATTATGCTGTATGTTCACATTTCCCTGAATTGACTTTGAATAGCAGCTGATGTTGCTGTGGGATTTTAATGAGCTTAGATGACCTTTTCTACCCAGTCTCAGCAGAAAAGTCCTACAGGAAGCCACTGGAAGAGAAGTGAGTCGTAGACCCTGCCTCTCTCTCTTCCTTGTGTCCTACCCTGTTTTTGTTTTTTTCTCCTGATGAGGTCTCCATTGTTGTGTGACCTTGAGGCTCAGTAATGCACAAGAGTTGGTTGTTCTTCCAACTGAATTCCAAGATCTGTTTCTTGAAAAGCATCTCATAAGACTCATACCTGGATTAGACAGGTACACATTAGCGATGAGCTGGACTCTTCTCTGTAGTCAATATGTACTTGACCTGCATTTCTTTCTGTTCAGGTTGCTGCTGTGGAACAGAGAATGCAGAGACACCTTCTGAACAGATCACTTCTCTGGGAGTATCACAGGCTAGGACTCCAAAGGCAGCTTTGTCTTCCCAGAAGATCCACCCCTGTGAGACTTGTGGTCCAGTCTTGAAAAAAGTTTTCCACTTGGCTGAGCACCAGGAAACACAACACACCCAGAAACTGTTGAGGTGTGGAGCATGTGTGAAACAGTTTTGTTTTAGTGCGAATTTTCAGCAGCACCAGGAACACATGGGAGAGAAAACCCTCAGAAGTAGTGTGGATGAGGCCAAGTTTGTCAAGAGCTGCAGATTCCTTGTGTTACAGAAGCCATTTCCCTGCAGGGAGTTTGAAAAGGACTTCCCAACCATTATGGGACACCTGCAGCAACTGACCACTCCTACTGTGGAGAAGCCAAACACAGTCACCCAGTGTGAGTCAGCTTTACAGAGCAGAAGCCATCACACCTCAGGAGGATGCAAGAAAGCCCTCAGCCCCAAACACACACTTGTTCAGAATCAGGGTGTCCATACGGGAGTGCCTTGTTTTGTGTGCAGTGAATGTGGGAAAGCATTCAGGTACAAATCCTCATTTGTTGTGCACCAGAGAGTGCACGCTGGAAAAAATGTTCATGTGTGTGGTGACTGTGGGAAATCCTTTCGGCAAAGCTCAGTTCTCTGTAAACATCGAAGAATTCATACTGGGGCAAGGCAGTACGAGTGCAGCAGATGTGGGAAATCCTTAAGTCACAAATCTGTCCTCATTTCTCCTCACCCGTGGTGCAGTGGAGAAAAGAGTTGCGTGTGCAGTGACTGTTCGAAATCTTTTAGCCACAGCTCAGTATTCGTTCCACACAGGAGAGTTCAAACTGGAGAAAGGCCTTATAAGTGTAGTGACTGTGTGAAATCTTTTACTTCAGTGTCTGCACTCTGTTATCATCAGAGATCCCACACTGGAGAACGGCCTTACATGTGCAGTGATTGTGGAAAATCTTTTATCTCTAGCTCTGACCTGCGTTATCATCAGAGAGTTCATTCTGGAGAAAGGCCTCATGAGTGCAGTGAATGTGGGAAATCTTTTATCACTCGTACTGCTCTCCGTTATCATCACAGAGTTCACACTGGAGAAAGGCCTTATGAGTGTAGTGAATGCAGGAAATCCTTTACCCGAAAAAATAACCTAATTATACATTTAAGGGTTCACTCAGGAGAAAGGCCTTATGAGTGTAGTGAATGTGGGAAGTCTTTTACTTTTAGCTCTAGCCTTCGTTATCATCACAGAGTCCACACTGGAGAAAGACCGTATGAGTGCACTGAATGTGGGAAGTCTTTTAACAATAGGTGGACGCTCATTCGACACCGGAGAATTCACACAGGAGAAAAGCCTTATGTGTGCAATAAATGTGGAAAATCTTTTTCCTGTAGCTCCACCCTCCAGTATCATGAGCGAGGTCACCTTGGGGAAAGGCCTTACGGGTGTGATGAATGTGGGAGATCTTTTACTACTAGCTCTGCCCTACGTTACCATCAGAGAATTCACACAGGAGAAAGGCCTTATGAGTGCGCTGAATGTGGGAAATCTTTTATCTCTAAGTCTGACCTCCATTATCATCAGAGGGTTCATTCTGGAGAAAGGCCTTATGAGTGTAGTGAATGTGGGAAATCCTTTATCCGAAGGAATAACCTGCTTTTACACCAGAGAGTTCACACAGGAGAAAGGCCTTACAAATGTAGTGAATGCGGGAAATCTTTTAACAATAGATGGACACTCATTCAACATCAGAGAGTTCATACAGGAGAAAAGCCTTATGTGTGCAGTGAATGTGGGAAATCATTTACCTCCAGCTCCACGCTATGTTATCATCAGAGAGTTCATGCGGGAAAAAGGCCTTATGAGTGCAGTGAATGTGGGAAATCTTTTACCTCTAGTTCTACTCTCCGTTATCATCAGAGAGTTCACACAGGAGAAAGACCTTATGAGTGCAGTGAGTGTGGGAAATCTTTTACTTTCAGTGCCAGCCTCCGTTATCATCACAGAGTGCACACTGGAGAAAGGCCTTACGAGTGCAATGAATGTGGGAAATCCTTTAAGGATAGATCACAGTTCAATAAACACCAGAGAGCTCACACTGGAGAAAGACCTTATGAGTGTGCTGAATGTGGGAAATCTTTTAGCCAAAAATCTTCCCTCTCAACACACCAGAAAATTCATAATAGAGAACGGTCTTATGAGTGTAGTGCATGTGGGAAATCTTTCACCTCTGTCTCTGGCCTTGGTTATCATCAGAGAGTTCACAGGGGAGAAAAGCCTTATCAGTGCAGCGAATGTGGGAAGTCCTTTACCAATAGCTCTATACTGATTCGACACCAGAGAGTTCACACAGGAGAGAGACCGTATGTGTGCGGTGACTGTGGGAAATCTTTCACTAGTAGTGCCACCCTTTCTTATCATCAGAGAGTTCATGCGGGCAGAAGGCCTTATGAGTGCGGCAAATGTGGGAAGTCCTTTACCTCCAGTTCTACGCTCCGTTACCATCAGAGAGTTCACGCAGGAGACAGGCCTTATGAGTGCAGTGAGTGTGGGAAGTCTTTCATCTCTAGCTCCAAGCTCCGTTACCATCAGAGGGTTCACACAGGAGAAAGGCCTTACATGTGCAGTGACTGTGGGAAATCCTTTAGAGACAGTTCCCAGTTTAGTCAACACCGAAGAGCTCACACTGGGGAAAGACCTTATGAGTGTAGAGAATGTGGGAAATTTTTTATGCGAAAATCTACCCTTTCTCAACATCAGAGAGTTCACACTAGAGAAAGGCCTTAGATGTTTAGGGAATGTGCAGTTTTCTTGTTCAGTGTAAGGATACCAAAGGAAGCTGAGGATTCATCTGTCTGAATTAGCTCTCAGACATCTGCATAGCCATTGGTAATCATTCTGTGGGAAATGTGTTGCTATGTTTCAGTCTCTAACCTCTCCAGGGTTCTGCCCACATACGTGTCACTCCCGTCTCTGTGGTCAAAGCCATCTCACATCTAGCACTTGGCAGGTCCACCCTGTGTGCTCAGGGAGACTTACTGTGTCCTCCCATGTTTTAGCCAAGTTAGGAGTCACTTGAGGCCTATGGCGCCAACTTTCACTCCTCCATGACTATCTTGGACATGGACGTGGTCAGTGTCAGCTCAGAAACTATCAGAAGTTCAGCTGGCAGTTGCAGAGAATAGCAATAGGGATGTGTTGATCTCATGTGATACTACTAATAAGGTTTTCCAGCTTCCAAATGATGAATAAATACTTTCTACAGGTTGCTTTGGCTCATAACAATACTCGAGACCTTCTAAGCTCTTAGGTCCTCTTTCATCTTGCACGTTCTATTTACTGTGCAGGTAGTGCACAGATTTGTGCTGTGTAAGCATAAAGGGGAGAACAGTTTTTAGGAGTCTCAAAGTTTCTGTCTGAGGGGGGACGGTATGTTGACAATAGCTTGCCAGTTATGACCAGGTCTGCCTTGCAGCTGCAGCTTCCTAGAAAAGATTGCAGGGATTTCTGGTTTTCACTTGAAGCCTGGAGGCTTTGTTTTAGGAGTCTGCCAGGTAACACTGAGAAGCAGGCAAATGTGAGAATCTCAAGTGCTTCTGAGGATAACATTTTTTTTCCTTACTAAACAGAGAGATCCCAGGGTGTTTCAGCACTGTGGAGGGAAATCTTCCCCAGGTCTGCAGAGAGCCATGTTCTCTGATTATTGTAACTGGCTGTAACACCACTGGGTCCATAACTGGTGCAGAAACACTGATTTGTAGGGAGAGGAGAACTGCAGCCAACTAGTGTAACGTGCTGCTCCTAAATGTGCATCCACAAATGTCCATGTAAAAGTGATAGTCCCTCTGTATTGTTCATCTCAAGGCCATTACCACCTAGGTTGGAAGAAAATTAAAAGGGGGTCTAGTCCCTGGCTGTCGGAGAAGGCAATGGCAACCCATTCCAATACTCTTGCCTGGAAAATCCTATGGATGGAGGAGCCTGGTAGGCTGCAGTCCATGGGGTCACTAAGAGTTGGACAGGACTGAGCGACTTCGCTTTCACTTTTCATGCATTGGAGCAGGAAATGGCAACCCACTCCAGTGTTCTTGCCTGGACAGGAACAGGGGAGCCTGGTGGGCTTCCGTCTATGGGGTCACACAGAGTCAGACACAACTGAAGTGACTTAGCAGCAGCAGCAGCAGTCCCTGGGTGTGGCTCTTGTGACCCAGACAGCATTCCCGTTGACTTTCAGTGGAAATGTTCTCTATTACTCACCATATTTGTTGGCACTGATGCAAGTTTGACAACCACCCCCGCCCCCCAGGGCATAGAGAGACGATGGAGTGTATGGTTGCCATAGCTCTCTCTCAAAAAGACTGGGCCGTAGAGATCTTTAAGTTGAGCTATTTTTTAAAGCTTTACTAAGGTATAATATCTGTGGCTTTCCTGATGGCTCAGCATGCAGTGCAGGAAATACAGGAGACCAGAGTTCAATCCCTGGGTTGGGAAGACCCCCTGGAGGAGGAAATGGCAACCCACTAGAGTATTGCCTGGAAAATTCCACGGACAGAGGAACCCTGTGGGCTACGGTCTGGGTCACATACGACTGAGCTACAAACACACACACACACAATGTATAATTTACATTTGCTAAACCGAGTGTATTTAAAGTACAGCTTGACAAGTTTTGACACAGGTGTGAACCTCTGAGACTATCACCATAGTCCTGATAGTGACCATATCTGTCATGGTGTATTTACCTCATTTGTTCTATAATCTCCTTGCCTTTCTCACCTTTCCAAGTAACCATTGATTTACTTTCCTTAAAATAGATGCCTTGCATTTTCTTGAATTGATATTATTGGAATCATATGCTATTTACCGTATTTTTCTTTCCTTTATATATCATAATTACTTTGAGACTCATCAGTGACGTATAGTGCTTTTTCTTTTTTGACTGACAAAAATAGGACATATTTTTCAATATGCCATGGTTAGTTTATCCCTTTTTATGGGTATTTGACTTGTTTCTAGAATTTGACTTCTGAAAATAAAGCTAGTATAAAAATTACATTAGTTCTTTGTATGAACATGTATTTATCTTGTCAGTAACTGTGAATGCAGTGTGTGAGCCGCAGCTGTTTTATTCTCGTTGGCTGCAGTGGATTTTTGGTGCAGGCCGCGGGCTTCTGCCACATGTGGAGCTTCAGTCCCTGAGCAGGGCTTTCACCACAACCCCTGCATTGGAAGGAGGGCCACCAAGGAAGGCCCACGACAGTTTACTTTTGAAGAAGCTAACATTGTGATCTAAAATGATTGTGCCTTTTGCATCCTAGCAGCAATATATTGAGAATTCCACCTCTCCCATGTTCTGAATATTTGGTTTATTGATTGCTTTAATTTTAGCTGGTTTTTTTTTTTTTTTAAGAGGTATATCACTTTTGTTTTAATTGAGTTTCTGTAAGGATTCATGATGTGCAGTTTTTCAGATGTTCATTTCCTATCTGTGTATCTTTGTTTAAATGTCTGCTTAAATCTTTTTCTTTGTTGGCCTTTGGCTATTTTCCTTTAACAAATAGGACAATGNTTTTTTTTTTTTTTTAAGAGGTATATCACTTTTGTTTTAATTGAGTTTCTGTAAGGATTCATGATGTGCAGTTTTTCAGATGTTCATTTCCTATCTGTGTATCTTTGTTTAAATGTCTGCTTAAATCTTTTTCTTTGTTGGCCTTTGGCTATTTTCCTTTAACAAATAGGACAATGAAACCACAAAGATGTATATTGGAATTTCACTCATTTTTTAATATTGTGAGTGATTTTGCTTTATGGAGTACCTTTTCAATACTGGCAGAATTTTCTAACCTAAAAGGTTTTTTCCAGTGTTCACAGTGCGGTGGATACTTAGACGTATGCTTTAAATTTTACCTGCACTGTTAACATCGTCTCTCTCACATTCTTGACTGTAGTCACTTAAGAACACAATAAACCTTGCTTCAGAGTGCTTATGCTTTTCCTTTGCTCTGTCACCATAGAAGCTGGTGGGTTGGAGACGGAGACAAGGTTTCATCAGGATGGACTGGTCTTTGCTTTGAGTCCCAAAGCCTGGTTGGGAGGGAATGGAGGTCAGTGGTCAGACTCCTCAAGTCCTCATCCAGGCTACCTGGGTTTAAATTCTGTATCCCTGATCAAGGACCCACAGGCCGACACTCTTCCCCAAGTCCTTTTCCTTTTATGTAAAATGGAGATTAAGAGCTGCCCTGCCTCTGGTCCACTGAAAGATGTGAACAGAGGAGCTCTTCTTTCCCATGCAGCTCCCTCTACAGGTGAGATCCTGGTGCCGGGAAACCTTAGCTCCCCCTGATATCCTCAGACCCCTCTATCCCCATGTGCATGCATTTCGGAAATAAATGGGGCTTCTCATAATTCCTGACCTGTGTCAGCCCGCAGGGACTTACCTGCATTGAGGAGGGGGCTGCTGGTTACTGAGGTTTCAGTGTGGATTTGCCAGTGGGACATAATCTGAGAAACTTACTAAAGCTTCCTGAGCCTCATTTGGCTGACTTTGACATTGAGGTGTTAACTTTGGCCCTGGGAGGATGAATAAAAATAACAAGACACTGAGCACTTACACCGAAATTCCAGGCTTTGTATTTTGAACTTGTATGTGCCATTTATTTAAAAAATGTTATATAAAATATTTTTGTAACTCTCCTCAATTCTCTTATTGTACTTAACTAATTTATTCTTTTTATTAGTTATATCCTTATCTTATTGCATTTTACAGAGTGCCATGTAATTAATATAAATGCCATGTAAATATACTGTGAAATTTTCCTCAGTCTATATGTATTCATGGTTTTAGCTTATTTTTCCTGAATCCATTGACTCTTGAGATTGAGAGCACACTCACCAGTTGATGGATTACGACAGAAGCATTTTGATTCTTTTTCAACTGTGCTGGGAGATCGCTTCTTTCTCTTTACCCTAGCTGGTAAATTAATTCACTTCAGATCCTCTTTAAACAAATTTCACTTATTATGCTGAAATGCAAAATGACCGATTCTATTACAGTATGTTTTTTCTTTCCCCTGAAAGTCAATGCAAGTTTTGCTTATTTAAAAATAAAATTTTGATCTAAGATGATATAAACAACTGCTTAGAAAGACAGAAGACATACTTATTTCAATCAATATTCATTTGATTGTACTAGAAAGGTTCCACATAAGGTTTTTTAAAAATTCAGTGAAATGCGACTGATAAAGTATGTGATAAAGTATAAGTACTATAATGGTAAGTATTCTATAGTCAGTATTTTGGAAACATTTTAAATTATCAGTTCAGTTCAGTCACTCAGTTGTGTCCGACTCTTTGCGACCCCATGAATCGCAGCACACCAGGCCTCCTTGTGCATCACCAACTCCCGGAGTTCACAGATTCACGTCCATCGAGTCCGTGATGCCATCCAGCCATCTCATCCTCTGTCGTCCCCTTCTCCTCCTGCCCCCAATCTCTCCCAGCATCAGAGTGTTTTCCAATGAGTCAGCTCTTTACATGAGGTGGCCAAAGTACTGGAGCTTCAGCTTTAGCATCATTCCTTCCAAAGAAATCCCAGGGTTGATCTCCTTCAGAATGGACTGGTTGGATCTCCTTGCAGTCCAAGGGACTCTCAAGAGTCTTCTCCAACACCACAGTTCAAAAGCATCAATTCTT
>SJYX01012003.1:100863-152449 GCA_006410675.1 Oreotragus oreotragus | reverse complement strand
TGAGAAATCTGTATGCAGGCCTGGAAGCAACAGTTAGAACTGCACATGGAACAACAGACTGGTTCCAAATCGGGAAAGGAGTACGTCAAGGCTGTATATTGTCACCCTGCTCATTTAACTTATATGCAGAGTACATCATGAGAAATGCTGGGCTGGAAGAAACATAAGCTGGAATCAAGATTACCGGGAGAAATATCAATAACCTCAGATATGCAGATGACAGCACCCTTATGGCAGAAAGTGAAGAGGGGCTAAAAAGCCTCTTGATGAAAATAAAAGAAGAGAGTGAAAAAGTTGGCTTAAAGCTCAACATTCAGAAAACGAAGATCATGGCATCCGGTCCCATCACTCCATGGGAAATAGATGGAGAAACAGTAGAAACAGTGTCAGACTTTATTTTGGGGGGCTCCAAAATCACTGCAGATGGTGATTGCAGCCATGAAATTAAAAAACGCTTACTCCTTGGAAGAAAAGTTATAACCAGCCTAGACAGCATATTCAAAAGCAGAGACATTACTTTGCCGACAAAGGTCCGTCTAAGTCAAGGCTATGGTTTTACCTGTGGTCATGTATGGATGTGAGAGTTGGACTGTGAAGAAGGCTGAGTGCCGAAGAATTGATGCTTTTGAACTGTGGTGTTGGAGAAGACTCTTGAGAGTCCCTTGCACTGCAAGGAGATCCAACCAGTCCATTCTAAAGGAGATCAGTCCTGGGATTTCTTTGAAGGAATGATGCTAAAGCTGAAACTCCTATACTTTGGCCACCTCATGCGAAGAGTTGACTCATTGGAAAGACTTTGATGCTGGGAGGGATTGGGAGCAGGAGGAGAAGGGGACAACTGAGGATGAGATGGCTGGATGGCATCACGGACTCGATGGATGTGAGTCTGAGTGAACTCTGGGAGTTGGTGATGGACAGGGAGGCCTGGCGTGCTGCGATTTATGGGGTCGCAAAGAGTCAGACACGACTGACTGACTGAACTGAACTGTTTCTCTAACAGAATCTCCATGAACTATTTTTTCCCAAGACTACTACAAATTGAATCTGATTTTTTAAGATTGTGTTAGCTTTCCAGTTAAATGACAGTACAAGCAGATACTCTTTGGTAGCATATTTTGTTCTTCAAACAAACTAAAGTGATTTTAATAAGGCTTAATAATATTTAATGGCAACCTTCTGTTCTGTTTTTAAAATCTAGTCTTTTGACCACGTTGACTTTTGAATGGTGGCATCTTTACCAGGTATACTGAAAGTCTGTTAGAGGGAGAACCGTTTGGGAGACAATAAAGTTTTGATTATAAGTTATCTATATGATTCAAAACCAGTGCAAATACTGCATGTCGTTACTTATATAAAATCAGAAAGAAAACGCTCTTGTCAAGCTCCAAAATTTATATACACTTTTAGGTCATAAGAGTTAATAGTTCTATTTATAACTTTGTAGATTATGTTATTTATGTATGAAACAAAGCAGGAAAATATATTGAGAAGGAGTTCTGTTTACAGAGGACTTTAATGTGTTAATTTCTTAAATGTAAACATGTGTTTTTAATGCATACTTAAGTAATAAGGAAACCAAACAAAGTAATGATACAGTTGCATTGTTGTGCATGTTGTCAGTGTCCAAAATAAAACCATTTTGGCGATTAAAAAAAAAAAAATCTACCTGGAAATGCAGGGGATGCAGAGTTCAATCCCTGGTGAAGGAACTACGATTCCACGCACTGTGCAGAAACTAAGACTGCCTGTTGCAGCTACTGGGCCCGCTTGCCACAACTAGAGAGTCAGCGCACCACAATGAAAGATCCCTGATGCAGTCATATAAATAAACACTTAAACACACACACACAAAGCTAATAGTCACTGAGTACCTACTGGGTGCCAGTGGCTGTGATAAGGACTGTTAAGAACTGTGAGCCTCAACTTCTTCATCTGTATGAAGAGGTGTATTACAGAAACTAGAAAGATTTCTTGCAGTTAAGTCCTATGATTCTGGTTTGTAGGTGGGAATGAAAGACAGGAGAGAGGGGCTTGAGACTGAGTCCCTTTAGTCAACTCCTAATTTTGTAGGTGATAATACTTTCTATACTCAACCACCTGGAAAAATTCCCAGCTCCCACCTCTAACACCACAGGCTGAGATTATTGTTAAAGACCACTAGTCATTCAGGAAAACAGGTTATGTTGTGGATTTAGAGCAAATGTTTACTTTTGGTTCCTAAAAGGAAGGAAATTCCATTTTTGGAATTCTTTGGCCTTTCACAAATAGTGAGGACAGTAATGGGAGCAGCAGGGGCAGGGGGTGGGGTTGACTGGGGAAGGAAGGGAGGAGTTTCTTCTGAAGCTTAATTACTGTAATCATTGGAAGACCGAAATTGCTAGTCCTGTTGTTTGTCTGGCCTTCAGGAACTTTTACAGTTATTTCTATGTGAATCAATTTCTCTGGTTTCACAAACTACATTTTCCCACATGGGGACAGTGGGTCCCTGAAAGAGGAAAAGAAAAGAGGGCTCCTAGCGCACAAGACCCTCTACCTATGGTAGTGTGAAATGACACATGATTTATCACCCCTTATAAACTAGAACATGCTCAGTAAGGCAGTCCAACTATGGAATTCAGGCTGTTGAAAAGTGCCAGAGAATTTTTCTGAGCCCTCAAAAGCCTTTTATTTATTTATTTGCCTTTTTTTTTTTTTTTTTGGCTGCACTGGGATCTAGCTCCCTGATCAGAGATGGAACCCAGGCCCCCTGCTTTGGGAGTACAGTCTTAACCTCTGGACCACCAGGGAAATTCCCTGATAGCCTTTTAAGGTATCAGGATTAGATGGCTAAATCTATCCAGGTTGAAGTTGCAAGAAGGCCTATTCTCTTGTAGTACCCTCCTCTATCCCTCACTCCCCACCTAGAACATTGGACTGCCAGAAATTCCCTCTAAAATGAGAAGGCTAAACATAGGGCTGAAGCAAGAATCCCATTATATGCTGCTGCTGCTGCTGTTGCTTCAATCGTGTCCAACTCTGTGCAACCCCATAGACGGCAGCCCACCAGGCTCTCCCATCCCTGGGATTCTCCAGGCAAGAACACTGGAGTGGGTTGCCATTTCCTTCTCCAATGCATGAAAGTGAAAGTGAATTCACTCAGTCGTGTCCGATTCTTCGCGACCCCACGGACTGCAGCCCACCAGGCTCCTCTGTCCATGGGATTTTCCAGGCAAGAGTACTGGAGTGGGGTGCCATTGCCTTCTCCGTCCCATTATATGAGACTGTTTTAAATGGGACCAAGTTATGTTAGTCATATTTGTATTTAGGTCTATTTTCTTTCCACCTCCTTCTGACTTGGGTTGGTGGAAGAGGAGGCCCATCGCCCGCCTCTCAGTATACCTTTTATAGCTGAAGTTCACTCTAGGAATAAAAGACATGTTTTCAAAACAGTGGGTTAGTTGGGTTTTTCCCCCCAATTACAGACAAAATATATACTCACTATAGAAAATTTGCTAAATACAGAAAAGCACAAAGAAATGTAAAACCACCTAACAAATCCCACTTTCAAGATATCACATAGTTAACATTCAACAATCTGTAAGGTAATCCAGGAAATCGTCCATGTAGAAGAGTTGAGTGCAAGGGAACTTGCTTTGTCTGGAGCAAGTAAGCATCCAGTGAGACTCACAAGCCAGAAACTTGAGTTTTGTTCCCCCACTCCCTCACTTGAATCTCCTAAGTAAACAGATGAGAACAGTATACATTAGAATTTTAGGAAACATCAGAGAAGCTCAGAGCCCATTTGCAAACGAGTTTAAAGAGATTTCACTGGAATAACACTGTTAGTCCATTCTAGATTAAAAATGAATTTTGACACATTTTTACTTAACAGTCATGCTGGGAAAGGAATGGAGATGAGAAGAAAATCGTCTAATTTTTCTGAATACCAGTTAGTTCATGTATATATTTTGGGGGAAGGTCTCAGTGACCCAAAACATCATACCTATAATCCACCATCTTTAAGAACTCAATACAATTTAGCCAGATTTGTTGCCTGTTAGATACTAGTCTGGAGAAGGCAATGGCACCCCACTCCAGTACTCTTGCCTGGAAAATCCCATGGACAGAGGAGCCTGGTGGGCTGCAGTCTATGGGGTCGCGAAGAGTCGGACACGACTGAGTGACTTCACTTTCACTTTTCACTTTCGTGCATTGGAGAAGGAAATGGCAACCCACTCCAGTGTTCTTGCCTGGAGAATCCCAGGGACGGGGAAGCCTGGTGGGCTGCCGTCTCTGGGGTCGCACAGAGTCGGACATGACTGAGCAACTTCACTTTCACTTTTCACTCTCATGCATTGGAGAAGGAAATGGCAACCACTCCAGTGTCCTTGCCTGGAGAGTCCCAGGGACAGGGGAGCGCAGAGTCGGACACGACTGAAGCGACTTAGCGGCAGCAGCAGCCCCATGTAGCTTGAGCTTCTCTGACTCTGATGTTACTGAGATGTCTCTGAGGTTTGGCAGTGATGGTAGCCTTGCCTGTGGTCCTTACCTCAGAGCTACCTGCTCTACAGCCCACCCCCACTCCAAGTTCCCAGGCTAAGAAAGCTAAACCACTGAGCTTCCCACTACCCAAACCCACAACATAGACAACTTGATGTACTTGTTGCTAGCTTGATATGATGTGGTCTTCAAGGTGGCATCATCCTGAGCCCCAGATAAGAGAAGGGTAGAGCCCTGAATGTTATTTTCATTTATTCTACACTTCTACTCCCTGGGACAAAGCCTGGACTTCCAAAAACGTAGATGCATATCTGATAGTTTTATTCTCTTTATTCCTGTGCTCAGTGCCTCCATCCTACCAATTTTTCAGTGTGAAAGTGAGGCCTTTTCCCATATATTCTTTCTCCATTTCAACTTCAAGCTAAATCTTAATAGTGAGCAGAGGTACTCTCTCTACATTTTGGGAGCCCTGCAGGCTAGGCTACTAACATGTTAAAAGGTGGTGGTGGAGGTAAAGTGCTAGGGGTAGGAGTCAAGAACTTTGTCTGGCTTGCCAGACTAATGTCTCGCTGCATGTACTTGGTGCGTGAAACAGGGGGGAAGGGAGCAGGGCACACCTTGGAAAGAATGACATAGCCCGAGGACAAAACATAAACTGACTAGAATCAAGTAGGTCCAAGATGGCAGACAAATCAATTTCAACTAGACCTTAATATTCAGTATATGCTCATTGTAACACATCAGCAAGCTAAATGACACACCCAGAGGCACCATGACAGTTCCAAGGCTAACCATCAAAGACCAAAAAGTGGGCAGTAGCCCAATTCATGGAAATCTCTGCCCATTCCCCCAAATAGTTGGAATAACCCTCCCACTCATTAGCTTATGAAATTACCCAGCCCATAAAAGCTAATCACACCACATTTTGAGGCTGCACTCAACCGTTTGTGATGGCTCATGCCCTTGTCTGTGGAATATGTTTCCTCCAAGGTCACTCCTGGCTTATGAGACAGCCCACACTTTGTCTGTGGAGTGTGTTTCTTGCTAAATGAATCCACTTCTTACCTATCAGTTTGTCTCTCACTGAATTCTTTTTATGATGAGACATCAAGAACCTGAGCTTCATTAAGTCCTGAAAACAAGAGTGTGATCTCAGTTGGAAGACTGTTGATTTTGGCTAGTTTCGAGTCCCAGCCTTATGAGTTCAAATCCCAAGCAGGGTTTTGGCCAAGTTCAAGTCCCGGGTACATGGGTTCAAGTCTCAAACTGAGGTGAATGGTTTCAGTCTTCCTTAGATCTTGCTCTTTGCATTCCATTTGTATCTGCCTAATCTGCTTACCTGCCTCCCCATCCTTTATGTTAAGGTAATGACAATGTTATGGGTGTGAAAAATATTTGAGAAATCCAACAGACAGAACTTGGTAGTTTTAGAGGATGACAGAAAGAGACCCACAGGTTTCTGGTTTGGACACATGGGTAAATGATAGCACCACCAATCAAGAGAGTTAATTCAGGGGAATTCCCTGGTGGTCCAGTGGTTAGGGCATGGAGCCTTTACTGCCAAGAGCCCTTGCTCAGTTTCTGGACAGGAATCAATATCCCACAAGCCACTTTGTGAAGCCAAAAAAAGAGTTAATTCAGGAAGGAAAGTAGTTTCCCACCTCCCCCCTCAAGAAAGCAAGGCAAGGATTTATTAAGACATAGTGAAACCATGTACCTCAGACTGGGACCTGAACCTATGAGGCCAGGACTGAAACCCAGCCAAAAGCCACAGTCTTTAACTGAGGTCACACACGTGCTGTCTGGACATACTGAGACTTAGAGTCTTTATGCCTCAGCACAGAAACAATTCAGTGAGAGACAAAATAATAGGTAAGAAGTGGATTTATTGAGAGAAAAACACTCCACAAAGTGTGGGCCATTGGAAAAGGCAAGAGTGGCCCCGAAATATAGCATGGTTAGTTTTTATGGGGTGAGTAATTTGATAGGTTAATGACGGGGAGGATTATTCCAACTATTTTGTAGAAGGGATAGAGATTTCCAGGAATTGGGCCACTACACACTTTTTGGTCTTTATGGTCCATCTCAGAACTGCCACGGCGCCTGTGGGTGTGTTATTTAGTTTGCTGAAGTGTTACAATGAGTATATGCTGAGAATCAAGGTCTAGTGGAAGTTGACTCATCTGCCTCTGGGACTTATTTGGTTCTAGTCAGTTTACGTTGTGTCCTCAGACTTTCAAATGTTGTGCCCTGACCCCTTCCCTCCTGTTTCAATGGTACACTGTCACGGGGAGAGCAGGCAGACTCAGGTGAGCAGCTACCAACAAAGAGCTTTTTAAAGTAAAATAGTAAGTCCATTTTGAATATTTTTAGTTTTAGGTGCTTCTGGACTGGATCTCAAAGAAAGATGGTAGTGCTGCCAAAATTGGCTGTCTGTGCACCAATGCCAAACAGAAATACAGAGATAAGAGGCTGAGGGGAGAAGGAAAGAGTGGCTTTATTACTTTGCCAGGCAAAGGGGGAACACGTAGGTTAGCACCTCCAGCACTGTGCCCCACTCCCTGGTGAGTAGCAGGAGGTTATATAGTCAGCCAGGACTACCTGACAAGAATCAAGGCAGTACAGTCTTGTATTCTTTTTCCTTCTGCCAAGTTTCGAAAGGGCAGCGTGGGTGACAAGATCAGGATGTGCGCAGGGTCTTGGGTGGCCCAGTCTCCTAATCTGGATGAGCCTCTCTGGCACCTTTAATCTTGCTTCAGCTTGTTTCCGGGCTGCTCCTCCTTTGATTAGTAACTGTTCTTCCCTTTGGAACTCAGGTTGTGGAGGCTGGAGTCTCACCTAAAAGAAATGGGGGGCAAAAGACCTCCATGCCCAGGAGTTCCACAGGGCACTGCTGGGCATCAGTAGCTGGACAGACCATTCGAAGTCATTGATTTATGAACATAGTTAAGTCTTGTTTGTGGACAATACTCCTAGGAAACTCATGATTCAATATTCACCCTTTATATTTTGCTTAGTCAACAGTTTTCTACCAAATAGCTAGCTGAAATCAGCAACCCTGAGGGAATGGGAATTTTTGGGGGTAAGAGAAAGAAGCCTGATATAATTTTGGAGTTTTTTTTTTACTGCTTCTTAGAAAGGCATACTTGGGAAAAGAAGTTAGATTAAGAAAGAACTTTAGTGGTTTACTCCTCCAACTTTCCTCCCATTTTACAGCCAAGAGAATAAGGCTGACAGAGTGAAGCTTTGAGTAGAAAGCAGAATTAGGGCCCCAGCCACAGGGATGGAGGGAATGGAGATCCTAGAAGGTGAGAGATAATCCCCAAAGCCTAAAGAGAAAGACCACCTTAACACAAGGCAAAATTACTTTGCCATTTTGCCCAGACTGTCCTGTCCCATAAGATTTTACTACCTGGAGAGGATGCTTGATACCTGTCCTCAGGTTGCCACATCACCAGCCAGTGACTGACTATTCAAGAGAAACTATGTATATGTAATCACTTTGTATACTGTCAACCTCTACTCCTCAGAGAAGTACATAACCCAACTCTAAAGGAAAAGCCCAATCTACAAGCAGTGAACAGGATATGAACAAACTAAAATACAACATACTGTTGAATATGTTCTCTATTTAAAGTATACAGCTTATCTGAAATAAAACAGAAAAAGTGGGGCTGGTTGGGAACAAGGTGTGGTGTCTGGTTGGAAGGGAAATAACCCACAGTTCCTTTATAACCTTTGTCACTTTTTTCTTCCACATATTCATGTATGAAGATGACTCAGCCCTAATACCAGTGGCTTATTTTTAGTAAAGGCAACAGAGCCATTTGAAAACCTAAGCATAGTAACTATTGCCAGTTGACAGCTTTACACGTCAGAAACAGTCAACAGATGCTCATTTGTTCAGTTCAATTTAATACGTATGACTCATGGGGCACTAGAGAGTCTTTCCTTCTGCCACAGTGCTGGAAATTCCTGGTGAGAAAATCATTTCTTTGGACATGAGATTTCAACACTGGATGTCCCTTAGAGTAGAACGGAGTCCAATTCCCTCATTTTACAATTGAGGAATTAGGCAAAGTTATGTTTCCAAATAGGAAAAGGAGTACATCAAGGCTGAATATTGTCACCCTGCTTATTTAACTTCTATGCAGAGTACATCATGAGAAATGCTGGGCTGGAAGAACCACAAGCTGGAATCAAGATTGCTGGGAGAAATATCAATAACCTCAGATATGCAGATGACACCACCCCTTTGGCAGAAAGTGAAGAGGAACTCAAAAGCCTCTTGATGAAAGTGAAAGAAGAGAGTGAAAAAGTTGGCTTAAAGCTCAACATTCAGAAAACGAAGATCATGGCATCTGGTCCCATCACTTCATGGGAAATAGATGGGGAAACAGTGGAAACAGTGTCAGACTTTATTTTGGAGGGCTTCAAAATCACTGCAGATGGTGACTGCAGCCATGAAATTAAAAGACGCCTACTCCTTGGAAGAAAAGTTATGACCAACCTAGATAGCATGTTCAGAGAAGGCAATGGCACCCCACTCCAGTACTCTTGCCTGGAAAATCCCACAGGCGGAGAAGCCTGGTAGGCTGCAGTCCAGAGGGTTGCAAAGACTCAGACACAACTGAGCGACTTCACTTTTCACTTTCATGCATCAGAGAAGGAAATGGCAACCCACTCCAGCGTTTTTGCCTGGAGAATCCCAGGGATGGGGGAGCCTGGTGAGCTGCTGTCTATGGGGTCGCACAGAGTCGGACATGACTGAAGTGACTTAGCAGCAGCAGTAGCAGTGAATTTAGAGGTAGAAGGTACAAGTGAATGGGCTGTGACTAGATTGGGAAATAGACAAGATTGCATATATGATACAATAATAAGAAGGCAAAGATATTTCCAGCTCATAGAATGCCCTATGATCCTCCTTTTCCTGTATCCCTTAGAGTTCAGTTCATTCTCTCAGTCCTGTCCGACTCTGTGACCCCATGGACTACAGCACGCCAGGGCTCCCTGTCCATAACCAACTCCCGGAGTTTACTCAAACTCATGTCCATTGAGTCGGTGATGCATCCAGCCTTCTCATCCTCTGTCTTCCCCTTCTCCTCCTGCTTCAGTCTTTCCCAGCATCAGGGTCTTTTCAAATGAGTCAGTTCTTCACAACAGGTGGCCAAAGTATTGGAGCTTCAGCTTCAACTTCAGTCCTTCCAATGAATATTCAGGACTGATGTCTTTAGGATGGACTGGTTGGATGTCCTTGCAGTCCAAGGGACTCTCAAGAGTCTTCTCCAACACCACAGTTCAAAAGCATCAGTTCTTTGGCACTCAGCCCTCTTCACAGTCCAACTCTCACATCTATACATGACCACAGGAAAAACCATAGCCTTGACTAGACGGACCTCAGTCAGCAAAGTAATGTTTCTGCTTTTGAATATGCTGTCTAGGTTGGTCATAACTTTCCTTCCAAGGAGTAAGCGTCTTTTAGTTTCATGGCTGCAATCACCATCTACAGTGATTTTGGAGCCCAAAAAATTAAAGTCTGACACTGTTTCCACTGTTTCCCCATCTTTCCCATGAAGTGATGGGACTGGATGCCATGATCTTCGTTTTCTGAATGTTGAGCTTTAAGACAACTTTTTCACTCTCCTCTTTCACTTTCATCAAGAGGCTTTTCAGTTCCTCTTCACTTTCTGCCCTAAGGGTGGTGTCATCTACATATCTGAGGTTACTGATATTTCTCCTGGCAATCTTGATTCCAGCTTGTGCTTCTTCCAGCCCAGCCTTTCTCATGATGTACTCTGCACATAAGGTCAACAAGCAGGGGGACAATATACAGCCTTGACGTACTCCTTTCCCTATTTGGAACCATTCCGTTGTTCCATGTCCAGTGCTAACAGTTGCTTCCTGACCTGCATATAGGTTTCTCAAGAGACAGGTCAGGGGGTCTAGTATCCAGACCTCTTGAACATTTTGCAACAGTTTACTGTGATCCACACGGTCAAAGACTTTGGCATTTTCAATAAAGCAGAAATAGATGTTTTCTGGAACTCTCTTGCTTTTTCGATGATCCAGCAGATGTTGGCAGTTTGATCTCTGGTTGCTCTACCTTTTCTAAAACCAGCTTGAACATTTGGAAGTTCACGGTTCACGTATTCCTGAAGCCTGGCTTGGAGATTTTTCAGCATTACTTTACTAGCGTGTGAGATGAGTGCAATTGAGTGGTAGTTTGAGCATTATTTGGCATTGTCTTTCTTTGGGATTGGAATGAAAAATGACCTTTTCCAGTCCTGTGGCCACTGCTGTGTTTTCCAGATGTGCTGGCATATTGAGTGCAGCACTTTCACAGCATCACCTTTCAGGATTTGAAATAGCTCCACTGGAATTCCATCAACTCCACTAGTTAGTTTCTTTGTAGTGATTCTAAGGCCCACTTGACTTCACATTCCAGGATGTCTGATCCGAGGTGACTGATCACACCATCGTGATTATCTGGGTCGTGAAGATCTTTCTGGTACAGTTCTTCTGTGAATTCTTGCCAATTCTTCTTAATATCATCTGCTTCTCTTAGTTCCATACCATTTCTGTCTTTATCGAGCCCATCTTTGCATGAAATGATCCCTTGGGATCTCCGATTTTCTTGAAGAGATCTCTACTCTTTCTCACTCTGTTGTTTTCCTATATTTCTTTGCATTGTTCGCTCCTGAAGGATTTCTTATCTCTCCTTGCTCTTCTGCGGAAATATGCGTTCAGATACTTATATCTTCCCATTTCTCCTTTGTTTTTCTCTTCTCTTCTCTTCACAGCTATTTGTGAGGCCTCCTCATACAGCCATTTTTTTTTTTAAAGAAAGAAAGAAAGTGGAGACAAGAGGAGAGTTGTAAGAGAATGTAAAAATAAATGGGATTGAGGAGTTTATGGAGACAAGATCAGTGGTATTAGTGTTATTGTTCAGAGGCAAGAGCAGAAAATTCAGGGATATCAAAAGCAGGCAATATAGTTGAATAGAACAAAGATGATTGATGTAATCTGGGTTGGATTGTGATCCTTAAGGTCTCACTGGGCTAGAGAAGTCTGTGATTTCTGAGGACGTCATATTCTATGTGGTATAGCATGGTAGTTAAACATGTGAGCTCTGGAGTAAGAGTAAGATGGATTCACAGCCCAGCTCTACTACTTACTAGTTTTGCATTCTTGGGTAAGTTATTTAACATTCCTGTGTCTCTGTTTCCCCACCTGTAAAATAGGAATTAGAATAGTGCCCTTTCTATGTGGTTGTTGAACCAGACTACACAAGGAGTGATTCCTTCCCCAATCAGCAAATAATGCAGGTGTCCCGAAAAACCCTCCCCCTCCCTCCCTCAGTGATCAGGGTATCACTCAGAAGACTGAGGAGGTAGTTTTCCCTTCCACACTCTATAGCTAGAGGCAGACAGATGATCTGTGTATAGTTTTTGTGCAACAGGCAATTACCCTCACCAAACGATCCTGCTGTTTGATTTGTAGTTTGACTCTGGAGTCAAAGGTGGGAGGGTTCATATTTCATTCTTGCTTCCAGACAGTGAGGATGCCCTGGGGACCCATTCCCACAGGTGTTGTGAATGTTCTCTTTTTGCCCTGCATTCCCAGATGTCTTTCTGTTTCTTATACACAGGCATAATGCATTAGTTGTTCTGATTCCTTAAATCATTAATAACAAGACAATCATGACCTGAGTCAATTCTATTCTTTCCACGGTATTAAGAGTATTGGTTTAGAATAATGATTTCTCTGCACCCCACAGTGATTCCCTCCATGGAAATGAGACCAGGAATATAACTTTTTGCAGAGTGAAGCAGCACATATGTGGTTTACGGCCCAGGCTCTGACACTGCATGAATTAGTTTAAATTCTGGTTCTACCTCTTTTAGCTATCTAAACTTGAGCAAGTTACCCAAGCCCCATGGACCTCAGTTTCCTCACCTGAAGAATACAAATAGGCCTGCCTGGTCGGGGACCTGGGGGCTGGCCTTGGCCTGGGTAGGACTGCAGAGGTGGCAGACCTCTATGGCCCCAGTGATGATGGCAGTGTTTCACAATGAGGTGGAGATCAAGGGTTTCCAATATGTAAACAACTCAGAGCTGCACTTCTACCCCTGCCAACATGGGAATAAATTCTGCATCACCCGGAAGATTTGGTGAATGGGGAGACATGGCAACATGATCTAGGTTCTCTCTCATTATAAAAGTGATTTATGACAAAGGTCAGTTTACTTGTAGAGAGACAGTCCCAGCCTCTTCCACCGATAATGAACTAGGTAAATGCTAAAGAAGACTTTAGGACTCCAAAGCCTGAACTCTGGGGAATGAGCCAAGCTGCAAAAATCAAATTCAATCACTATCTTCTTCATGGGGAGAATTTTTTTTTTTTAAATTTGCTGCACCATGTGGCTTTCAGGATTTTAGTTCCCCAACCAGGGATCAAACCCATGCCCACTGCAGTGGAAGCACAGAGTCCTAACTGTTGCAGGAAGGGGGACCCCTTCCAGGGCCTGAAAGGGGGTCTTTTGTCTAACACTCAGAAATGAATTGTCTGAGGAGACACAGGTGCTGACAAAGCAAGAGACTTTATTGGGAAGGGGCATCTGGTGGAGAGTAGGAAGGTAAAGGAAACCAGGAGAACTGCTCTGTCTTGTGGCTCACAGTCTCGGGTTTTGTGTTAATGGGGTTAGTTTTCAGGTTGTCTTTCACCAATCATTCTGACTCAGAGTCCTTCCTGGTGGCGCATGCTTTGCTCAGCCAAGATGGATGCCAGCGAGAAGGATTCTGGGAGATGGTTGGACACGTGGTGTTTCCTTTTGACCTTTCCTGAACTCTTACAGTTGGTGATGGCTTGTTAGTTCTGGGTTCCTTACCAGGCCCTCCTGTCATAAAATAACTCACATAAATGGTTACTATGGTGCCTGGCCAGGGCAAGCAGTTTCAGTCAGTGTGCTTCCCCTAACATAATCACTGGATCATCAGGAAATTCCCAACAATCATTTTGTAACTTGCTGTTTGTTAAAGTGTGGATTCTTAAAACTGGCTGCTGAACTCATCTCCAGTTGAAGAAGCAAGTCCACCACGTGACATACCTGAATTTTGTGCCTAGAACTTTGAATTGGAAGTTTTCTTAATTTTCCATCCGAACATAGAAGAAAATTTCAAATCAGTGCTTTCCTTCAGTTTTGTTATTTATATATTATACATCTAATTGCTTCATTATCTGACAAAAGCATCATCTACCTCAAGTCATTAGGATTCTTTTTTTCTTTTTTAATATTTATTTATTTGGCTGCACTGGGTCTTAGTTGCAGTACGAAGGATTTTTTTTTTTGCAGTGCAGACTTTCTAGTTGTACTGTGAGGGGTCTGAAGTACGGGGGCTCAGTATTTGCAAAATGCAGGCTTAGTTGCTCTGAGGCATGTGGGATCTTATTTCCCTTACCAGGGATCAAACCCGAATCTCCTGAATTGCAAGGAGGGTTCTTAACCACTGAACCACCAGGGAAGTCCCAGGATTCTTTAATTTTTTTTTCAGACTTTCTAGTTGTACTGTGAGGGGTCTGAAGTACGGGGGCTCAGTATTTGCAAAATGCAGGCTTAGTTGCTCTGAGGCATGTGGGATCTTATTTCCCTTACCAGGGATCAAACCCGAATCTCCTGAATTGCAAGGAGGGTTCTTAACCACTGAACCACCAGGGAAGTCCCAGGATTCTTTAATTTTTTTTAAAAAAAAAGGAGATTAAAAAAAAAAAGATTGAGGATAATAGTAGTAGGTATATCATTAAGGGGTTATTCAGATTTTAAAAATTACTGTAAGTAAAACACTTTGTACTTGGCAAACTTTCAATAAACATTGGTCATTATTCACTTCTGTGTAATAAATGAATGGTAAATATAGCCCCTTCATAAATATTTTATAGACCTACAGATCACTTTTATGCAAATAATTTCTGCATGTTTCTCCCTAGACCTAGCATCTCTTCTGAGCCCCAGATAAACGTCCTCAGTTGATCACTATATATTTTCTCTCTTGCACTGCTCTCCATCAGATTTGTCATTACATTAAACTCATCTTCCTCTAGCTGACTCCCTCTGGTCTTCCCTATTTCTGTTATTATCATTATTGTCACAGTTCCGTAGGTATAATAATTTTGTCACCCATAGCTATAAAAAGAAACCCAACAGCTGACATTTATTATTTACTATGTGCCAGACAGTGTGTTAAACTTTCATTGAATTATTTTATACCTCACAACAGTCTTATGATGGTTTATCAAATGTAGAAACTGAGGGTTAGTGATATTGGATAACTTCTGCAAGTTTATATAATTAATAAGTGACTGAGTCAAGAATCACCTGACAGGACTTCCCTGGTGGTCTAATAGTTAAGAATCTGCCTTCCAATGCAGGGTTTGATCTTTGGTGGAGGAACTAAGATCCCACGTGCTGCAGAGCAACTAAGCCTGCCTACCATAANGATAGTTTCTAGTCTTAAATTTAGGTCTTTAATCCATCTTGAGTTTATCTTTGTGTATGGTGTTTAGGAAGTGTTCTAATTTCATTCTTTTACACGTTGATTGCTACAACATCTTAAGCAGTTTTCAAACTCAGAAGATTTAACTTTGAGGCAGCACAATTATCTGCTGAAGGCACTCATTCAAAATTCACGTGTCCCCAAATTGTTCTTTGTACCTATATTTTTAATTCTGCTTCCAATCAAAGAACACACATTGCATTCAGTTTTTGTGTCTCTTTAGTGTCCTTTAAACTAGAACAATTTCCCAGACATTTTCTGGTCATGTGTGACATGACCTTTCACTGTTTAGTATGATGCTGATGGTGGGCTTGTCATATATGGCCTTTATTATGTTGAAGTATGTTCCTTCTATACCCAACTTGTTCAGCATTTTTATCCTGAAATGATGTATTTTGCCAAATGCTTTTTCTTCATATATCAAAGTGATCATATGATTTTAATTTTTCATTTTTTCATGTGGTATATCACACTTATTGATTTAAATATGTTGAACCACCCTTGCCTCTCAGGGATAATTCTCACTTGGTCATGGAATATACTTCTTTTCATGTGCTGTTGAGTTTGGCCTGCTATTTTGTTAAGAATTTCAGTGACATTGGTGACATCAGTCTATCGTTTTCTTGTAGTGTCTTTCTCTGACCTTGGTATCAGATAACACTGGCCTTGTGAAATGAGTTTGGAAGTATTCCATCCTTTTTAGTTTTCTGGAAGAGTTTGAGAAAGACTGCCATTAATTCTTCCTTAAATGATTGGTAGAATTCACAACTGAAACCATCTGGTCTTGGGCTTTTCTTTGCTGAGAGTTGTTTTTGCCTTCACTGATTTAATCTCCTTACTCATAATTAGTCTTTTCATATTTTCTGTTTCTACATGATTCAGTCTTGGTGAATTGCATGTTTCTAGGAATCTATCCATTCCTAGATTTCCAATTTGGTGGTGTATGGCTGTTCATAATCGTCTCTCACAATCCTTTGTATTTCTCTGGTGTCATTGTAATGTCTCCTATTTCATTTCTGATTTTATATGTTTGAACTCTTTTTTTTTTTTTTNTCAGTCTTGGTGAATTGCATGTTTCTAGGAATCTATCCATTCCTAGATTTCCAATTTGGTGGTGTATGGCTGTTCATAATCGTCTCTCACAATCCTTTGTATTTCTCTGGTGTCATTGTAATGTCTCCTATTTCATTTCTGATTTTATATGTTTGAACTCTTTTTTTTTTTTTTTTAGTTAATCTAGGAACAAGTTTGTCAATTTTGTTTATCATTTCGAAAAGCCAGCTCTTATTTTCATTGATCTTTTCTATTCATTCTCTGGTCTCCATTTCGATTTTTTTTCTTCTCTGATCTTTGTTAATTCCTTCTATCTCTAACTTTGCACTTAGATTTTTTTTTTCTTTTTTCTCTTATTCCACAAGATTTTTTATTTGATATCATTCTTGTTTCTTTAAAATATATATATAATTTCATTCCCATTTATTTATTTTTGGCCGAGCTGGGTCTCCGTTGACATGCAGGCTTTTCTCTAGTTGCGGCGTGTGGGCCCCCAGTTGCAGTGGCTTCTCTTGTTGTGGAGCACAGGCTCTAGGTGCACAGACTCAGCAGTGGCAGCTCCTGGGCTCTAGAGCACAGGCTCACAGTTGTAGTGCACAGGCTTAGTTGCTCTGCGGCTTGCGGGGTCCTCCCAGATCAGGGAGTGAACCTGTGTGTCCTGCATTGGCAAGAAGATTCTTTTCCACTGAGCCACCAGGGAAGCCCTCTTTCTTGTTTCTTAATGTATTCATTTCTCACTATAAACTTCTTTCTTAGAACTGCTTTTCTAAGTACACTGTGGTTCCGTTTTCATTTGTTTCGAGATATTTTTAAATATACCATTTCACTTCTTCTTTGACCCATTAGTTGTTCAGGAGTGTGCTATTTAGTACCCAGATATTTGTGAATTTTCCAGCTTTGTTCCTGTTATTGATTTCTGGTTTCACGCCATTGTAGTCGCAAAAGATACTTGGTGTGGTTTCAGTTTTCTTAAATTTGCTTAGAGATATTTCATGAGATACCATATGATCCAACCTGGAAGATGTTCCATTTGAATTTGAGAAGAATGTGTTCTGCTGCTGTGAGATGGAATGTTGTATAAGTCTGTTAAGTCCATCTGGTCTACAGTATGGTTCAAGCCCATTTCCTTTTTCCTTTTGTTGATCTCATGTGGATAATCTATCCATTGTGAAAGTGGAATATTGAAGTCCCCTGCTATTGTTGTGTTGTTACCTAGTTAGCCAATCAGATCTGTTAGTATCTGCTCAATATACTCGGGTGTTCCAGTGGTGGGTGGATATATATTAAGATTCACAATTCTTGTATCATCTCGATGAACTGACACCCTTTTTCACTATATAATGACTTTCTTTGTCTCAAATTACCATTTTTGGCTTAAAGCCTATTTTGTCTGATATCGGTATGGCCGCTGCTCTCTTTTGTTTCCCACTTTCATGGAATACCTTTTACCATCGCTTCACTTTGAGCATAGGTATGACCTTAAAACTGAAGTGAGTCTCTTGTAGGCAGCAGTGCAGTGGAGCATTGTTTTCTGTTTTGTTTTTTTTTTAATCCATCCATCCACTCTATTCCTTTTTGCTGGAGAACTAAATCCAGTTACATTTAGAGTAATTATCGATAGGTAAGTATTTAATAATGCCATCATATTAATTGATTTCTGACTGATTTTTAGTTCCCTAATTCCTTTCTTCCATTTTAGCTGCTTTCCTTTGTAAATTGATTTTCATGGTAAGTTTTGGTTCCCTTCTCTTCACCTTTTGTGAATCTAATGTTTGCTTTTGCTTTGTGGTTACCATGGAGCTTGCATAAAATATCATACACGTTATGTTTTTTATATTACCATTTATGTATTTTAAATTGCATACCCATTAAATTGTTGATGCTACAGCAAATTTTTATCTTTTAATCTTTAGCTAGAGTTAAGTAGGTGCACCACCATATTACACTGTTAGATTATTCTGGATCTGAATGTATGCATCCCTCTATCACTGTGTTGTATGTTTTTGTAATATTAACTAAGATCTATTTGTTTTAGCTCTAAGGACTTCTTTTAATGGTGGAACAGAAGGACATGCACTCATCTCCTCCTGCAAGAACACCAGAATAGCAGCTGGCTGTTGAACAGTCATTGACAGGAGGACACTGGAATCCACCAAACAAAGATGCCCACGTCCAAAGATGAAGCAGCAGCAGCCAGAGTGAGACAATAAGAAGGGTGCAATCACGATAAAATAAAGTCCCATACCTGCCAGCTGGGTGACCCACAAACTGGAGAACAATAATACCAAAGAAGTTCTCCCACTGTTGTGAAGGTTCTGAACCCCGTGTCAGGCTTCCCAGCCTGGGGATCTGACAAAGGGACTGGGAATCCCCAGGGAATCTGGCCTTGAAGACCAGCAGGATTTGTACAGGACTTCCACGGGACAAGGGGAAACAGAGACTCCAGTCTTGGAGGGCACAAACAAAATTTTGCATGCACCAAGACCCAGAGGAAAGGAGCAGTGACCCCACAGGAGACTGAACCAAAACTGCCTGCTGTGTTGGAGGGCCTCCTGTGGAGGCGTGGGTTAGCAGGGGCTCACCACAGGGACAGGGCACTGGAAGGTCCCCTTGGTGTAAACCCTCTTGGAATTTGCCATTAACCCTACCACAGAGCCTGTAGACTCCAGGGTTGGGTCGCCTCAGGCCAAACAACTACCATGAAAAAGCAGAAAGTTATTTCCCAGATGAAGGAACAAGATAAAACCCCAGAAGAGCAACTAAATGAAGTGGAGATAGGCAACCTTCCGGAAAATGAATTCAGAATGACAGTGAAGATGATCCAGGATCTCAGGAAAACAATGGAGAAGATGCAAGAGATGTTTACCAAAGACATAGAAGAACTAAAGAACAAACAAACAGAGATGATTAATACACTAGAAGGAATCAATAGCGGAATAACTGAGGCAAAGAACGGATAAATGATGATAAAAGAACGGACAGAATGGCGGAAATCACTGCTGCAGAACAGTGATTAACTTTTGCTTGTCTGGAAAGCTTTTGATTTATCCATCAAATCTGAAGGAGAGTCTTGCTGGATAGAGTAGTCTTGGTTGCAGGCGTTTCCTTTTCATCATTTTAAACATATCATGCCATTCCCTTCTGGCTTGTAGAGTTTCTGTTGAGAAATCAGCTGATAGCCTGATGGAAGATCCCTTGTATGTTGTTTGTCATTGGCCCTTGTATGTTATTTGTCATTTTTCCCTTGTTGCTTTTAATATTTTATCTGTCTTTAATTTTTGTAGGTTTGATTACTGCGTGTCTTGGTGTGTTCCTCCTTGGGTTTATCCTGCCTGGGACTCTCTGTACTTCTTGGACTTGGTCGATTATTTCCTTTCCCATGTTAGAGAAGTTTTCAGCTAGTATCTCTTCCAATATTTTCTCAGATCCTTTCTCTCTCTCTTCTCCTTCTGGGGCCCCTATTACGCAAATGTTTGTGCATTTAATGTTGTCCCAGAGGTCTCTTAGGCTGTCTTCCTTTCTTTTCATTCTTTTTTCTATATTCTGTTTTGTGGCAGTGATTTCCACCATTCTGTCCTCCGGGTCATTTATCCATTCTTCTGCCTCAGTTATTCTGCTATGGATTCCTTCTAGTGTATTATTCATCTCTGTGTGGTTTTGTTCTTTAGTTCTTCTAGGTCTTTGGTGAACTGCGGGGGTCCAGCCTCTGCAGGATCCAGGGATACCCTCGGGATGGGCAACGTCGGCGTAGTGGAGAAAGAAGTGGAGAAAAAAGTGGAGAGAGAAGTGAAGAAAGAAATGGACACTCAGACTCAGGCCTTGGATGCAGGCTCAGGAAAGAATGCCAATTTTATTTTTGCAAGGTATCAGATTATATAGGTCAGGTTTGTGCATCAGGTCATGGAACAATAATCATTATAAATGAGGGATTAGTACATAACAGTGTGGTCAAAATGGTCAGTACGTTCTCACAGGGGAGGTTTCCATGAAAAATCACCGTCAAAAAGGTCAGTATGTTTTCACAGGGGATGTTTTCCATGAAAAATCACCATACATCATCTTCTTGCCTTTTGAGGCCTGACAAGAATTGTTATAACTCCTGAAGGCCCACAGGTGCCTCGCTTGCTGTTACCAAGTTTTCCACAAACCATTAACTGTAGAAAGGTTATGTTGCCAAAATTATTCATGCGATTCTTTAAACCTCAGTCTCCCTATTATGATTGGTGCTTATAGCTTCATCTATTGTCTAGCAGGTCTATTACCTCACTCACATACAAACACTGTGGCTCCTTCGAAGTAGGTCATGTGGCGGTCAATCTTATTTACAGTTTNTTATGTTGCCAAAATTATTCATGCGATTCTTTAAACCTCAGTCTCCCTATTATGATTGGTGCTTATAGCTTCATCTATTGTCTAGCAGGCCTATTACCTCACTCACATACAAACACTGTGGCTCCTTCGAAGTAGGTCATGTGGCGGTCAATCTTATTTACAGTTTTCATACAATCTCCTACTCCTATTAATTCTGAACTTCTAACCTAGTTGAATTATTAACCTAAGAAATCATTGTTATTCTTTTAAAACTAATGTACTCCCAGGTACACCATGGGCAGGGGATGAGGAATAGCAGTCTGGCACTGAAATTTACTCTTACTACTGAATATAATTTGCAGCTGAAGTCCTTTAAAAAGTGCAAATCTAGGGTCGGGGCTTCCTACGAGGTATATGATGTTTCTTGTCTCTCCAAGGATGTGTTTTGTGATTACATGGGTGAACATTGCTTAGAAAATACCATACATTGGGTCTTTGGAGGCCACAGGCTGTACACTCATTCCCAGAAAGGACAGTAAAACGAAACAGAAAAGTACACAAACTGAAAGCTGGCACGCAGAGGGTATAGTCGGGGTATTTCCGGAAATTCCCCTGGTTCTCATTCCTCCTTGGGATTGTGAACCTTCACCCAGATCCTTGTCATGGGCTTCACCCAGATCCTTGTCATGGGCTTCACCCAGATCCTTGTCATGGGCGGGGAACCTTCACCCAGATCCTTGTCATGGGCGAGGCACCGGATTGGAGTAGATGTTGTCGCCCCCGACAATTAAGTGGGCTACATTTTTATAATCAAAGGAAAGTGAGGAAGGGGGAAATAACACCTTCTTCCTCATTCTTTTGAGTAGATGTCAGGCTTACATCAGTAGCTCCTCCTTTTGTATCTGACAGGAGAGTGTCTGACCCTACGGGCTCAAACCAGGACTGTCACAGCACCTATTCAAATCAGCAGAAGGGTGGTAATATTTTTCTTTCACTTAATGACCTGAGGTATATCTTGTGCTTTATAGTTAAGTAAGCCTGCTTCATTCCACAAAATTCCCATAGCTTTCTTGATCGATCATTAACTTACAGTGGTCTCCCAAATTTTCCTAGGTTTCCCTCTCTATCTATAATCTTCTACTGGAACTTCTACAACTACCTGCATAACTATCCTATTCTATCCCTATCAGCCTTGATAGTTTTTTTTGTTTGTTTGTTTTGTTATAGACTATTAAGATATTTCTCATCTTACTATCCTATCCCCAAGCTTCAGTGGGTTTCCATTAATTATAGCTGAAGGTCCTAACTTAACCTAGCATTTAAAATTTGTCTCTAATCTTGGTGGTTCTATCCCCGACTGTTCTGTAGCACTTTATTAAGAATGTCTAATCAGTTTCTCAAACATTTTCTGCTTTTCTCTTATACCTTTACTCTTTGCTGCTTTCTTAATCTCATAGTACCTACAAACTTATCTAGTTACCATCTTCTTTTTGTGTACACAAATCCTACTTCTTCTATAAAATCTTTATCAAAGCAGTCTAGTGACCCCTCTTCTCTCTTCACAGTAGTTGATATCGTTAGTACAATTCATTAAACATTACTGCTATTATTATTTGGGGAGATGAATATATTTGATTGACAGATTTTATTTTATCAAGGAGTGGGTGAAAAGCCAGTGATCTAATGTCCGAGATAGTGAATTCCCATTCTTGGAGGTTTCAAGCAGACACTGAAACCCGTAAATAGGGTTTCTGGAGAGAGTATTGGTGCATTTGCCAGTTAAGATTACTTTTATCTTTAAATTCGTATTTTTTTTTTCTGATTTGGTTTGCAGAAACATGTATGGAAGCATGGAGGGTTTTGTGTGAGGTTTGGAAAGGAAAATTAAGGTGAAATAATGTAACTAGAATGGCTTTGAGGAAGAGATGAGACCACCCTGTTTTCTATTGCCCATCTCCTTTCTCCAGTATTTGCCTGGGCAAGACCCTCCCCACCCAATAAAGTTTAAATCATCAAGTTAAAAGAACTTAACTCTAAGACACGGTCTTGCAGTCTACCAATCAATAGCATTGGAATCCTCAGATTCTCAGAATCCATCCCAGAATTTACTGAGTCAGAATTTGCATTTTAACAAATTCCCAGTGATTAATTTGTACAGATATTTTAGAAATATTAGTAGAGTGGACTCCAAACATTAAAAAGGTGCTTTATATAGAATTCTATTGAGCTGGTAATGATGGCTCAGTTGTTAAAGAATCCGCCTGCAATGCAGGAGACCCCGGTTCAATTCCTGGGTTGCGAAGATCTGCTGGAGAAGGGAAAGGCTACCCACTCCAGTATTCTTGCCTGGAGAATTCCGTGGACTGTATAGTCCTTGGTGTTGCAAAGAGTGGGACCCTACTAAGCAACTTTCGCTTTCTACAAAAAAAGAAAATTAGCAGTCAGTCAACAACTCTTTCTTCTCTCATGCCCCACATCCTATCCATCAGCAAGATTTAGGTATAGGCTTGAAACCACCCAATTCATATGGGACTTGAACTCAGCCAAAACTCAGATTGGGGCTTGAACTCAGATTCAGACTTGGACTCACTGTCTTTTTCTATTTTTTGGCTGCGGCATACATCGTGCAGAATCTTAGTTCCCTGACCAGGGATCGAATCTGTGCTCTCTGCAGTGGAAACATGAATTCTTAACCACTGATCCACAAGGAAGTCCCTTGAACCCACTGTCTTTTAATTAAAATCACTCACCTGGTGTCAGGACTTACTGAAGCTCAGATTCTTTGTGTCTTAACACAGAAGGAATTCAGTGAGAGGCAAAGTGATAAGCAATAAGTAGATTTATTAATATAGGATGCTTGTGAGAGATATAAGCACACAGGCAAGGACCCCCAGCCTTGAGAATCAGGTGAGAAGGCAGGTTTATTTAGGGAGATGCACACTCCACAGACAGAGTGTTGGCCCCCTCAGAAGGTGAGATGCCCTGGGAGAAACACATTTAATAGACAAAATGCAGTCTATTTCAAAAGATGGGCACAGCCTGGAAATATAGGGTAGTTACCAAGTTTTTAATGGGCCAGTTAGGAGGATTATTCCAACTATTTTGGGGAAGAGGCAGGATGTCTAGGAATTGAGCCACTGCTCACTTTTGGTCTTTGATAGTTGGCCTTCAACTGTCATGGTGCCTTCGGGTGAGTCCGTTAGCACACAAATGCATTTCAATGAGCGTATAATAAGGCTCAAGGTCTACTGGAATTGAGTCTTCCTCCATCTTGGGCCTAGTTGGTTCAAACCAGTTTATGTTGTATTGTCAATAGCTATGTCATTCTTTAGGGGTTGTGCCTTGCCCCCTTCCTTCCTATTTCAGGTTCAACCTTAAACATATACCCTGTAACTAACTACTTTTCTTTCATCACCACCTATTGCAAACCACTATCATCTCCCACTTAGACTACTACTAGAGTCTCAATTAGTTTTTGTTTTCTTAAAAGATTTATTTATTTATTTATNGGTGGGCTCGGTACTTGCAGTGCGTGGGCCCTAGAGCACGCAGGCTTAGTACTTGTGGTGCATGCGCTTAGTTGCTCCTGAGCATGTGGAATCTTCCCGGCCCAGGGATCAAATCCATGTTCCCTGCGTTGGCAGGTGGATTCACAACCACTGGACCACCAAGGCATTTAATTGTTGATAGTAGTTTTTCATGACCTTTGTGTGTCTGCAGTATCAGCTGTAGTATCTCCTCTTTCATTTCTGATTGCATTTACTTGAATCTTTTCTTTTCGTGCAGCTAAAGGTTTGTCCATTTTGATTCTTTTCAAAAACCAACTCTTAGTTTTGTTAATCTTCCCATTGTATTTTTAGTCTGTATTTTATTTCTGCTCTAATGTTTGTTATTTCCTTCCTTCTAGATTTGAGCTTAGTTGTTTATTAAGTTTTGGCATATTTTGATCCCATTTTATTTTTTCTTAAGATAATCTTGTTTTCTTATTTTTTTCCTTCAACACATTCAGGAATGTATTCTTTAATGGCCATGTGTCTTTTTTAAGGTCGGGATGTTTTCGAGCTTTCCAGCATTCACAATGATAGTATTATGTTATTGGGGACTTCCAGGTGGTACAGTGGTAAAGAATTAAAGAGATGTGGGTTTGATCCCTGTGTTGGGAGGATCCCATGGAGTAGGAAATGGTAACCTTCTCTTAGTGTTCTTGCCTGAAAAATTCCATGGACAGAGAAGCCTGGTGGGCTACAGTCTATAGGGTCACAAATAGTCAGACATGACTGAGCAACTGAGCATGTGATGTTACTGATTCTTAGTTTCCAACCCTTATGGATGGATAAAATTCTTGACATGATTTAAGTCTTCTTAAATGTGTTAGGACTTGTTTTGTGACCTCATATATGATCTCTCTTACAGAGAGTGTTCTGTGTCCATTGAGAAGAATGTATTCTGTTGTAGCCGATTGGAATATTCTGTGTGTTTGTTCGGCTCAGGTGGTCTAAAGATTCATTCAGTATTTTGTCAGTACTTGAGCTAAAGTGTCATTAAATATTTCCTTATCGATTTTCTATTTGGGTAATCTACCCATTCTTGAAAGAGGATATTAAAGTCTGCTAATGTTATTTCATTGTTGTCTTTTCTGCCTTCCAGTTTCTTAATATTTGCCTTGTACATTTAAATGCTCTGATGTTAGATACATATTACTTATAATATGTTCTGCTCTCTTGATGAGTCAACACCTTTATCATTACTTAATGATTTTTTGTCTGTTGTGATAGGTTTTGATTTAAAGTTTATTTTGTTTGGCTTAAGTGTGGATTATAAGTATAAGCTAGTGTTTTATTTCCATTTATGTGGAGGTTTTTTTTTTTTTTTTTCTTCAATTTCTTCTCTTTCAGCCTATTTGTGTTCTGAAAGCTGAAGTCAGTCTCTTGAAGCCTTTCTCCTCAGGCACTGCGTGTCTTGTAAGTGTCTTTATTTTTCACTTTGCCAGGTCTGTGTGGCTGCAGGTGAGCTTTTGCCAGGTGCAGTGAGCTGGGACCGCTTTTTGTTGCGGTGGCGGGCTTCTCATTGCAGTGACTTCTCTTATTGTGGAGCGTTGCGGGGGTCCAGCCTCCGCAGGGTACAGGGATACCCTCGGGATGGGCAACGTCGGCGTAGTGGAGAAAGAAGTGGAGAAAAAAGTGGAGAGAGAAGTGAAGAAAGAAATGGACACTCAGACTCAGGCCTTGGATGCAGGCTCAGGAAAGAATGCCAATTTTATTTTTGCAAGGTATCAGATTATATAGGTCAGGTTTGTGTATTAGGTCATGGAACAATAATCATTACAAATGAGGGATTAGTACATAACAGTGTGGTCAAAATGGTCAGTACGTTCTCACAGGGGAGGTTTCCATAATCACCGTTAAAAAGGTCAGTATGTTTTCACAGGGGATGTTTTCCATGAAAAATCACCATACATCATCTTCTTGCCTTTTGAGGCCTGACAAGAATTGTTNTAATGCACTCCCAGGTACACCATGGGCAGGGGATGAGGAATAGCAGTCTGGCACTGAAATTTACTCTTACTACTGAATATAATTTGCAGCTGAAGTCCTTTAAAAAGTGCAAATCTAGGGTCGGGGCTTCCTACGAGATATGTGATGTTTTTTGTCTCTCCAAGGATGTGTTTTGTGATTACATGGGTGAACATTGCTTGGAAAATACCATACATTGGGTCTTTGGAGGCCACAGGCTGTACACTCATTCCCAGAAAGGACAGTAAAACGAAACAGAAAAGTACACAAACTGAAAGCTGGCACGCAGAGGGTATAGTCGGGGTATTTCCGGAAATTCCCCTGGTTCTCATTCCTCCTTGGGATTGTGAACCTTCACCCAGATCCTTGTCATGGGCTTCACCCAGATCCTTGTCATGGGCTTCACCCAGATCCTTGTCATGGGCTTCACCCAGATCCTTGTCATGGGCGGGGAACCTTCACCCAGATCCTTGTCATGGGCGAGGCGCCGGATTGGAGTAGATGTTGTCGCCCCCGACAGAGCGTGGGCTGAAATGAGTCTCTTTACCGCTTTATCGCGAGCCACCGTGTCTTTTGAACGGAGAGGACTTGCCTGGCAGTCCTGAGCGTCCACGGCAGGGGGTGCAGGTTCTCTCCCTGCTCAGGGAACTAAGATTGTGCATATAGTGTGACCGAGAATTAAAAAGCAGACAAACCAAAAGCACAAAAAAGAGAATGGAGAGAGTTTTGTCCGGACTTTGCAGTTGCCAACTCGTTAATTTTTGTGTGACTGACCTGTAGTTCCTCTGGTGTTTCCACCGTTTCTTCTTCTTTTTACATTTAATTGGAGGATTCGTGCTTTATCATATTGTGTTAGTTTCTGCCTACATCAACATGAATCAGCCGTAGGTATACATACGCCCCCACCGTTTTGAACCTCCCTCCCACCTCTCACCCCGTCCTGTCCCTCTAGGTCATCACAGAACACAGTTCCCTGTGTCATACAGCAAATTCCCACTGGTTATCTGTTTTACATATGATAGTGTGTATTTTTCAGTGTTACTCTTTCAGCTCATCCCTCCTCCTCCTTCCCCTACTGTGTCCACAAGTTGTTTTCCATGTCTGTGTCTCCAGTGCTGCTCCCAAATAGGTGCATCAGAATCATCTTTCTAGAATCTGTACATATGTGTTAATAGATGATTTTTTTCTCTTAATGACTTCACTTTGTAATGGGTTCTAGGCTCATCCGCCTCATTAGACCTGACTCAGATGGGCTGCTTTTTATGGCTGAGCAACATCCCACTGCATATGTGGACCACACCTTCTTTATCCCTTGTCTGTTGATGGACATCTAGGCTTGCTTCCACACCCTAGCTACTGTAAATTGTGCTGCAATAAACATTAGGATACATGTGTCCTTTTCAATTATTGTTTCTTCAGGAACAAAACAAGGGTGCCTGCTCTCACGACTAATATTCAACCTTTTCTTTTTTAAAAACTTTTAGCTCTTTTCTTTGTCACTTCTTGTGGTACTTCCACAATGTGAATATTATTTTCCTGGATAACACCCCACAGTTTACTTCAGTAGGCTTTCTTCAGTCTTTCTTCCCTGTGGTTGGATGGTTTGAAATCACCTGATTCAAAGTCACAGATATTTCTCTTGCTTGATCAGGTTGACTGTTCCCTATTGTGTTTTTCATTTCATTTATTGTATTCTTCAGCTACAGAGTTTATTTCCTTTATTTTCTTTCTATTTCAGATCTTTTTTTTTTTTTTTTTTTGCCACACCACATCACATGCAGAATCTTAATTTCTTGACCAGGGATCAAACCCATACCTCCTGCAGTGGAAGCATAAGGCCCTAACCACTGGACAGCCCAGGAATTCCAAATCTGTTAATTTGCTTGTGTGTGTTTGTGTGTTTTCCTGCTTTCATCGAGTTTCTGTCTGTGTTCTCTAGGAGCTGGCTGAGTTTCCTTCAAGTATTTATTTTGAATTATTTGTCTAGTTATTTATAGATCTGCATTTTGGGGGGTTCACTTGCTGGAAAGTTATGCTCCTTTGGTGATATCATATTTCCTTGATATTTCATGTTTCTTATAGCCTTTTGGTCATCTTTCTGCATCATGGATAAGTCACATCTGAATTTTCAGACTGGTTTTGGTGAGAAAAGGCCTTAACTTGGATTGATTGCAAAGTCACTGGCTAGGTGGGGCGTGCCAGTTTGGGCTGTCAGGAGGGACTGGCCATGTAATGGCTCTGCACCTTTGTCAGCTGTGGTCAGGGGCACCAAAGATTGTAGGGGTTCTGAGTAGACAAGGCTGCAAGATGAACTCATAAGTGCCTTCTCTGTGAAATCTGGGGAGGGTGTGACATCAGCGCTGTGTTCAGGTCACATAAGAAATGTCACACCCCTTGTCTATCTTTCTTGTCTTCTTGTTAGTACCTGGCTGACTAGTCCGTTTTACTTCACTGTTACATCTACTCTGACTTCCAGCCCAGGTATAAGCCTCATCTCCCTGGATTTCCTACCTCGGTCCTTTCTCTCATACTTCCTCCTCTCTGGCTCTGCAGCTTTGGTTCACATGTGCTGTGAGGTGTCCACTCATCCTTAAGCTGGCCTTGAACAGCATCTGGGTTTCTCCTGGGTTTGGACATTTGTTTTACACGGTCTCATGTCATTGCAGAATAGGTCCTGCAGGAATCCTCTAGCACATGAGCAGGCTCTACACTGTGCTGCTCAACTTTGTGTTGCACCGTATTTTTATGTCCTTCCCCTGGTTAAGCATACCATTCGTTTGCCTTAGAGGCACAGTCATGCCAAGTAGTGGAATGCCACTTCCCCAGTGGAATTACAGATCTTTCTCATTACCTTTATGAAGATATTGCTCCTTCCTCAGAAAGTCGACAAGTTTATTTGCATTTATTTCATCACAGTTTTGTGTGTGTGTGTGTGTGTGTGTGTGTGTGTGTGTGTGTGTGTTTTCAGGTTGCTGCTATGGAGGAGGATTCAGAGGCACCCATTAAACATAACATTTCTATAGGCATGTCACAGGCCAGGACTCCTAAGACACTTTCATTTTCCCAGAAGAATCACATCTGTGAGAAGTGTAGTCTGGTCTTGAGAAGTATTTTTCACTTGTCAGAGCATGAAGAAACACAACACGGCCAGAAAGTGATTGGGTATAAAATACACAGGAAACAATTCCATTTTGGTGCAGACCTTAAAACACCAGAAGCAGTACATGGAAAAGAAATGCCTTGGAAATGATGTAGACAGGGCCTTGTTTGTGAAGCGCGGCAAACTCCGCATGTCAGAAAAGCCCTCTTCCTGTGAGAGAGGTAAGAGGCTTTCTGGCCACCTCAGGACATCTCCAGCAACAGTCCACTCACACCAGGGAAGAGCCAGACAGTACTGTCTAGTGTGAGCCAACTTTACAAAGCAGAGAACGTCATCACAACCTGGCAAGCCCTGAACCCCAAACACACACTTGTTCAAGACAAGAGTGTCCACTTTGGAAGACATTGTTTTGTGTGCAGTGAATGTAGGAAAACGTTTAAATACAAATCCTTATTTGTGTGCACCAGAGAGTCCACGCTAGAAAATGACTCCATGTGTGGTGAATGTGGGAAATCATTCAGGCGAACCTCAACCCTCAATCTGCATCAAAGAATTCATACTGGGGCAAGGCAGTACAGGTGCAGCGAATGTGGGAAATCCTTTAGCCAAAACTCTGTCCTCTTTATCCCTGGAGAAGTCATATTGGAGTCATAAGGTCTGAACACAATCATGAGACAGGTGACCTGCTTCTGGATCTGGTGTAGGGAGTAAGCTAGCAGGATTAAGAGGTTTACAAGGCATAAAAGAAAGGGNCAAGGCAGTACAGGTGCAGCGAATGTGGGAAATCCTTTAGCCAAAACTCTGTCCTCTTTATCCCTGGAGAAGTCATATTGGAGTCATAAGGTCTGAACACAATCATGAGACAGGTGACCTGCTTCTGGATCTGGTGTAGGGAGTAAGCTAGCAGGATTAAGAGGTTTACAAGGCATAAAAGAAAGGGATGGCTCCAGGAGGTGTACGTGGAGGATCTGTAGTCGAGCAGGGGGCAGAGAAAGGAAAGCCTGGTGAGAGAGCAAATCTTTGAAGGAATGAGGTGAGCATACGTTTAGAGGAGCATTTCGGGTTAGTTTTTGGGCTTCAGGTATTAAGGGGGTGGTTGCAGCTAAGGCCTGGAGACAAAGTGGCCATCTGAGCATGATGGGATCGAGTTGTTTAGATACGTGAGCTAGAGGGGCCCATATGCCCCCGCTTTTCTGGCACCGAATCCCTGAGGCATGTTCTTGTCAAGAAGGTACAAAAAGGAAAAAAGGCTTGCTGTAATCAGGTAAGTAAAGAGAAGGGGCCTGTAATAAATGTTTGATAAGAGTTTGTATGGGGGTGTGGAGAGAGGTGGGGGCCGGTAAGTGTTCATCTAAGTTTCCTCAAGTAGCTTGGTAGAGAGGTTTTGCGTGGAGGGCAAAATTTGGGACACATATTTGGAAGACGTTTAATAAACCTAATAGAGAAAGAAGTTCCCTCTTGGTTTGGGGCCTGGGGGTCTGTGTCAAACCATGAAGTCTCTAAGCTGGGATTATTTTGGATGTGGGCGTGAGAAGCAATCCCATGTCATTGACGGTGGTGGAAGCAATTTGTGCTTTGGAGAGTGAGACTCTCTAGCCCCAGTTGCCTAGGGCATTCAATATTGTTGCAGTGTGGACTAGGCAGTTACAGAGAGAGAAACTCCATAACAATTAATCATCTACATGTTGGAGTAAGGTAGTAGAGCCTAAGTCTAAAGTTTGTAGGTCTCTTTGGAGGGCTTGACCGAAAAAAATGAGGGCTATCTCTAAACCCTTGTGGTAAAACAATCCAAATTAACTGTTGTGATTGACATGTCTGGGTCTGTCCAGGTGAAGGTAAATAGGGGCTGTGAGGAGTGGTGCAGAGGTGTAGTAAAGAAAACATCTTTGAGGTCCAGTACGCTGAAGTAGAGTGTGTCAGGGGGAATATGTGCGAGAAGGGTGTAGGGATTAGTGACCACGGGGTGTACGGTATTATGGCCTCATTAATCTTGCAGAGATCTTGAACCAGACGCCAGGAGTGGGGTCCCTCTTTGACTGCCAGTTTAGGAGTATTACGAGGAGAACAGATAGGCTGCAAAAGGCCGGCTTTGAGCAGTTGGGAGATTTTGGTTTAAGTCCTTGTTGGGATTCTGTGGGCAGGGGATGTTTGGGTTATGACCTGAGAGGGGTTTTTAAGGAAAACCTGTCTGGGGGGAAATGGTGTCGGGCTACCGATGGGGCTTCACTGTCCCAGACCTGAGGATCTACTGGGGGAAGGTCGGGGGGCAGGTTTGGGGAGTGAAGGCTGGCCACAGGTTCGGGTGCCATTTGGATGCAAAGAACTGATATGGGATCCAAGAATGGGAGGTTTATAGAAGTTTGTAGTTTAGCCAGATCATGACCCATCGATGCCAGTGGGCCTTGAGGAACTCTTATAAAAGAATGCGTTGTTTTGCCAAAGGAACAAAGGAGAGGAGGGGTTATTTGGGGATAAAAAGGCATGCCTGAGACCCCTCTGATGGCCACTTCTGGAGGTTGGAGTGGGTGAAGTCGCACAGTCGTGTCCGACTCTGCGACCCCATGGACTGTAGCCTACCAGGCTCCTCTGTCCATGGGATTTTCCAGGCAATTGTCCTGGAGTGGATTGCCATTTCCTTCTCCAGGGAATCTTCCCGACCCATGGATTGAACCCGGGTGAGGGCCCTTAAAGGAGGTTAAAAGTGAAAAGGCCACTCCAGTGTCTGTTAGGAACGAGACTTTGTGTCCGGCCACCACGCCAATTACCCGAAGCTCCAAGTCTGTCTGTACGGGGCGGACTTGGGGTCTGGAGCTTGGGCTCGTCACTGGACTAGCTCAGGCACAATCGGATCATCTCTCACCTCATCCGAGGAACCGTGGTCTGGGGTGCCAGGGTCCCCGAGTCTGGTTCCCAGCCCACTGTTGTCGGGCCTGGGTGGACCCCGAGATTTGGTGGGTATTGTCTGTGGACAATCCACTTTCCAGTGGCCCCATTGTCTGCAGGTGGGGCAGGGTTTGGTGGGTGGCCGGGGGCTGGGGCAGTACTCGGCCCAGTGTCCCGTTTGGTCACATCTGAAGCAGGCGCCTGGAGGGATGGGTGCCACACGGGTGGGCTGAGGTTGATGGGCCAAAGGGGCTGAATTTTTTTCTTGGCTAGCTGCAGCGAATAAAGCACATTTGACCTTTCTTTCCTTTTCTTTTTCTCTTTTCACTTCTTCCTCCCCATTGCTGAAAACGTAAAAGGCTGTTTCTAGGAGATCTCACTGAGGAGTTTCGGGGCCCTTCTCTAACTGGCATAGTTTTCGACGAATATCAGAGGCTGACTGGCTTATGAACTGGACGTGTAGGTACAGAAGTCCAGCGGGGGTGGAAATATCTAGATTAGTGTATTTTTGGACTGCCTCATCTCACTAAGCTGTGAAAGAAAAGGGGCAGGATTTTCATCATTTTCTTGAGTCACTTCCCTAATCTTATCGTAGTTAACATGAATGTGAGAGCTTTTTAGCATTCCTTCTAGTAAACAGGTGATCGTGTGATGCAGGTACAGGATGTCGGCGTCGCCTGCTTGATATGTCCACCGTGGCTCAGTTGAAGGGACTACGTCATCAGCCACCGGGTTAGTCCTATCTTGGTTGTGGACCTGATCAGCATCGAGTCCGGGCTGCTGCCAGATCCGTTCCTTTTCATCAGAGTCAACGTGGCATTTAGAATGTAATAAAGATCCTTCCAGGTTAAATGGTATACTTGGCTAAGGCCAGGGAATTCCTTCCTGTATCTAGTAGGATTTTCTGAAAAGGATCCCAATTTTTCTTCAGTTTGGCTTATGTAAGAAATTGAGAAAGGCACATGAACCCGTGTAGGGCCCTGCAGTCCCGCTACCTCTCTGAGAGGAAACCCGTTTGCTTTGGGTCCTGGCCAATGGGGGTGGCGGGTGGGGGTGGAAATCTATTTTGGGGTTTTGGAGTCATCACTTCCTCTTTTGGAGGAGGAAGGGCTAGAGTGTGGGGTCTCCTGTCCGGAAGCCTTATCTCCAGGGTGGTAGGAAGGAGGCTCATCTGCTGGGTCAGGTCAAAATCGGGGGCTGAGGGTTTAGTGGGCCTTTTAGGGGCTTTAGATTTGGATTCTTTTTTAGTGGAGTGGGAGAGAGGGCATAGGTAGAACAGTCGTTGCAGAGAGGATGGCTTGCCATTCTGTTTGAGGAAGTTTGTGAGATCTGATATTGAAATATTGAATCAAATTTTGAAACCAAAAGTCCTGAACTCAAGCCAGTGATTTTGGTTATCCAGTTTGTCTTAAGGCCAAATTTGAGTGCAAAGTGACTCGAGTTTATGAACCTTGAGATTGGTCAAGAGTAGAGGTTTAAGGTTTTGTTTTACGCAGGCCAAGGGAGAGTCCCGCAAGACGGATTGGCTTGACCCCATAGCAAATGGCTAGCAACTGTCTGGTCGAGAGAAAAGGTCGTCACTTAAGTTTTTGACCTGGCAAAGAGAGAGAAGGTGGGGCGGCGTCCCCCAAGTACCTCCTCCAGAGGGCCTTTTGGCCAGAGGGTTCCCCGGGAACCTGGAAAGGATGATAGTCAGTGGCACCCTAGAGTACCGTCCGAGCTTCCCTGGACTACTGGGTCAGGCAAGGATTTATGGTGGATGGAGGGAGGTCAAATGGCAAAAGGCCTCTTTCCTGGAGTTGGTCATTCTCGCGGAAAAGAAAGTGTAGAGAAAAGAGGAAGAGAGAGAGGCCAATATTCCTTGGGGTACGTGGAAAACCAATAAATCCCTTAGACAGGACTTGTGCCACTCACGAAGGCGCAGGGCATCCTCTCGAGGAGGTCTTGAAAGCCCGGTGGGAAAGTCAGCTTGGCAGGCTTCCACGCTCTGAAGAGGTGGAAACCTAGAAGGAACCTCAACCTCCCAATGAAAAAGAACAGATCACATTTAATGAGGCGAGAAGAGGCAGCAATCAGATTAGTGAGCTACGGCACCCCACTCCAGTACTCTTGCCTGGAAAATCCCATGGACCGAGGAGCCTGGTAGGTTGCAGTCCATGGGGTTGCTAAGAGTCAGACACGGCTGAGTGACTTCACTTTCACTTTTCACTTTCATGCATTGGAGAAGGAAATGGCAACCCACTCCAGTGTTCTTGCCTGGAGAATCCCAGGGATGGGGGAGCCTGGTGGGCTGCCATCTCTGGGGTTGCACAGAGTTGGACACAACTGAAGTGACTTAGCAGCAGCACTAACCCAAGAAAAGAGTAAATATATATAGGTATATATGTGGAAATCTACTGTCTTAAGGGGGCCTGTTTTTCTCCAAGGTTGTTCAGAGTGGTTATCTCTTAAACGGCTGGGTCAAGGAATTCTGGAGATCAGCCAGAGGCTGGGACCACTGGGAGCCGGGCGTAATCAACCTTAATGTCCATTTTTTTCTTTGGGTGAGAGAGTTCTTTGTTTTGCATAGAATGATCGGGAGGACCCGAAGGTGAGTTTTAACTCCAGGCTATTTTGAGCCATGTAACTTTCCTTCAGTATAGAGTTGCCAAATCTGTTTTCAAAAAAAGGAGGATGTACATCTCAGTGTTTTTTTTTAAAGCTTTATATAAGTATAATTTACATGTAGTAAAGTGTACATACTTAAAATGAAATATTGAGACTTTCCTGGTGGTACAGTGGATAAACACCCACATGCCAATTCAGGGGACACAGGTTCAATCCCTGGTCCAGCAAGATTTCACATGCCTTGAGGCAACTGAGCCTGTACACCACAACTACTATTTACTTTTCTTTATAATAGATACCTTTACATTTTCTATAATTTATATGATGGAATCCTTAAGTGTTGCTTTTTTTCCTGTAATTATTTTATGTGACATTTGTAATACAGATGTTATATGAATGGTTCATCTCCCTCCTTTTTCTTGGTTCAATCCTCTTTAGATATACTACTATTTAACCATTCACTTGTTCATGACAAACCTAGGTAGCATATTCAAAAGCAGAGACATTACTTTGCCAACAAAGATCCGTTTAGTCAAAGCTATGGTTTTTCCAGTAGTCATGTATCGACGTGAGACTCGGACCATAAAGAAAGATGAGTGCTGAAGAATTGATGCTTTTGAACTGTGGTGTTGGAGAAGGCTCTTGAGAGTCCCTTGGAATGCAAGGACATCAAACCAGTCAATCCTAAAGGAAATCAGTCCTGAATATTCATTGGAAGGACTGATACTGAAACTCCAATACTTTGGTCACCTGATGCGAAGAACTGACTGACTGGAAAAGACTCTGATGCTGGGAAAGATTGAAGGCAGGAGGAGAAGGGGACAACAGAAGATGAGATGGGTGGATGGCATCACCGACTTAATGGACATGAGTTTGAGAAGGTCCGGGAGTTGGTGATGGACAGGAAAGCTTGGCATGCAGCAGTGCATGGAGTCAGAGTCAGACACGACTGAGTGACTGAAATGAACAGAAACATTCACTTGTTTATGTGCATTTTGGATATTTCCAGTAGAAAATAAATTGGTGCAAACATTTGTATACAGTTTTTATAAGGATATTTATTTTATTTTTTGGTCAAAGTATATTGTTGTGTCTGAATCATGAGGCCTGTGACTATTTAGCTTTTGAAGAAACTAACAATTTGTGACCTAATAATTGTGTTTTTTACGTTCTTTCCAGCACTGTATGAGGGTTCCAGTTTCTCCACATCCTAGTGAATACTTTATTTGGTCAGTCGTTATTAATTTTAGCCTTTTTAGTAAGTTTATCATGCTGTCTCGCTGGTTTGTTTTTTTTTTTCCTCTAAGAATTCATGATTAGCAGTTTTTGTTTTTTTCCCCCAGATGTTTGGCCTCTTTTTTCATTTGCTCTATCTTATAAAATACCCACTTTTATCTTCTGCCTACTTTATGAACTTTGGTTATTTTCATTTTTTTTTTTTAAACAGGTAGGACAAAGATGTACATTGAAGAGTCATCCATCTTCACTTGTTGAATAATGTGATTGTTAAGATTTGGTTTTAGTGCTGGAAGAATGTGTCCTGAGCTTTTTCAGTTTTGTTATGCACAGTGTAATGGGACACATGTACCATACATTTTAAAGATTAATATACCCTGGGAATTTCCTGACAGTCTAGCAGTTAGGACTTTGCTCTTTCACTGAGGCCCGGGTTCAGTCCCTAGTTGGGAAACTAAGATCTCACAAGCCTCATGCCACATGGCCCAAGTGGGGGGAAATAAAGATTAATCCGCCCTAATATGTCGTTCGTCAGTTTCTAAAGTCCAGACTGAATAATAAACCCTTGCTTTGTGGTGTTTGGCCATTTTCCTGCTCCATTATGGGGGATGGTGGGTTGGAGCAGGACTGTTAGATGGATTAAGTGCCATCAGGATTGATAGTACATCTCAAAAGCCCAGTGCGGAGGGAAATAGGAGGGCAGGGGTCAGTCTCTGCAAGCCTGGGTCAGGCAGCCTGGGTTTGCAGCCTAGCTGTTGGGTTCACATCCTGGATCCCATTGCCTTGACTCACAGAGAAATGACAGCCACCCACCATCTACCCTCCCTGGCCCCCTGTAAACAGGGACAAGGAGAGATCCTGTCCCCTGGTCTTCAGAGGAGCTGAAGAGCCGTGTCGCCCGTTCCCCATTAGGGGGATGTGGCAGTGGTGGCACACTGAGCCCAGCCACCCTGCGCTCCTCCTGACGCTCACAGTCCAAACTGGCGCCATGAAGCCACGCTTCGGGCGGCCAGTGCTACAGGACACTATGGTGTCAGCATGGGTTTCCCACCAGAGAATCTTCAGGTGACTTATTGGAGCTCCTTCAGGCTCAGTTCCTGACTGGGATTTGCAGGGAAATGATAGCATTTAACTTGTTCTTCGTGAGAATCAATACAAAGAGACTGGGACTTGACCGTGCAGGAGCCACGGGTTCCAGAGCATCTAAGATCTCGTGTGCTTCCGGGCAAGCCCACGCATTGCAGCTGAAGAGCCAGCATGCTGCAACTAAGATCAGACACAGTCAAACACATAAATATTTTGAAAGCACCCTTAACTCAAAGGCCCCGCCGGAGTGAATTTGAGTCTTGTCCCCCACTCTCTTGCTGGGTGCCCTGCAGTAAATTGTGTGCGTTCTTTCATCGCCACCAGGTGGCACTAGACCGGCTTTGTGGAGCCAGTGGACCAAGTTCCGGTTAGTAACACAAACACTTCGGTGATCCATTGCAGACTGGTCGCACGGAGTCTGGTGTGGCTCCTTTAGAAGAAAAGCCGCGTCTCGACTCATCGTTTTCCAGCGACGCTCACTGGGGAGCTTAGCCCTTTCTCTCTCTCCTGAAAGTCTCGCGGGGAGAGCCTTTGCCCGGGACTTGCTCGTGAGTTGGAGCTACATTAGCCGGGCGGTTCAGAGTGAAGGGCAGCCTGGGTAACGAATGAATCACCAGGAAACAGGCAACTTCCGTTTGCCGCACGCCTCGCTGGGGCGGGACTTCCGGCCTCCTCCCTAAGGCGGCCGTTTTGACTGCTCTGGGCCTCTTCAGGTGCGGAGGCCCGTGAGAGCTGGGCGATGGGGCCGGGAACGTTCAGTGGGAGGGCCTGTCGTCGCCGCACAGAGGCGGGCCTGAGCTTCGGCGCCGCCGCCCGGGGACCGCCTCGCCCGAGTCTCCCCGCCGCCCCTGGCCCCGCTCCGCCCGGAGCCGCTGGAGGCGGCGGCGCTGAGGGACCAGCCTTGGGTAAGTGTCCTCCGGGCGCGCACCGGCCTCACCCCACGGGCACGGAAGCCCCAGGCTCCTGCTCCCGTGCCCGCAGCCCAGGCCCCGGGCTCCAGGACGCTGAGGCGGCCGCGGGTGGTCCCTGCGTGTGATGGGCTGTGTGATGGCGCGTGGGACGGGGTGATGGGCGAGGCTTGGAGGCCGGACTGTGGCTGGAGGACTCAGGAAACGTGGGTCCATCTGTTGTGTTCAGGACCCAGACAGTGTGAAGCGGAGTCACGACCAGACTGTCAGGCTGAGGGTTGCACCTTTATTGTCGGGACCTAAGAAGGTGTGGGGAGAAGCACAGGGCAACCCACTCCAATATTCTTGCCTGGAGAATCCCAGGGACAGAGGAGCCTGGTGGGCTGCCATCTGTGGGGTCGCACAGAGTCAGACACGAGTGAAGCAGCTTAGCAGCAGCAGCAGGAAGGTGTGGAGAGTTGTGAACAAAAAGGGGAACAGGATTTCCATTTGCTTTTAAAATGTTTCCCAAGGCTATTCAAAGGAAAAACAGATTTGAGGGGAGTGATGAGAACGCTGAGGCACTAGGAGGTTGAATCTTTTTCAGGGTCACACTGCTGGTAAGGAGTGACGAAGTGCACCGAGGCATAGAGGTCAGACAGCCAAATTGAGGTCACCTGGCTTAGTCTAGGCAAGGATGCATATGGGGTGGCATGAGCCTCAACCTTTCTGTCCCCACTGTTACATTTTTCTAAGATCTGCCTCTTTTCACAGAGTCCCAGGGCTGCAGAAGTACTTATAGAAACAAAACGGGTGTGTAGAGGGTGACCGAGTTCCTTTCTGGCTCTAACCCTCACTCCGATGTTTTCTGGTTTGTGGAATCCGGGAACTCTTAGGTGCCGTCTTCCTAATCCTTGGCTCTGGGCACCCTCGAGAAACCCCATGCTCAGAGTCTTAAGTCCACATTAGAGGTTATATGGTTATATTTTCGTTTCTGGCAACCATTGTAAAGTAGTTTGGAAAGTTAACCCAGGAGCTGGTACCACCATGTGCAAATACTTAGTATTAAAATGAAGGTGGGAGTGTTGAGGAAGCACCGGTATCCTCATCTGGGATGAACACAAAATATAGGATGAATACCTGAGAAATTGAGCATCTATTCTGGAGGTATTGGGTGGTTTCAATCAGAGGAGGGAGGTGATATTATCAAGGTCTTAAAAAGCTATCTCTGACTGTATGTAGAGTGGAAAACAGACCATGGGAGTGAGAGGAGTGAGGCAAATCCCAGTAGAGGCTACTGACATAGTCTAGCTGAGAGTTAATGGGCCAGAGTTGTGATTTAGTAGATGAGGTTGAAGTCTGGATGCAGGTTCTAAAAAGGGGCAACTAGGTTTTCTAGTTTGGATGGTGAGAAGTGAAACAGAGAAACCAGGGATTACCCCAGGGTGTTTGGTCTTAGCAGCTGTAAGGATGGAAGCTCCAACTGAGATCTGAGAGTTAATGGGCCAGAGTTGTGATTTAGTAGATGAGGTTGAAGTCTGGATGCAGGTTCTAAAAAGGGGCAACTAGGTTTTCTAGTTTGGATGGTGAGAAGTGAAACAGAGAAACCAGGGATTACCCCAGGGTGTTTGGTCTTAGCAGCTGTAAGGATGGAAGCTCCAACTGAGATGAGGAAGTTGATAGTGTGAGTCATAATCACTGGGTTTATCAGAAGCTTTTTTTTTTTTTTTTTTTTACCATATTAAGAGTCTGAGGTATTTCAAGGACCAGTAAGTGGAGGCATTAGATTGGCAGCTGGACTCACAAATTGGGAAATCGAAAGAGGGATTCAAGTGGATATCCAAAATGTGGTAGCTGCTATGTGGACCCAAGTGATCACATTTAGGAGGTATAATCTTCATATTNGAGTCTGAGGTATTTCAAGGACCAGTAAGTGGAGGGATTAGATTGGCAGCTGGACTCACAAATTGGGAAATCGAAAGAGGGATTCAGGTGGAGATATCCAAAATGTGGTAGCTGCTATGTGGACCCAAGTGATCACATTTAGGAGGTATAATCTTCATATTACAGTCCTAACGCTTTTCAGGGAGCAGGAAGTGGAGGATAGAGGCTGAGCACTGGGGCTCTTGCTTGAGTATCTGAGTGATGGTATTGGGTTTCTTGGTGGCTCAGATGATAAAGAATCTGCAGTGCAGAAGACCTAGGTTCGACCCCTGGGTCAGGAAGATCCCCTGGAGGAGGGAATGGCAACCGACTCCAGTATCCTTACCTGGAGAATTCCATGGACAGGAGCCTGGCAGGCTACAGTACATAGGGTTCCAGAGTCAGATGCAACTGAGTGACTGTCGCTTTCACTTTTCAAATACAGTTGAGGGAGGTATGTGGCCATAAAGGTAGGGTGTATCAGACATGAGGGCCTAGTAAGTGGCCAAGGCTTCCAAGAGAAGAGTAGATATGAGTTGGATGCCAAGGAATAGCAGTGATTGAGGCAGGATGGCACACAGACCGGAGCTATTGCTTATTCAATTCGCTAGGGACTCACCAAGATTTTGTGAGGACTTTAATGGGGCCTGGAATGATTCATTCAGCCTGGTGGATATGAACAGAGGCAAATATGATCATTTATGATAATTAGTGGGATTGGGGTGACGTGAATGAGGGTTAGCTGGACAGAGAAGGCTGTCATTGCTGAAGGACAGCGAGAGCTGCACAGAAATGGAAGAGGGCCGTGGGCGTCCAAGACTGACTGGCGGGTTTGTGTGGCTGAGTCTTAGGCAAGGAGCAGCCATACAAGAAGAGAGGTCATAGAAGGCTTAGATGTTTCCACCCTCAGTGGGTGCTGTGGGAGGTCTAAGCTAGTATTGAATCCTGTCTGAATTTGCTGAGCAAACCTGGGTGCTTTCTGCAAAGTTGTAGGTTAAGAACTTAAATGAAGGACTTCCCTGGTGGTCAAGTGGTTAAGCATCCACCTGCCAATGCAGGGGATGCAGGTTCGATCCCTGGTCTGGGAGGATCCCACGTGCCACAGGGCAATTAAGCGGGTGCGCCACAACTACAAGCCCATGTTCTAGAGCCGTGAGCTCCAACGGCCAATCCCATGTTCAGTTATACTTCTGAGAGGAGTGGGGTCAAATTGATGAGGTTCAGGGATGCTTGTACCTTGATGCTGGAGAAGCTTGAACTTAGAACCTCCCTGGGTGAGGTCCTCACACCCCACTCTGTGCCCAGATGTAGTCCTTGGTCTCTCTTTTCACCCTAGAGCGTGGTCTGCCCTTCCTACATCAGAACCACGGACAGTGCATCCTTCCCCAAGTCCCTAAGTAGGTGCTGGGGTTGGTTGGATAAGGTGTGTGCACTGCCTTCTTCTCTCCTTGAAAAGCCCCAACTTCTGTTTTCATGAAGCCTCACAAAGAATGATTCAGGGTCAGCCATCTACTGGTCACTGTAATGGATTCTGTTTTGCTTGCCCTTTGCCTGACCTGGTGACTTTGTCCAGATCTAAAGCACTCTAGTACCCTAGATCTTATTTCTCTCTTCTAGCTGACATTTCCTCATGCCTGTGCCAGGATTTGCCATCATTGACATGTTTACTAATTACATGGACCATGGTCTTTTCTTGCAAGACTCTCTGAAGTTTTCCGAAATAGTTTTCTTTCCTGTGTGCTGAGTTATTCTGGCCTGGTACTGGCTACACTTTGTAATGTCTTTCTCTAAGTAATTGCATCACATGGTTGCCATGTGTATTTAATGCTCATCTCGGGAGTAGGCTGGAGTGCATTCAGTGGTTCACAAATGACTGTTAATCCAGTCACAGCAACATGCATCAGGAGGCTCCTGGTCTTAAATGGCACCTGGGGGAGGGCATGACATCAAGGCTGTGTTCAAACTATAGGAGAAGCTTACTGTGTTTGATTAGCGTTTTGTGCCAGTTGTAGCAGCGCCACCTCGTTTCTGGTGCTGCTTCCCCATTCTTGACGTTTTGACGACTTGCCTGTTACTCGTCTGAGCTCTTACGTACCGTACAGGACTAACCCTCGCCTGCTTTCTTACTGCTCCTGCAGTGCTCTCCAATGCTGACTTTACACATTGTGTCATGAGGGGTGCGCCTAGCTTTGAATAGTCCTTGAACACAGACTGTTCTATTGCAATTGGATATTCTTGGTCCTGGACTTACCTTCTACTCTAGTGGTCACGTGTCACCAGCCCTCTGGAAATGACTTACAGATAAACTGGTTGTAGGCCCTGTTCTTCTCCAGACATCCCATCCCATAGCTGTGTCCTTCACCTTACGAGGCCTTCCCCATTCTGTGCTCTTTATTTCCTAGTACAGCAAAGCAGCCTGATCTTTAGCCTGCATCACCTCCCTGGTCCTGTGGATAATCCCATGGACTTTTCTTGAGCTGTGTTCAGGTGGCCTTCTCCAACCATGTACTGTGTTATCTAGCATCATCTACAAGAGTGCATTATAGAAATGTACATGGCTCTGCAATGTGAAGAGGCAACTGAGGTTTTCAGAAGGCAGATGGAAGAGCATAAAACAGAAATACAATGGCATTATAAATTTTAAGTTTCATAACTGTATCTAAACACACATCCATTCTTCTGGATTCCACTAAATAGTATGAAGAACAGAGAGAGAGAGAATGTCTGACATCTAGGACCTGTCTTGCCTTCAGCTCAGTTACATTTCCTCATTTTGCCAGGAGTAAATCCATGTGGAGAAGATTCCAAGTCTGGGAAGCCACTCTAGATGGCTCATCATTTTCCTGTGTTCCCTTTGCATGGAACCTGAGTACAAGGTCACTGCATACATTTAGTAAATTATTTCTGACCAGGTGTGATCTTGGATCAGAGATAGAGAACAAACACATGGGGTAAAACACAGGAAAGAGAAGAGGGACAGAGAGGAAATGAGAGAGATGAATTATGGTAGAAATGACACATGAATATCAGGAAGTGGCACAGTTCTGAAAATAAGAGACTGTTAAAAGACTTAGGTAGTTTTTGAACATGGGAAACACTAATGTATAACATTTTAGGTCAATTAATTCTTCAAGGTATAGAGAATGAGAAGCAATTCATTAGAAAGAATAAGAAGCAAGCTATAAAGAGTGAAACTACGACCTAGACTCACGAAAAGCCAGATTCTTAGACAGATGGGAAGGTATGATAAGTCTTCAACAATAAAAATCAAAAATTGACATAACTGAAAGTAACTGAGGGAAAATACGTTTTCTAACACATTTGAAGTGAGATAGTTTTCAAAGGAGATTAATCAAAATAGAACTCTAATAAAGGTTTATTTTGCTAAGTCAATAAACTGTCTGCCCTGCTGTCAAGAAAACTGATAGAAGCAGTGTTCGCAAGCAGAGTGGATTCATAAAGAGGAAAGTTTCTTCAGAAACAGCAGCAACAGGAACAGCCTGACACTGCTGTGTTCCATGTTGGGGTGTTCCTCTATGACTATGAATTCCAGTCCACGTGGGCTGTAAAACTGGCACTCCCCCTCCATCAGGAAATCTGAGGTTACTGTGCAGAAGAGAAGGCAGAGCTAAGCCCTGTGGATCTGAATGCGACTNCTGTGTGCTGAGTTATTCTGGCCTGGTACTGGCTACACTTTGTAATGTCTTTCTCTAAGTAATTGCATCACATGGTTGCCATGTGTATTTAATGCTCATCTCGGGAGTAGGCTGGAGTGCATTCAGTGGTTCACAAATGACTGTTAATCCAGTCACAGCAACATGCATCAGGAGGCTCCTGGTCTTAAATGGCACCTGGGGGAGGGCATGACATCAAGGCTGTGTTCAAACTATAGGAGAAGCTTACTGTGTTTGATTAGCGTTTTGTGCCAGTTGTAGCAGCGCCACCTCGTTTCTGGTGCTGCTTCCCCATTCTTGACGTTTTGACGACTTGCCTGTTACTCGTCTGAGCTCTTACGTACCGTACAGGACTAACCCTCGCCTGCTTTCTTACTGCTCCTGCAGTGCTCTCCAATGCTGACTTTACACATTGTGTCATGAGGGGTGCGCCTAGCTTTGAATAGTCCTTGAACACAGACTGTTCTATTGCAATTGGATATTCTTGGTCCTGGACTTACCTTCTACTCTAGTGGTCACGTGTCACCAGCCCTCTGGAAATGACTTACAGATAAACTGGTTGTAGGCCCTGTTCTTCTCCAGACATCCCATCCCATAGCTGTGTCCTTCACCTTACGAGGCCTTCCCCATTCTGTGCTCTTTATTTCCTAGTACAGCAAAGCAGCCTGATCTTTAGCCTGCATCACCTCCCTGGTCCTGTGGATAATCCCATGGACTTTTCTTGAGCTGTGTTCAGGTGGCCTTCTCCAACCATGTACTGTGTTATCTAGCATCATCTACAAGAGTGCATTATAGAAATGTACTTGGCTCTGCAATGTGAAGAGGCAACTGAGGTTTTCAGAAGGCAGATGGAAGAGCATAAAACAGAAATACAATGGCATTATAAATTTTAAGTTTCATAACTGTATCTAAACACACATCCATTCTTCTGGATTCCACTAAATAGTATGAAGAACAGAGAGAGAGAGAATGTCTGACATCTAGGACCTGTCTTGCCTTCAGCTCAGTTACATTTCCTCATTTTGCCAGGAGTAAATCCATGTGGAGAAGATTCCAAGTCTGGGAAGCCACTCTAGATGGCTCATCATTTTCCTGTGTTCCCTTTGCATGGAACCTGAGTACAAGGTCACTGCATACATTTAGTAAATTATTTCTGACCAGGTGTGATCTTGGATCAGAGATAGAGAACAAACACATGGGGTAAAACACAGGAAAGAGAAGAGGGACAGAGAGGAAATGAGAGAGATGAATTATGGTAGAAATGACACATGAATATCAGGAAGTGGCACAGTTCTGAAAATAAGAGACTGTTAAAAGACTTAGGTAGTTTTTGAACATGGGAAACACTAATGTATAACATTTTAGGTCAATTAATTCTTCAAGGTATAGAGAATGAGAAGCAATTCATTAGAAAGAATAAGAAGCAAGCTATAAAGAGTGAAACTACGACCTAGACTCACGAAAAGCCAGATTCTTAGACAGATGGGAAGGTATGATAAGTCTTCAACAATAAAAATCAAAAATTGACATAACTGAAAGTAACTGAGGGAAAATACGTTTTCTAACACATTTGAAGTGAGATAGTTTTCAAAGGAGATTAATCAAAATAGAACTCTAATAAAGGTTTATTTTGCTAAGTCAACATATAACATTTTAGGTCAATTAATTCTTCAAGGTATAGAGAATGAGAAGCAATTCATTAGAAAGAATAAGAAGCAAGCTATAAAGAGTGAAACTACGACCTAGACTCACGAAAAGCCAGATTCTTAGACAGATGGGAAGGTATGATAAGTCTTCAACAATAAAAATCAAAAATTGACATAACTGAAAGTAACTGAGGGAAAATACGTTTTCTAACACATTTGAAGTGAGATAGTTTTCAAAGGAGATTAATCAAAATAGAACTCTAATAAAGGTTTATTTTGCTAAGTCAATAAACTGTCTGCCCTGCTGTCAAGAAAACTGATAGAAGCAGTGTTCGCAAGCAGAGTGGATTCATAAAGAGGAAAGTTTCTTCAGAAACAGCAGCAACAGGAACAGCCTGACACTGCTGTGTTCCATGTTGGGGTGTTCCTCTATGACTATGAATTCCAGTCCACGTGGGCTGTAAAACTGGCACTCCCCCTCCATCAGGAAATCTGAGGTTACTGTGCAGAAGAGAAGGCAGAGCTAAGCCCTGTGGATCTGAATGCGACTAGAACTCTCTCACACCTTCCTTCTAGAATTATGAGCGTGTATCCTAAAACTCTTCTTAGATTCAGCGTACACTTGGATGACAGTACCGCACCTTCCTTTCCATGAATGTGAGATGTCTCTTCCATTTATTTAGTTTTTCTTTGATATCTTTTATCAGAAATCAGTAGTTTTCTCCATATAGCTCTTGTATGTGTTTTGTTAGATTTGTACCTGAGTATTTAATTTTAGAGGTTGCTAATGTAAATGGTAATATATTTAAAATTTTAAATTCCATTCATTCACTGCTGGCATATAGCAACAACCTCGCTATAATTTCTTACTGGATCGAGAATTTTTGTTGTTGATTCTTGCAGGTATCATACATAGAGACTTTCTTATCACTTGTTTACAGAGACAGTTTTATTTCTTCCTTCCCAATCTATACCTTCATTTTATTTTCTTGTCTTACTGAATTAGCTAGGACTTCCAGGATAATGCTGAAAAGCAGTGGGTAGCAAGACATACTGGCCTTGTTCCTGATTTTCGTGGGAAAGCTTTGAACTTATCACAAGTAAGGTTACGCAGCAGTTGCTTCTAAGTATATCTGATCATCTCTGCTTTTGTTTATTTGAAATTAAATGCATCATTTGAGTAAGGTCTTTATTTCACAACCTGATACTTATTATGCTGTGTTCATTATGTCTATTTATTATATTTTTGTAGATTTTCTTCAAATGTTGGATTTCCTCAAATTTTTTCTGCATATATGGTATGATCATGTGCTTTTTCTTCTTTTAGCCTCTTGATGTGATAGTTGTTGTTCAGCTGCTCAGTTGTGTCCGACTCTTTCTGGCCCCATGGACTGCAGCACACCAGGCTTCNTGGATTTCCTCAAATTTTTTCTGCATATATGGTATGATCATGTGCTTTTTCTTCTTTTAGCCTCTTGATGTGATAGTTGTTGTTCAGCTGCTCAGTTGTGTCCGACTCTTTCTGGCCCCATGGACTGCAGCACACCAGGCTTCCCTGTCCTTCACCATCTCCCAGAGCTTGCTCAGACTCATGTCCATCAAGTCAGTGATGCCATCCAATCATCTCATCCTCTGTCGTCCCCTTCACCTACCTTCAATCTTTCCCAGCATCAGGATCTTTTCTAATGAGTCAGCTCTTTACATCAGGTGGCCAGAGTTAATTTGTATTTGAATATTAAACTAGCCTTGCATACCTAGGATAATTCCATTTAGTTGTGGTGAATAGTTCTTTTTACACATTGTTGGATTTGCTTCTGTGCTCATGAGAGATATTGTTCCATAGTTTCCTTGTAATGTCATTGTCTGGTTTTGGTATTAGAGTGATGTTGGCCTCATAGAATGAGTTAGGGAGTATTTCCTCTGCACTTTTCATCTGGAAGAGAGTGTAGATAACTGGTATAAGATCTTCCTTAAATATCTGGTAAAATTCACTAGTAAATCTCTTTGGGCCTGGTGCTTTCTGCTTTGGAAGGTTAGTAACTATTGATGCAGTTCTTCACTAGAAAGTGAGACTAGACAATCTGAATAGGCCTGTGTCGTCTAAAGAGATTAATAAATGCTGTAAAAGCGTTTGAGAAAGTCTAACACCCATGCTCTCCTGTTTTCCATTTCATTGATTTCTATTCTAATTTTTATTTCTTTTTCTGTTTTGGATTCAATTTGCATTTCTTTTTAGAGTTTTCTAGCATGGAAGTTTAGACTAATGGTTTTATATATTTCTTCTTTTTATGCTGTAAATTTTCCTCTAGGCACTGCTTTCTCTGCAACTCACAAGTTTTGGTAAATTGTTTTCATTTAGTTTCAAGCAGTTTGAAATTTCTCTTGAGATTTTTCCTGACTCATAAGTGTCCTTGAATTATTTAAAGCTATGTTTTTTTCAGCTCCATGTATTTTGGGATTTTCCAGTTATCTTTATCTTTTACATTTCTACTTTAATTCCACTGTGGTCTGAGAGCAACATTGTGTGATTTCTATTCCTTTAAGTTTGTTAAGGTATATTTTATAGCCCAGAAAATGTGGTAGTGAATGTTCCATGTGAGCTTGAGAAGAATATGCAATCTGCTCTTTTTTGATGAAGTAGTCTTGTAGATATCAATTATATTAAGTTGATTGAAGGTGCTTTGAGTTTAAATATGTCCTTAACTGATTTTCTGCCTGCTGGAACTGCCCATGTCTGGTAGAGGGATGTTGAAGTCTCCCAAATATAATAATGGATTCATTTATTTCTGTTCATCTGGAGCTCTAGGTCCACTCTCACACTCACAAAGCACAGTTAGTTTCCTTCTCATAGTTTCCCTCTGAATTCCCCTCTACTCTAGCCACAGCAGGAGATTGTCAAGTAGAGAGTCTCCTCCCACTTGAGAGCTGCCTGACTTCCACTTCCGTGTCAGCCAGAGCGAGCTCGCCACATTAAGAACTCGTGTGATCGCATTCGGCCAACCTGAATAATCTCCATTTTTAAGTCACACAGTTAGCTACTTAAATTACTTATCTTGTAACATAACATACGCAGGGGAGTAACTCCAGGGGTCAGGGCCACAGCCATCAAAACTCTGCCAGCCACAGTCTTCTTTCCTAATTCACCTCTAGTATTTTATGGCACACTTCATATTTTTATCTTCTCAACTGTAAGTCTGAAATTATTTTTATTTATATAAATCTACTCACAGTTTATCCACACATCTCAGCCATGGAATAAATATCCATATATAACTGCAACTACCATTGTTTGGCACAAGTTGACTTAAATTCCAGGTTTAATTATTCTGGTCACATGCTCAGCTTAATTGTATCTCTTCTCAGACATCACTGCTAAAACTTCTCTAAGATTTTCACATTTTAAACCATATACTGATACTCCACTAAGACATTTTAGACATAATCTCTGAATCACTACATAGTCATGAATAGCTTTCTGTAATTTGAATTTAACTTTTTTTCAGGTAATACTTCCTCATGCAGAGCAGTCTCTGTAATCCAGGGGAAATGATAACAACTTCCTAGTGATGAGATCATAGCTTCAGTTACTCCATGCAGTTTGGGGTTCAAACACCTTTTTCACACATGCTCCATCTGTGAATCCCACACTTGTTATTCTGTATGAACTCTGCATGTCTTTCATTGTTNAAACAATATCATATTGTACAATTTTAATCAATTATATTTCAATAAAACTTTGTAGAAATTTGTTTTACATAGAGATTTTCCTAGGTTTTTTTCTTTTTTTTTTTTTTTCCATAACCAGAGCTTTAGAAACCTGTCTTTCCCTGGCAGGCCGGCCCTCCATCAGGGAAAAAATATACTGGTAAAGACTGTTTTTGAGTCAGCAGGAAACTGGTCACAAAAGCTATATCCCTGGGCTCCAGCATCTCGCTTCATCCCCATCTGTCACTGTGCAGCATGATGCTTAGGGTGAAAACTCCAGAGGTTACGAGAATAAGCAAAGCTTTATTTGCTCCGACAATGACCTCAACTAAAGGAGGAACACATGATGGGGAGTGTACACATTCATCTAACACGTCACAGTCACTGGGACATGTGTGGAGGTGCCTTTACAACAGGCACTCCTTTCACTGCCACAGCCTCCTCCAGTGCATATAACCACATCCAGCATTTCTGTGTGACGTTTCTGGCTTCACCCTTGAAATCGTTCAGTAACACCAAAAAACCCCGCTTGAGACCTGAAGGCACATGATGTTTGCAGTACCTGGAGCTTCTCCACAACAGTGCTTAGGATTATGTGTAATACTGGGGAAAAGGGAACTGATTCCTATGCTTCTCACAGAAGCGCCAGAAGGTACTTCTTACAGGGGACCTCTGGGTCCACCAAATTCCTTGCATCCAGGCCATAAATTAGGGCCCTTTACTAGAAGCCCTCTCTCTTTCGTAGGAGACTTTTGGCAGCTATGCAAGCTGGACCTCTAGTGGAAGGTGGTAAGCCTACTGCTGCCAATGTTACCCACAATTCGCTAAAATTGGATTGAGCCCTAATTTGTCAGAGGAGAAGGAATATGAGGTAACCCTGAAAATTATTCATACTGTTCTGTAAAGAATGGGACAGAAATGAGACATCTCCCTCCCCAGATCAAACTGCCAGGACTGATACAAAGTGTTGGAACCTGGAAACTACTGGCTGGTAGGGGTGAGGCTTCTGCCACAGAAACCAGAAGGGATGTAACTGAGGAAACAGAGCCAGCAGTGAAATATGCAGAAAGGCTCCTAAAAGCTTCCCACCAACCTACAAACTCAAAGGGAATGTTTCTGCTGTGTATGTTCAGCTGTTTAATGCTCAACATCTAGGAGATGGCCCCTTCACAAAGAAACCCATGTTCCCTGTTGGGCTTAGACCTTTAAGATGGTTTCCCCAAATGTGCTGCATAATCTTCTAGTTGAATATAGACACTGGCTCTGACTGGTGTTCTCACAGTCATTGCATTCGTGAGGTTATCTGGTGTGCAGTTTTCTGTGTTGAATGATGTGGGAGCTTTGACTGAAGGATTTCCCACATTCCCCACATTCATAAGGCTTTTCTCCTGTGTGGACTCTCCGGTGCTGAATGAGATTGGACTTTTGGCTGAAGGATTTCTCACATTCATCACACTTGTAAGGTCTGGCTCCAGTGTGAATTCTCTGGTGTTGATTGAGGGTGGAGCTGTGGCTAAAGGATTTCCCACACTCCCCACACTCATAAGGCCTCTCTCCAGTGTGAATGCGCAGGTGCTGCACAAGTTTGCATTTGTAGCTGAAGGATTTTCCACATTCAGTGCATTTATAAGGCCTTGCCCCACTGTGGATCTTCTGGTGTTGAATGAGATTGGAGCTTTGGCTAAAGGAATTCCCGCACTCACCACACTTATAAGGCCTGGCTCCAGTGTGAACTCTCTGGTGTTTAATGAGAGTAGAGCTGTAGCTGAACGATTTCCCACACTCGCCACACTCATAAGGCCTCACTTTACTGTGAATCTGTAGGTGCTGCACAAGTCTTAATTTGTAGCTAAAGGCTTTCCCACATTCATTGCACTTATAAGGCCGTGCTGCAGTGTGACTTCTGTGGTGCTGAATGAGTCTGTAGCTTTGGCTAAAGGACTTCCCACATTCGCTGCACTCGTAAGGCCTTGCTCCTGTGTTATCAGGTCTCTGGCAATTGATAAGGAGGGAACTTTGGTTAAAAGGTTTCTCACAGTCATCACAGTCCTGGTAGTTTTCTCTAGTGAGAATCTGCTGATCCTGAAGAAGTGTGTATTCACAGCTAAACAGTTTCTCATACTCACTGCACTTGTACTGACTTTTTCCATCAAGAAAGGGCTCTACACACTGAAAGCCTCTCTGTGGCTTTGTCCCTCTGAGTGTGGCCTGATGCTGGAGGAGATTCANGTAGTAATTATAAATATTTCAGTACTTTGAGGTAAGAGAGCTCACATCCGTCATTTAAAACTTCCAAAACCCCGTTCACCTGAACTCCTGTGCACATGTTGTCCCTGGACCAGCAGCTTTTCCATTTCCTGTTTTCCTCTCCAGGTTGCAGTTCTTGGCTCAATCTCTTTATTAAACTTTCAGCAGGGCCAGCAAATCTTAATTGTTACTTCATTAAGTTCCCTGGTATGACTCCCTTCTCTGTTGATGTTCAGCTCCTGCCACCACAGAAAGAGCAGAGCTCACCATGTGAAAACAGTTTCTGCTTTCTAACCTAAAGCAAATCAGTTTAACTCAATGCCAGCTAAGGGCCATGCCCTCATGTCTTAATTTGTCTGCGGACTGGTTCTTGATCAGATCTCATGACTGGTGACCTATTACTGCTCTCTCAGTCTCTTTTTAAACTAACGTTATAAACACTTATTCCTTCTAAAAATAGTTTTTCTTCTCTTAGTGATCCAGTGCATTTCTTGTTCTGCTGTCTCTGTCATCTTTTACATCTGAACTTTTAAGTTTATTTTTAATATTTATTTTTCTGTGTCTGGTCTTAGTTTTGGCATGAAAACTCTCAGTCCAGCATGTGGGATCCAGTTTCCGGATCGGGATTGAGCCCGGACTCCCTGCCTTGGGAGCCTCTGGACCACCAGGAAGGCCCTAGAACTGA
>SJYX01012003.1:21211-95485 GCA_006410675.1 Oreotragus oreotragus | reverse complement strand
CGGGCCTTGCTCATCCCAGACTTCTCTGCAGCTGTGGGGCTCCGGCTCGGCAGATGCAGCTGTCGGGCTTACTGCCCCTGTGGCATATTGGTTCTCAGTTTCCCCGAACCCAGGCTCCCCGTTTGGGAAGGAGGTCTCTTTCTAAGAAGGCGTATCTTCAGCTGCTGGGCCACCAGGGAAGCCGCTAGGTTTTAGTGTCTGTTTGTCTCCGTTGGGTCTCGCGGCACGTGGGGTCTAGTTCCTTGACTAGATGTTGGACCTGAGGCTCGAGCACGGAGTCTTGGCCTCTGAACCACCAGGGAAGCCCTGCCCCGGTGGTTCTTGCCTGAACCATCAATACAGGAGACGGTTCTCCTCTCCCTTTCCCTTTATTAGGTGGGACGTGTTTTTTACAAATATGGAAGTTACGGGAGAAGTTCAGATAGAAAAAGATACAAAAATATCTTGTTTTTTATTTCTCCTTTCCCAGTGTGATGATTCGGTCCTTTGCCTTTCTCCAAAATGAGGTTTTGGGTTTTTTTTTTCATATTAGTAGTAATAATAAATGTAAAGGAGTTTTTACAGATTTTTACTTTGTAGATTCAGTTGACCCTTAAACTGCAGGGGTGATGGGTGCCAACCGCCTACACAGTCACAGATTTGCATATAACTTTTGATTCTCTCAAACGTAATTACTAATAGTCTACTGTTGACCAGCATATATATTCTATTTTATATGTATTTTATACTTAGGGTAGAGAAAAGAAAATGCTCTTGAGAAAATCATAAGGAAAAGAAAATACATTTACAGTATTGTACCATATTTATGCATAGCCACCAGGCACGTGAAAAGATGCTCAACACTGTTAATTAGAGAAATGCAAATCAAAACCACAGTGTTACCATTTCACAGCTGTCAGATGGCTGTCATTAAAAATACCACAGATAACAAGGATGTGAAAAAAGAGAACGCGCCCTCCTACACTGTTAGCGGGAATGTAAATTGGTACAGCCACTGTGAATAGGAATATGGAGGGTCCTTAAAATAGAACTAAAACTAGAACTACCATAGGATTCAGCATTTCCACCCCTGGATATTTATTTAAAACAAAAAAAGAAAAACCCACTGATTTGAAAGGATACGTGCCCCCTAATGTTCATAACAGCATTATTTACAATAGCCAAGAAATATATGGGAGGAACCGATGATGATCCACAGATGAATGAATAAAGATGTGGGATAGCTATCTATAAATGCATATATCTTTTATATATTTATTATATATACTGTCTGTGTATATTTAATGGAATAAAAGACTACACAGCCATCAAAAGAAAGAAATGTTTCCATATGCAACATGGGTGGACTCGGAGGGTATTATGCTTAGTTCATAATTCAAAGAGAAAGACAAATACTGTATGGTATCACTTTTGTGTGGAATCTAAACAAAGAAAACAAACCGGTGAAGAAAACAGAAACAGACTCACAGTATAGAGAAGAAAATGTGGTCACTAGCGAGGAAAAGGGGCACGGTGGAAGTAGCGTGCTCAGAGGCGCGAGCTACGAGGTGTGAAATTAGCCAGAGCATGCCCTGTACTCAGAGTGCAGTCGCTGCGTTACAGCTGTAAGTCAGTGTCGCCTCAAAGAGGGGCCAGCTCTGTGTTGTACACCTGAAACTTACAGAATGTTGCGAAGCAACTCCACCTTAATTGAAAGTAAGATAATGTGAAAAAATTCATATTTACACATACTCATGTGTCAGTAATGAAGCAGCAACATGATTGGTCCACGGTAGCCTAGCTTATACCCTAATGAATGGTTGGTTGTAAGAGTTTTTACTGATTTTCATGTTTTACTCATGGTAATCCTTAAATTAAGGGTGAGCAGGTACAAGTTAAAGCATAGGATTAATGAATGGTAGTGGATTTCTGGTTTAATTATGAGTTAAGCTTAATAAGAACTTTTTAGTTTGATATTGTTTTATTGTCATCGTGACCAGTTTTACCTCATTAACATTTTTACTTACGACTGCGGTGGGTGACAGAGATGTATTCCTTCATGTGATCCTTTGTTCAGAAAACATTTTATCCTGATAGCCTATTTAAATAGTTACTTTGCTTAGTTGTGGTTGCTAGTTTTTTTGCGGACCATTCCAGTTCAAAAATGGGAACTATTTATAAAGACATGGCAATTCCTAACATTAAAAATGTCTGAATTGCCCTTTTTTGTAGCAGGTATTATGACTAAAGGGCTTATTCTGTTTTCTTCATTTCATTTCTTTTGCAAATTTATTTGTAATTGGAGGATAATTGCTTTACAGTATTGTGTTTGTTTCTGCCATACATCAGCGTGGATCAGCCAGTTTCTGTCTGACTTTTAAAATTTTTTCATTTCTCAAAAAATGTTTCTGTATGGTACCAATTCTTCCACTGTTTGTCTTTGCTCCAGTTTCAGTGCCCATATCATGCAGGTCTCCATCTTATAAAGGAAGTCAAAAGCAGTCTTGAACAATCAGAACCCTTCTGCTGGATTGTCTAAGGCCATTTTGTTTTCTGGCGCTGGTACGTCGACATCGTCTTCCTCCAGTACGGGTTCAGAAGCACTCATCTCCATCAAGCTGTCTTCTGTTCATTCCTCTGGTATGGGGTCAGTCAGCTCTTGAATTTCTCCAAGATCCATCCCGTGAGACCCTTCACCTTCCCACCTGCACCCTCACCCAGCCACCATACATACAGTCTCTCTCATGATTTTCTTGACTGCCTTTGTTTTAAATCCTATGAAGTCAGCTGCGCACATTTTTCTCCAGTAGGAATTTATTGTTCCAGACTTTCTGGCTTTCACAGCTTTTTCTGTAATAAGAGCATCTTAAATAGTATAACCCTTCCTGACTTGTATGGTGATTTCTTGATCAGAGTCCTCATCCTTCGTAGCCCTGATGATCTTTCCATAGAGTGCGATATGTAACGGGCCTTACCAGAACTGTAAAAGGCAGTCCCTTACTTGCAAGATACTGATGTCAGAGACAAAGCAGCAGTGGAGCCAATTCAGAAAAATGGTTCTTCTCGTCTAGGCCTTCTTGTGTAACCAAAGACATGTTTGTCTTTTCCCAGGGGTTAGCAGCTTTGTAATTGGGGGAGTCCTGGTTATCAACCAGACTGCCTTGGTCAGAGGGTTTGGTGTAGCCGATAAAGCAGAAATAGATGTTTTTCTGGAACTCTTGTTTTTTCTGTGATCCAACAGATGTTGGCAATTTGATCTCTGGTTCCTGTGCCTTTTCTAAATCCACCTTGAACATCAGGAAGTTCTCATTTCACGTACCGTTGAAGCCTGGCTTGGAGAATTTTGAGCATTACTTTGCTAGTGTGTGAGCTAAGTGCAATTGTGCAGTAGTTTGAACATTCTTTGGCATTAACTTTCTTTGGGAGTGGAATGAAAACTGACCTTTTCCAGTCCTGTGGCCACTGCTGAATTTTCTAAATTTGCTGGCATATTGAGTACGGCACTTTCACAGTATCATCTTTTAGGGTTTGAAATAGCTCAACTGGAATTCCATCAACCCTACTAGCTTTGTTCGTACTGATGCTGCCTAAGGCCCATTTGACTTCGTATTCCAGGATGTCTGGCTCTAGGTAAGTGATCACACCATCGTGATTATCTGGGTCATGAAGATCTTTTCTGTACAGTTCTTATGTGTATTCTTGCCACCTCTTAATATCTTCTGCGTCTGTTAGGTCCATACCATTTCTGTCCTTTATTGAGCCCATCTTTGCTGAAATGTTGCCTTGGTATCTCTAATTTTCTTGAAGAGATCTCTAGTCTTTCCCATTCTGTAATATTCCTCTGTTGCTTTGCNGCCACCTCTTAATATCTTCTGCGTCTGTTAGGTCCATACCATTTCTGTCCTTTATTGAGCCCATCTTTGCTGAAATGTTGCCTTGGTATCTCTAATTTTCTTGAAGAGATCTCTAGTCTTTCCCATTCTGTAATATTCCTCTGTTGCTTTGCATTGATCACTAAGGAAGTCTTTCTTACCTCTCCTTGCTGTTCTTTGGAACTCTGCATTCAGTTGGGTATATTTTTCCTCTCCTCCTTTGCCTTTTGCTTCTCTTCTTTTCCCAGCTATTTGTAAGACCTCGTCAGACAACCATTTTGCCTTTTTGCGTTTCTTTTTCTTGGAGATGGTCTTGAGCACTGCCTCCTGTACAATGTCACGAACCTCCATCCATAGTTCATCAGGCACTCTGTCTATCAGATCTAGTCCCTTAAATCTATTTCTCACTTCCACTGTATAATCGTAAGGGATTTTATTTAGGTCATACCTGAATGGTCTAGTGGTTTTCCCTACTTGCTTCAATTTAAGTCTGAATTTGGCAATAAGGAGTTCATGATCTGAGACACAGTCAGCTCCCGGTCTTGTTTTTGCTGACTGTATAGAGCTTCTCCATCTTCGCCTGCAAAGAATATAATCAATATGATTTTGGTATTGACGATCTGGTGATGTCCCTGTGTAGAATCTTCTCTTGTGTTGTTGGAAGAGGGTGTTTGCGATGACCAGTGCCTTCTCTTGGCAAAACTCTTAGCCTTTGCCCTGCTTCATTTTATACTCCAAGGCCAAACTTGCCTGTTACTCCATGTATCTCTTGATGTCCTACTTTTGTATTCCAGTCTCCTATGATGAAAAGGACATATTTTTTTGGGTGGTAGAATTAACCTATCCTTTTCTGCCTTAAAGCCTGGTACTCACTTCTCTTTACTAATAAATGTTCTTTGTAGTGTTGCTATATGATATTCTTAAATATATAGTAAGAATGTACATATTTTTACTGTTGATATTCTGAATATGATATTCTTACTTGTAAGAGTAGGTAAGAATATGTATTAGATATTCTTATTAAGTTAACTATCTTAAGGTATTCTGAATATGGTATTCTTACTTTTCTGGAATGTAAATTATGATCTGAAGGCTCAGCAGTAGAGAAAGTTTATTGATCATGTCTGCAACTACCTAATGCTTATTATGAGGAAGCAGCATGATTTATTTAGTCTCAGTGATAGAGACCAGGTTGATTATTCTTTGTTACTATAAAACAGTCTATACCAAATAGCTTTGTTATTACAAAAGATTGCTCTTATTATTAAATTAAAATGATTTGTTAAATGACCAAGTTAATTTTCTGGTATTAGAATTACCCACTATCTTTGTCACCGGATTCCTCTGATTGAAATAAAATCAGTCTCTAACATGCCTTCTAGATTGATGGAGTAGTTTCTACTAACATTAATTTGGCTGTTATCTTCACTCAGACTGGGCTGGGACCCTTGGAAAGTCCTCACTCTTTATAACTTGGTAATTCCAATCTGGGCCTGAGATGAGGCCTCTTTGGATCTCTTGGTCTTTGCTAACAAGTTGGTCCTTTCTCTAAAGGGATCATCTGGTGGCAGCTTTTGGATTGGATGAAGCTGGATGTAAGCGTGTCTTCTATCCACACAGAAAGAATATGGGGCTCTCTCCCAGCATGACTCGCCTCCTGAGCAGTTTCTAGGCCACTTAGCTTTGTGCACACGCCTCTTGGAGATCTAAGTCTTGCTCCATCCACTGAGCACTGTGACTTCTGCCGTCCCCTGGACTGGACCCTGAAACTCCTGGCATAGATTGACGTTCCTTTTGGCGTGCTGTGGAGCAAAAACTGAAATATGGGGTGTGGGTGTGTGTGTGCATCTTCCTGGTTCCTGGGACTTTCCAGATAGACTGAGAGGAAGTATTGTCAGTGTCTGTGATGTTGCTGTAGTGTGTTTGGACCTTGTCATCTGGGCTGATGCTTCCATTGTCTTTGTTCTTTACAGGTACAAGCAGTAAGTCCAGTACGTTCTCAGCAGTAGACTTTCTTCTGGACCTGCCTATGAAGTTAGACCCACAAGTACCGTCCTGATCCTGGTAAGCATGTTGGCTTTTTTTTTACTTACTCGCTTCTATCTTTGTCCTTTGGATGACTCTGGTTGTACACCCAGGCCACTGGCCGATGAAAACCTTTCTGGTGTCTTTGTGTTTCTCAACATTTTGTCACTTTGTGCTGATTAGCAGTGACCGCTGTGTCGATGTTCTGCTTTGTGTGCTGGGTAGGGAGAACATCTTTTTCCAAAGATGTGGGCTCAGAAAGTTCCCCCTAGGATATTCAGTCATGTATTGAATAAACTTTGCTTTTATGTTCATAATCTTGTGAACTATTCCAGTTAATCTGTTGGGAATTTTACATTAACTGTTGAATAACAGTTGAAGTGATTCAGTAGTTGGAGGCTACAAAAGAATCTGTTGCAGGAAGGGAGACCCCTTCCATGGCCTAAGAGTGGGCTCTTGTCTGACACTCAGAAATGAGTTGTCTGAGGAGACACATGTGCAGGAGACTTGATTGGGAAGGGGCGCCCTGGCTGAAAGCAGGAGGGCAAGGAAACCCAAAGGGACTGCTCTGCCACGTGGCTCACAGTCTCAGGTGTCCTGGTGACGCGGTTAGCTTCTGGTGTGGCGCCGGCCAGTCATCTCACCTGGCCCATAGCCTGACTCGGGGCCTTCCTGGTGACGCGAGCCTCTCTCAGCCGAGGTGGGTTCCAGTGAGGTCTTTGGAGGATTGGTCATCTCCTCCCTCTTTTGCCCTTCCCTGAGTCTCCCAGTTAGTTTTCGGGTTAGTTTTGTCCTGCAGTACACGTTCCTCTTGTGAGACAACTCAGGTAAGTGGGCCTGGCCAAGGTGGGTGGTTTTGGTCAACAGTTCCCTAGCAAAAACTGTTGTGTCAATATTCAGAGATGTTGCTCTGAAGTTAAATAACCTGTGACTTTTTCAGATTTGGGGAGTTTGATGGTTGAAGTCCAATGCCGCTTTGAATTGTTTTTAATACCCCAGTTTTCTAGTCCTTAAGGGAGGAGCCCTGGATATACTGCACCATCTTTTTTTGGTAATTGGAGGGTGATTGCTTTACAGTGTCATGATGGTTTCTGCTGCACAGCAGAGTGAATCAGCCATACGAATACATGCATCATCCCCCCACTCCCCCAAGTCATCTTGGAGCACCGAGCTGAGCTCTCCGTGGCGTGTAACAGGTTCCCATAGCTCTCTATTGACACACGTAGTGTGTTTATGTCAAGTGTAATCTCCCAGTTCATGCCGTCTCGCCCCTTCCCTTCCCCTCATGTCCCGTCGTCCATCCTCTGAGTCTGCGTCTCTTATTTGTGCCCTGGCAGTGGGTTCACCTGTACCATTTTCCTGGATTCCACATACTTAGGGTAATCGTCTTTCTCTTTCTGACTTCGCTCAGTGTGACAGACTGTGGGTCCACCTACGTCTCTACAGATGGCCCAGTTTTGTTCCTTTTTATGGCTGAGTAAATACTCCATTGTGTGCATATACACATAACACCTTTATCCATTCATCTAACACCTTTATCCATTCATCTAATACCTTTATCCATCATCTGTTGATGGACATCTGTAGGTTGTTTCCATGTCCTGAATATTGTAAATAGTGCTGCAATGAACATTATCTTACACATATATATATATATATATCTTTTTGAATTATGGGGTTTTTTTTCAGATTATATGCTCAGGATTGCTGGGTCATAATGGTAGTTCTATTTTTAGAACCTCCATACTGTTCTCCATAGTGACTGTATCAATTTACACTCCCACTAACAGTGCAGGACGGTTCCCTTTTCTTCACATTCTCTCCAGCACTTATTGTTTGAGGATTTCTTGATGCAGGCCTTTGTGACTGATGTGAAGTGATACCTCATTGTAGTTTTGACTTTCACTTCACTAATGATTAGTGATGTGGAGCATCTTTTTCATGGGCCTCTTGGCCGTCTGTGGGCCTTCTTTCAGGAAATGCCTATTTAGTTCTTCTACCTACTTGTTGGCCTTTTGATATTGAGCTCCAAGAGCTGTTTATACATTTTGGTTTGTTTTGACGTTTTATTTGTTCATGTGGGGTCCTCGTTGCAGCACGTGGAATCTTCGTTGCACCATGCTGGATCCTTTGGTGTGGCACGTGTGTCTAGTTGTGGCGCGTGGGCTTAGTGGTTGTGGCACTGGGCTTAGTTGCTCTGCAGCATATGGGGTCTTAGTTCCCCAACTGAGGATTGAACCCACGTCTCCTCCATTGCAAGGCATATTCTTAACCACTGGACCATCAGGGAAGTCCCTATTTGTGTATTTTGGAGACTAGTCCTTTGCTGCTTCGTTTGCAAGTATTTCTCCCATTCTGAGGGATATCTTTTCTTGTTTGTGGTTTCCTCTACTCTGTAAAAGCTTGTAAATTTAATTAGGTCCCATTTATTTATTTTTGTTTTTATTTTCATTACTGTGTGAGGTACTTCAAAAAAGATCTTGGTGTGATTTATGTCAAAGAGTGTTTTCCCTAAGTTTTCCTCTTAAGAGTCTTTTAGAAGTTAGTATTACATTTTTGATCTTTAATCCATTGTAAGTTTATTTTTGAGTATCATGTTAGGTAGTGTTTTTCTTGTTTTTTTTAAGGTAGTGTTTTAATTTCATTCTGTCCAGTTTTCCCAGCCCTACTTATAGAAGAGACTTCTTTTCTCCGGTATATGTTCTTGCCTCCCTTGTAATAGACTAGGTGACCCATTGATGTGTAGGTTTATCACTGGGCTTTCTGTCCTGTACCACTGATTTGTATTTTTGTTTTTGTTCAGTGCCATACTGTCTTGGTTACGATAGCTTTGTAGTATAGTCTGAGGGCAGGAAGCCTGATTCTTACAGCTCCGTTTTTCTTTGTAGTTTGCTGTAGCTCTTGGGAGTCTTTTTGCTTTCCATACAAATGGTAAATTTATTTGTTCTAATTTTGTGAAAAATGCTGGTGGCCATGTGATAGGGATGCATTGAATCTGTGGATTGCTTTGTGTACTTTAGTCATTTTCACAATATTGACTCTTCCCATCCAAGAACTTGATGTATCTCTCCATCTCTTTGTGTCATCTTTGACTTCTTTGATCAGTGTTTTATAGATTTCTGAATTCAGGTCTTTTACCTCCTTAGGTATGTTTATTCCTAGGTATTTTATTTTTTTTCTTCCTGTGGTAAATGAGGTTATTTCCTTAATTTCTGTTTCTGCTCTTTTGTCGTTAGTGCATAGGAATGCAAGAGTTTTCTGTGCATTAATTTTGTATCCTGCAACCTTAAGACTCATTGATGCTCTAGTAGTTTTCTGGTTTCATCTGTAGGATTTTCTGTGTCTAGTACATTGTTACAAACAGTGACACTTTTACTTCCTTTTTTCCAATTAGTATTTCTTTTTTCTTTTTGAGTGCTGTGTCTAGGACTTCCAAATCTGTGCTGAGTAGCAGTGGCGAGAGTGGACATCATTACCTCGTTCCTAGTCTTAGCAGACGTGCTTTCAGCTTTTCACCATTGAAAATTATGTTTGCTGTGGGTTTGCTTTATACAGCCTTTATTATGTTGAGGTAGATTCCTTCTGTGCCCGTTTTCTGGAAAGGTGTTTTTTTTTTTTTTTAAACCATGACTGGGTATTGAATTTTGTTAAAATCTTTTTCTGCATCTACTGAGATGATCATCTGGCTTTTAATCTATTAATATAGTGTATACATTGATTGATTTGTGTATATTCTTCAGTTGCGTTCCAGTGTTTCCTTGCACCCCTGGGATAAATCCCACTCAGTCAAGGTTTATGATGCTTTTAATGTGTTGTTGGATTCTGTTTGCTCGTATTTTGTTGAAAATTTTTGCATTTATGTTCATTAATGATATTGGTCTGTAATTTTTTATATGTGCTTTCTTGTCTGGTTTTGGTATCAGAGTGATGACTTTCATAGGACAAGTTTGGGCGTATTCCCCTCTCTGCAATTTTTGTTAAGAGTTTGATAGAATTTACCTGTGAAGCCACCTGATCCTGGACTTTGTTGGAAGATTTTAAGTTATACCTTCTATTGAATTACATGTGGTTGGATCTGTTCATATTCTCTAATTCTTTCTGGTTCAGTCTTGGAGAGGTACTTTCCAAGAATTCGTCCATTTATTCATGCTGTCCATTTTATCCTCATCGAGTTGCTTGCAGTAGTTTTTATGATCCTTTATGTTCCTACAGTGTCAGTTTTTTTTTTTTTTTTTTTGTACATACAGTGTCAGTTTTAATTTCTCTTTTTTCATGTCAGATTTTATTGATTTGAGTCCCATCCACACACACTTCCTCTTTTTTTTTTTTTTGGTAGATCTGGCTAAAGGATTATCACTTGTTTATCTTCTCAGACAGTCAACTTTCAGTTTTATTGATCTTTGCTGTTGTTTTCTTCGTTGCTGTTCCACGCATTTCTGCCTTGGTCTTTGTGAATTCTTTTTTTAAAGTTTCTGGCTGCACTGGGTCTTTGTTGCTGGGCGAGCTTTCCCCTGGTCGTGGCAAGCAGGGGCTACTCGGGTTGTGGCGCGGGGGCTTCTCGCGGCTGTGGCTTCTGCGGTGGAGTGTGCGCGCTCGGCACCAGGCTGCAGTGGTGGCAGTGTGTGGGCTCAGCGGCTGTGGCGTGCAGGCTCCTGAGCATACGGGCTCAGCAGTCGTGGAGCTCAGGCTTTGTTGCTCTGCGGCATGTGGGGTCTTCCCGTGTCTCCTGAGTTGGCAGGCAGATTCTTTACCGCTGAGCCACCTGGGAAGCCCCTATAATTTCTTTCTTTATCCTAACTTGAGGGGGATTGTTCTTTCTCTAGTCTCCTTAGGTGTCAGGTTTGGCTGTTTTGAGATATTTCTTCTTGATTCTTGAAGTGAGGTGGAATCACTAGCATTACCACTTACTAGAAAGGCAGACAGGAGTTCCCTGGTGGCACAGTGGGTAAGGATCCACCCGCCAGTCTCTGCTTCAGGAAGCTCCCACGCTGGTAGAGCCACTGGGCCCACGCTCAGCAGCAGGAGCAGCCAGTGCAGAGCAGTGCCCGCGCTCTGCGACGAGGGAAGCGCACACAGCAGCAAAGGCCTCCAAAGCGAGGGCAAAAATTGACTAGATGGGAAATTCGGTGAGCAGTCAAAACACTGTTGTCTAGTCACCAAGTCATGTCTGACTCGCTCGTGACCTCGTAGAGTGTAGCCCACTAAGCTTCTCTGTCCACGGGATTTCCCAGGCAAGAAAGCCATCTCCAGGGGATCTTCTCAACCTAGGGATCGAGCCCGCATCTTCTGTATCTCCTGCACTACGGGCAGAGTCTGTACATGTAGGCAGAGGAGTTTTAATTCACCGTTTTATTTATTTAATTCAGTGTTTTATTCACTGCTGTGAGAACCACAGTGCCCAGAGGACCCCGAGCCAACCAAGGCACATCAGCGTGGAACCAATGAAGGCCCAGGAGAGGTGGGACAGGACTTCCAGCATCCTCCCAGTGGCGATCTGTTCCCTACTCAGAGGTTCCAGAGCCCTGGGTCGGTTCCAAGGTGACCCAGACTGAGACGGAGGCGTGAGCAAGAAAAGTCTCTGCGCCCGCTTCACGGAGGGAGACCGGAAGCACTAGGCTGCCCCCCCTCGAAGCCCGATGGCGGCGGCGACACCGGGCGACCCGCATCAGGTAACCCTCGTCCTCTGGGCCCTCACCCCGCCAGACGCTAAAGCCCAGAGTGTGGGGCACCTGCTACGTGCCTGCAGCCCTGGGATCCAGGATGTTGAGGTGGTCATAGGTCAGGCCCTGTGTCTGACGGACAGTGATGGCGTGTGGGAGAGGGTGATGGGCAGAGGGAGCCGCAAGTATAGCAGCCTGGAGGTTGGACTGAGCTGCGAGCATTCGGGAAACCTGTTTCTTTAGGGAACGGTGAATTAAAATGAAATGGCACCTGGATTGGCAGGCTCAGGGGTTATTTCTTCATTCTGAAAACCCTGGGGACTGTTGGAGAATTTCAACGAAGGAGAAACGTGAAGTTTCCCAGGAGGTTCTTTAGGTGGAAAACAAGCTTAAGAGGGTTGATAACAGTGAAACACGGGGAGATTGAGGCCTGTGGCCAAGGGCTGACTCTCCCAGCGTTTAGGCACCGGAGGCCTCTCTGCTCCAGTGTGAGCAGGGCGGAGCCCGTGAGGCTCCACCCTGGTTGCCTGCCTCCGCTTCTTCTACTTTGCCGTTCCCACAACAGCTGAAGCACTTTTGGAATCTTCACAGTAAGGGGAGGGTTCCCAGGGCTCACTGACTGCAGCCCTATCTGCGTGGTGTCAGGACCCTGGAGAAACATCAGGACAAGGCTGGAGGTTACTCTATAGAAGTGTTCCCAATTCCAGAGATCAGGAAACTGAAGTGTTCACAGGCACACCTACCAGTATGTCCAAGATGCTGGAAGGTGAAGCCAGCCTGGCAGTATTCAGGGAAATGTCAGTCTCCTTCTGATGAGAACAGAGCAGGGAGGGAGGACTCAGACCTGGAATATGGGTGTTGATTCTGGAGGTGGTAGGAATAAGGGGAGATTTGGGCCATAAGATGGAGGTGACTTTACCTTACCCTGCCCAGCATGTTCCATCTTGGGTGGGAGGTGAGAGGAGGCTGCCACACTAGTTCAGGTGGGATGTGTGTAAGACACAATTGTGGAGTTGAAGTTGTTGGATCTTTGTTCACTTGCTGAATCACGTCCGACTCTTTGCAACCCCGTGACTGCAGCACACAGTGTTTCCCTTTTTTCACTGTCTCCTGGAGCTTGCTCAAACTCACGTCCATGGAGCCAGTGATGCTGTCCAACCATCTCATCTCTGTCATCCCCTTTTCCTGTGCCTTTCCCAGCCTCAGAGTCTTTTCTGATGAGTTGACTCTTCACAGAAGAGGCCAAAGTGTTGGAGCTTCAGCTTCACATCAGTCCTTCCATTGAATATTCAGGGCTGATTTCCTGGTTCCTTCAAACCAGGGATGGACTGGTTTGATCTTGCAGTCCAAGGAACTCTCGAGTCTTCTCCAACACCAAAGTTTGAAAGCATCAATTCTTTGGCACTCAGCCTTCTTTATGGTCCAATTCTCAAATGACTGCTGGAAAAACCATAGCTTTAGCTCTGTCTGTTTGCAAAGTGATGTCTCTCTTTTTACGTATATACTGCCTAGGTTTTTCATAGCTTTTCCTCCAAGGAGCAAGCAAGCATCTTTTGATTTCATGCCTGCAGCAATGTCTGCATTGATTTTGAAGCCCAAGAAAACAAAATCTGTTTCTATTGTTTCCCGATCTATTCGCCATAAAGTGATGGGACCAGATGCTATGATCTTTGTTTGTTGAATGTTGAGTTTTAAGCCAGCCTTTTTACTTTCTTCTTTCTCTTTCATCAGGAGGCTCTTCAGTTCCTCTTTGCTTTCTGCCATAAGGGTGATATCATCTGCATATCTGAGGTTACTGATATTTCTCCTGGCAAACTTGATTCCAGGTTGTGCCTCATCCAGCCCAGCGCTTTGCATGATGTACTCTGCGTGTAAGTTAAATAAGCAGGGTGATGGTATACAGCCTTGACTCCTTTCCCAGGTTTTGTTGTTGTTGTTTTAAAATTTTATTTGGCTGCATCTGGTCTTAGTTGGACATGTGGGATCTTTGCTGTTGTAGTTAATCGGCTCAGGCTTAGTTGCTCCAAGGCATGTCGACATATGAGATCTTAGTTCTCTGACCAGGGGTCAGACCTGCATCCTTTGCATCGCAAGGCAGATTCTAAACCTCTGGACTACCAGGGAAGTCCCCTTTTCCCAGTTTTGAACCAGTCTGTTGTTCCATGTCCATTTCAAACTGTTGCTTCTTGACCCGAATACAGATTTCTCAGGAGGCAGGTAAGGGGGTCTGGTATTCCCAACTCTTGAAGAATTTTCCAGTTTGTTGTGATCCGCACAAAGGCGTTAAGTGTAGTCTATGAAGCAGAAGTAGGTATTTTTTTTTTTTTAATTCCCTTGCTTTTTTAATGATCCAACAGATGTTGGCAATTTGATCTCTGGTTCCCCTGCCTTTTCTAAATCCAACTTGTACATCTGGAAGCCCTCAGTTCACATACTGCAGTGAGTACAAATTGTATTCAAATGTTCTTTGGCAGTACCTTTCTTTGGTATTGGAATGAAAACTGACCTTTTCCAGTCCTGTGGCCACTGCTGAGTTTTCCAAACAAATTTGCTGAAATATTGAGTGCAGCACTTTCACAGCATCATTTTTAGGATTTGAAACAGCCCAGCTGGAATTCCATCACCCCCACTAGCTTTGTTCGTCGTGATGCTTCTCTCAAAGGTCCACTTGATTTCGCATTCTAGAATGATCACACCACCATGGTTATCTGGGTCATTAAGATCTTTCTTGTATAGTTCTGTGTATTCTTGCCACGTCTTAATCTCTTCTGCTTCTGTTTGATCCATACCGTTTTCTGTCCTTTATTGTGTCCATCTTTGCATGAATTGTTCCCTTGGTATATCTAATTTTGTTGAAGAGATCTCTCTAGTCTTCCTACTACCCTTATTGAAACATTTGCAGTCTCAATCTTTGGCTTATTAAGGATTAAAACTCTATTCTGTTGTTTTCCTCTGTTTCTTTGAAGGTTTTCTTATCTCTCCTTGCTGTTTCTCTGGAGTTCTGTATTCAGTAGGGTAAATCTTTCCTTTCTCCTTTGCCTTTTGCTTCTTTTCTCAGCTATTTATTGGTAAGGCCTCTTCACAGATGACTCCTAAGGTTTTTGTCTTTACAGCTGAACACGGGGGTCTCCATTCACGGGGCTGGAGCAGTCAGTGGAGGGAATGGGAGCAATTTCCAGTTAGGATCGCGGGAGTTTTGTTTTGGGCCATGTTTAAGAGCCTGATGTGTTTCAGAAAATATAGAATGGAGGTATCCAGTTAGTTGGAGGTTATAAACATGTAGAAATCTGAGACAGTTCAGCATTAGACCCACATAGATGGTGACCACTGGGTGGAAGGAACTCAGTGTCACATTTAGGAAAGGGAGTTCTCATCCTTGGTAATGTTACTCTCAGGTCAAAAAGAACAGGTTGAGTGTTAATTCTGCATCTCTTTCTGGGGCACCCGGTTGGAGGAGGTGACATTTGTGGGAGGAGGGAACAGTCTAACAAGTGGACAAGACTCCCAAGGGAAGAGTGGACTGTGGTGAATGCAGAGGCCCAGGAATAACTGGGGCAAAGGGACCCTGAGGCTGGAGCTGCTCTTGGTCAACATTTTCTTGACTCACAAGAACTTTGTGGTGACCTTCATGGAGCCTGATGTATTTCACTCACACAGCTAGATGAGCTTAGAGGTGAATGGGGACATTTGTGCCCATGTAATGGGCAGAATTACATCCCCTGAAGCTTTTAAGTTGAAGTGTTAACCCCCAGGACCTCAGAATGGGACTGTATTTGGAGGTAGGATTTTTTTAAGAGGGAATTAAGTTAAAGTGAGGTTATTGGCACGAACTACTAGTGTCTTTGTAGTAGGGAAGTGAGGACTCAGGTATAGAGGAAAGACTATGGGAACTCACATGGAAAGTACCGGTGAGTTTTCATCCGTAATAAGCCAGACACTGAGACTGCAAATGTTTCAGTAAGGGTAGTAGGAAAGAGAAGGGCTCTGATAGTAGGGGACGTCAGTGCATGCATGCTCGGTTGTGTCTGACTCATTGCGACCCCATCCACTGTAGACCACAAGGTTCCTTTGTCCTTAGGATTTCCCAGGCAGTATTACAGTTGGTAGTCATTCCCTTCTCCAGGATCTTACCAGACCAGGGATCAAACCCATGTCTCCTGCATTGGCGGGCAGGTTCTTTACCACTGAGCCAGCAGGGGTCCCCAAAGGAGCATCAAGTGCAAACAAATTAGGAACAGGGCTATGGGGTATCTTAAGATCCACACATGGTTCTGGGTGCCTGAGACTGAAGCACAGGTCAGAGGCAGGCAAGGGGGCCTGGATTTTAGGCTGCCTCGGATGGCTGGACTTCCCTGGCTCAGACGGTAAAAGCATCTGCCTACAGTGAGGGAGACCCAGGTTCGATCCCTGGGTCGGGGAGATCCCCTGGAGAAGGAAATGGCACCCCACTCCAGTACTCTTGTCTGGAAAATCCCCTGGATGGAGAAGCCTGGTGGGCTGCAGTCTGTGGGGTCACAAAGAGTCGGACACGACTGAGCGACTTCACTTTCAGGTGGCTGGGTCGTGCACAGGGCTGTAGCAGTAGGGGGCTCTCTTTATCAAAGCCTCTTAAGCTGTGTGATGAGTCAGACAATCGGGACGCCTGTGCCTGCAGATGAGCGATGGGCACATGGAGAGGTAGTGGGAGCTGATGATTGCGCGTCCTCAGCACCGGACTGACGAGTACAGGATGAGCCCATGACTGTATCTAGGAGGTACCCTCTGGGTCCCCCAGGGATGGGGCCTTGCACTTAGATATCTATTGGCCCACTTGCCTTTTACAGCTGAGGACTGGATACAGTGATTCGTGGGACCTGAAGAGAGAGTGATGTTAGTGACACCAGTCCTGTGGTCATTTGTGAGAGTCCTAAGGCCTGGGGTGGTCCACTACATGGGGCTGAGCGTTGAGTGTGGCTTGGGTGAGCAGAAGAAAGTTGTGATGGCTGGGAGTGCAGCCCAGAAGTGGAGAGGGCCACGTGGGTCTAAGAGCAGACATGTTCTGAAGGCAGAGTCTGAGGCAAGGACCTGCCCCTAAGTAATGAGGCCTCCAGAGAAAGATCTGGGGCTGCTGCAGCTCAGGAAGTCATGAGAAGTCCCTGGGAGTATTTGAATCCTGTTTGAATTGGCAAAGTATACTCTGGGTGTTTTTTGCCAGGTTGTGGTGTAAGCCTAAAATTAAAGATTAAAACCAGTGTTTAAGTGCTGCGTTGTGAAACCGTGAGGACTCCAGATGGCCTGAGGGCTGGTCCTGCTCACTCCGCTCCTGCACAAAGGCCTCCTAACGCAACAGTCTTCTTTCTCACAGGGATTGAATGGCCTTTCTGCTCGTCCCTTCTCAGGCGGTTTCAGTTCCCTGCCTGCCCCTGGAGGGTCACTGTTCACTCTCTTCATTCATGTAGCTCCACTCTGGCTCTGTGAGTGTGTGGTTTCCCCACCTCCCAGACTGAGCAGATGATTAATAAATTCCTGTTGATCTCATCTGACCAACATTAGGTCTCAGGTCTCCTGCGTTTGGTCATCTCTATAACCATAGGACATGATCCCACCCTCCCCACTGGGGTAAAGTAGGAGATGATTGAACTACCATAATTTATAGGGACACCAAAGAGGCGCTTAAGCCATGGGGTGGTCAGATGGTGGCCTGGGACATGCGGCTGTGGTGTCTAGAGATGTGAGGGTTGTACTATATTAAGAAGGATGTGCATTTGCAGAAGGAGTAAGTCTCAGGGCCCCAGTGTGAAACATACATGATCTGTCCACAAGTTAGGGACATTGCCTGATAGCTGTGCCATATCTTTTTGTCTGTGTGCCTCCTCTTGATGACTTCTGGCCCCAGTGACCAGTGGGGCCATTTGCAGACAGTGGTCTGGTTTCATCTCCCCCGAGTTAGAGAGAGGCTGGGCATGGGTACATGTGTCGGTACGGGTTGTGGTCTTCGGGAGAGTCTGTGATTTCATCTTTCCCCCGTCCTGGCAGGGAAGTGTGGCCTTTGAAGATGTGGTTGTGTACTTCTCCTGGGAGGAGTGGGGTCTCCTGGATGAGAAGCAGAGATGCCTGTACCACGATGTGATGCTGGAGAACTTTGCGCTCGTGACCTCACTGGGTAAGACCCTCACACCCACCCCAGTACCTTGTACTCAGCTCTGCTCACTTCAGACACAGGTTCTGCCTCCTTTCCCCAGTCGCCTGGCTAGTAGCCACTAAGGTCAACAGGGCTGGGCTAAGCTGCCTCTTCATGAGCCTGCTACCTCTAACTGTGCTGCCAAAAAATCCAACCACTGGCCCAGGCTGCTGTTTATAAAATTCACGCATAAAAAAAAACAAACGCATAGCACTGAAACGTCACTCAGCCAAGGCTCTCGTGAAGGGTGTCAGCAGAGAACTTGAACCAGATGTTTCTTTCTTTTCTGCACCCCTCCCCTTTACATTCTTTATCTTATGAGGCCTTCCTAATTCTTAAGACTTCCAGAGCCCCAATATTGCACATCAGCCTCATATTGAGAGCAATCCAATGGGCTGTGCTGAGTCTTACACAGAATTGTGTAGAGGCTGCCCCCTCCACCACAGACGACAGGCATCTCACCCGCATGTCTGTGCTTTCAGGCTGTTGGTATGGAATGGAGGAGGCAGTGGCATTTTCTGTGGAGAGTGTTCCTGTAGAGCAAACGTCATGGGGCAAGACTGTAGTTCCATACCCATCCATTGAGAAGACTCAGCCCTGTGAGGGGTGCGTCGGGGCCAGGAGAGACGGTCCACAGCTGCCCGAGCACCAAGGCCTGCATCCCGAGCAAAACTCACAGCCCCGTGAGGAGTGTGAGAGGCAGCCAAGGTGTAGCCCTGGCCTCCACCCAGAGCCCAGCAGCGGGAAGCCATCCAGAAGGGACGCAGACAAGGCATGTGTGAGAAGTTACAGGTTCCACGTATCAGCAAAGCCCTTCACTTGTGAGGGAGTGGGCAAGGATTTCCTGGCTATGCTGAATCTCCTCCAGCATCAGGCCACACTCAGAGGGACAAAGCCACAGAGAGGCTTTCAGTGTGTAGAGCCCTTTCTTGATGGAAAAAGTCAGTACAAGTGCAGTGAGTATGAGAAACTGTTTAGCTGTGAATACACACTTCTTCAGGATCAGCAGATTCTCACTAGAGAAAACTACCAGGACTGTGATGACTGTGAGAAACCTTTTAACCAAAGTTCCCTCCTTATCAATTGCCAGAGACCTGATAACACAGGAGCAAGGCCTTATGAGTGCAGCGAATGTGGGAAGTCCTTTAGCCAAAGCTACAGACTCATTCAGCACCACAGAAGTCACACTGCAGCACGGCCTTATAAGTGCAATGAATGTGGGAAAGCCTTTAGCTACAAATTAAGACTTGTGCAGCACCTACAGATTCACAGTAAAGTGAGGCCTTATGAGTGTGGCGAGTGTGGGAAATCGTTCAGCTACAGCTCTACTCTCATTAAACACCAGAGAGTTCACACTGGAGCCAGGCCTTATAAGTGTGGTGAGTGCGGGAATTCCTTTAGCCAAAGCTCCAATCTCATTCAACACCAGAAGATCCACAGTGGGGCAAGGCCTTATAAATGCACTGAATGTGGAAAATCCTTCAGCTACAAATGCAAACTTGTGCAGCACCTGCGCATTCACACTGGAGAGAGGCCTTATGAGTGTGGGGAGTGTGGGAAATCCTTTAGCCACAGCTCCACCCTCAATCAACACCAGAGAATTCACACTGGAGCCAGACCTTACAAGTGTGATGAATGTGAGAAATCCTTCAGCCAAAAGTCCAATCTCATTCAGCACCGGAGAGTCCACACAGGAGAAAAGCCTTATGAATGTGGGGAATGTGGGAAATCCTTCAGTCAAAGCTCCCACATTATTCAACACAGAAAACTGCACACCAGATAACCTCACGAATGCAATGACTGTGAGAACACCAGTCACAGCCAGTGTCTATATTCAACTAGAAGATTATGCAGCACATTTGGGGAAACCATCTTAAAGGTCTAAGCCCAACAGGGAACATGGGTTTCTTTGTGAAGGGGCCATCTCCTAGATGTTGAGCATTAAACAGCTGAACATACACAGCAGAAACATTCCCTTTGAGTTTGTAGGTTGGTGGGAAGCTTTTAGGAGCCTTTCTGCATATTTCACTGCTGGCTCTGTTTCCTCAGTTACATCCCTTCTGGTTTCTGTGGCAGAAGCCTCACCCCTACCAGCCAGTAGTTTCCAGGTTCCAACACTTTGTATCAGTCCTGGCAGTTTGATCTGGGGAGGGAGATGTCTCATTTCTGTCCCATTCTTTACAGAACAGTATGAATAATTTTCAGGGTTACCTCATATTCCTTCTCCTCTGACAAATTAGGGCTCAATCCAATTTTAGCGAATTGTGGGTAACATTGGCAGCAGTAGGCTTACCACCTTCCACTAGAGGTCCAGCTTGCATAGCTGCCAAAAGTCTCCTACGAAAGAGAGAGGGCTTCTAGTAAAGGGCCCTAATTTATGGCCTGGATGCAAGGAATTTGGTGGACCCAGAGGTCCCCTGTAAGAAGTACCTTCTGGCGCTTCTGTGAGAAGCATAGGAATCAGTTCCCTTTTCCCCAGTATTACACATAATCCTAAGCACTGTTGTGGAGAAGCTCCAGGTACTGCAAACATCATGTGCCTTCAGGTCTCAAGCGGGGTTTTTTGGTGTTACTGAACGATTTCAAGGGTGAAGCCAGAAACGTCACACAGAAATGCTGGATGTGGTTATATGCACTGGAGGAGGCTGTGGCAGTGAAAGGAGTGCCTGTTGTAAAGGCACCTCCACACATGTCCCAGTGACTGTGATGTGTTAGATGAATGTGTACACTCCCCATCATGTGTTCCTCCTTTAGTTGAGGTCATTGTCGGAGCAAATAAAGCTTTGCTTATTCTCGTAACCTCTGGAGTTTTCACCCTAAGCATCATGCTGCACAGTGACAGATGGGGATGAAGCGAGATGCTGGAGCCCGGGGATATAGCTTTTGTGACCAGTTTCCTGCTGACTCAAAAACAGTCTTTACCAGTATATTTTTTCCCTGATGGAGGGCCGGCCTGCCAGGGAAAGACAGGTTTCTAAAGCTCTGGTTATGGAAAAAAAATAAAGAAAAAAACCTAGGAAAATCTCTATGTAAAACAAATTTCTACAAAGTTTTATTGAAATATAATTGATTGAAATTGTACAATATGATATTGTTTACTTGTACACCCATAAAACTATTAAAAAACATATCTACAACAAATAGTTTACTTGTTCCCTTCCTTTTTTTTTTTTTTTTTTTAGCCACANTTTTTTTTTTTTTTTTAAACCATGACTGGGTATTGAATTTTGTTAAAATCTTTTTCTGCATCTACTGAGATGATCATCTGGCTTTTAATCTATTAATATAGTGTATACATTGATTGATTTGTGTATATTCTTCAGTTGCGTTCCAGTGTTTCCTTGCACCCCTGGGATAAATCCCACTCAGTCAAGGTTTATGATGCTTTTAATGTGTTGTTGGATTCTGTTTGCTCGTATTTTGTTGAAAATTTTTGCATTTATGTTCATTAATGATATTGGTCTGTAATTTTTTATATGTGCTTTCTTGTCTGGTTTTGGTATCGGAGTGATGACTTTCATAGGACAAGTTTGGGCGTATTCCCCTCTCTGCAATTTTTGTTAAGAGTTTGATAGAATTTACCTGTGAAGCCACCTGATCCTGGACTTTGTTGGAAGATTTTAAGTTATACCTTCTATTGAATTACATGTGGTTGGATCTGTTCATATTCTCTAATTCTTTCTGGTTCAGTCTTGGAGAGGTACTTTCCAAGAATTCGTCCATTTATTCATGCTGTCCATTTTATCCTCATCGAGTTGCTTGCAGTAGTTTTTATGATCCTTTATGTTCCTACAGTGTCAGTTTTTTTTTTTTTNTGGATCTGTTCATATTCTCTAATTCTTTCTGGTTCAGTCTTGGAGAGGTACTTTCCAAGAATTCGTCCATTTATTCATGCTGTCCATTTTATCCTCATCGAGTTGCTTGCAGTAGTTTTTATGATCCTTTATGTTCCTACAGTGTCAGTTTTTTTTTTTTTTCATGTACATACAGTGTCAGTTTTAATTTCTCTTTTTTCATGTCAGATTTTATTGATTTGAGTCCCATCCACACACACTTCCTCTTTTTTTTTTTTTTGGTAGATCTGGCTAAAGGATTATCACTTGTTTATCTTCTCAGACAGTCAACTTTCAGTTTTATTGATCTTTGCTGTTGTTTTCTTCGTTGCTGTTCCACGCATTTCTGCCTTGGTCTTTGTGAATTCTTTTTTTAAAGTTTCTGGCTGCACTGGGTCTTTGTTGCTGGGCGAGCTTTCCCCTGGTCGTGGCAAGCAGGGGCTACTCGGGTTGTGGCGCGGGGGCTTCTCGCGGCTGTGGCTTCTGCGGTGGAGTGTGCGCGCTCGGCACCAGGCTGCAGTGGTGGCAGTGTGTGGGCTCAGCGGCTGTGGCGTGCAGGCTCCTGAGCATACGGGCTCAGCAGTCGTGGAGCTCAGGCTTTGTTGCTCTGCGGCATGTGGGGTCTTCCCGTGTCTCCTGAGTTGGCAGGCAGATTCTTTACCGCTGAGCCACCTGGGAAGCCCCTATAATTTCTTTCTTTATCCTAACTTGAGGGGGATTGTTCTTTCTCTAGTCTCCTTAGGTGTCAGGTTTGGCTGTTTTGAGATATTTCTTCTTGATTCTTGAAGTGAGGTGGAATCACTAGCATTACCACTTACTAGAAAGGCAGACAGGAGTTCCCTGGTGGCACAGTGGGTAAGGATCCACCCGCCAGTCTCTGCTTCAGGAAGCTCCCACGCTGGTAGAGCCACTGGGCCCACGCTCAGCAGCAGGAGCAGCCAGTGCAGAGCAGTGCCCGCGCTCTGCGACGAGGGAAGCGCACACAGCAGCAAAGGCCTCCAAAGCGAGGGCAAAAATTGACTAGATGGGAAATTCGGTGAGCAGTCAAAACACTGTTGTCTAGTCACCAAGTCATGTCTGACTCGCTCGTGACCTCGTAGAGTGTAGCCCACTAAGCTTCTCTGTCCACGGGATTTCCCAGGCAAGAAAGCCATCTCCAGGGGATCTTCTCAACCTAGGGATCGAGCCCGCATCTTCTGTATCTCCTGCACTACGGGCAGAGTCTGTACATGTAGGCAGAGGAGTTTTAATTCACCGTTTTATTTATTTAATTCAGTGTTTTATTCACTGCTGTGAGAACCACAGTGCCCAGAGGACCCCGAGCCAACCAAGGCACATCAGCGTGGAACCAATGAAGGCCCAGGAGAGGTGGGACAGGACTTCCAGCATCCTCCCAGTGGCGATCTGTTCCCTACTCAGAGGTTCCAGAGCCCTGGGTCGGTTCCAAGGTGACCCAGACTGAGACGGAGGCGTGAGCAAGAAAAGTCTCTGCGCCCGCTTCACGGAGGGAGACCGGAAGCACTAGGCTGCCCCCCCTCGGAGCCCGATGGCGGCGGCGACACCGGGCGACCCGCATCAGGTAACCCTCGTCCTCTGGGCCCTCACCCCGCCAGACGCTAAAGCCCAGAGTGTGGGGCACCTGCTACGTGCCTGCAGCCCTGGGATCCAGGATGTTGAGGTGGTCATAGGTCAGGCCCTGTGTCTGACGGACAGTGATGGCGTGTGGGAGAGGGTGATGGGCAGAGGGAGCCGCAAGTATAGCAGCCTGGAGGTTGGACTGAGCTGCGAGCATTCGGGAAACCTGTTTCTTTAGGGAACGGTGAATTAAAATGAAATGGCACCTGGATTGGCAGGCTCAGGGGTTATTTCTTCATTCTGAAAACCCTGGGGACTGTTGGAGAATTTCAACGAAGGAGAAACGTGAAGTTTCCCAGGAGGTTCTTTAGGTGGAAAACAAGCTTAAGAGGGTTGATAACAGTGAAACACGGGGAGATTGAGGCCTGTGGCCAAGGGCTGACTCTCCCAGCGTTTAGGCACCGGAGGCCTCTCTGCTCCAGTGTGAGCAGGGCGGAGCCCGTGAGGCTCCACCCTGGTTGCCTGCCTCCGCTTCTTCTACTTTGCCGTTCCCACAACAGCTGAAGCACTTTTGGAATCTTCACAGTAAGGGGAGGGTTCCCAGGGCTCACTGACTGCAGCCCTATCTGCGTGGTGTCAGGACCCTGGAGAAACATCAGGACAAGGCTGGAGGTTACTCTATAGAAGTGTTCCCAATTCCAGAGATCAGGAAACTGAAGTGTTCACAGGCACACCTACCAGTATGTCCAAGATGCTGGAAGGTGAAGCCAGCCTGGCAGTATTCAGGGAAATGTCAGTCTCCTTCTGATGAGAACAGAGCAGGGAGGGAGGACTCAGACCTGGAATATGGGTGTTGATTCTGGAGGTGGTAGGAATAAGGGGAGATTTGGGCCATAAGATGGAGGTGACTTTACCTTACCCTGCCCAGCATGTTCCATCTTGGGTGGGAGGTGAGAGGAGGCTGCCACACTAGTTCAGGTGGGATGTGTGTAAGACACAATTGTGGAGTTGAAGTTGTTGGATCTTTGTTCACTTGCTGAATCACGTCCGACTCTTTGCAACCCCGTGACTGCAGCACACAGTGTTTCCCTTTTTTCACTGTCTCCTGGAGCTTGCTCAAACTCACGTCCATGGAGCCAGTGATGCTGTCCAACCATCTCATCTCTGTCATCCCCTTTTCCTGTGCCTTTCCCAGCCTCAGAGTCTTTTCTGATGAGTTGACTCTTCACAGAAGAGGCCAAAGTGTTGGAGCTTCAGCTTCACATCAGTCCTTCCATTGAATATTCAGGGCTGATTTCCTGGTTCCTTCAAACCAGGGATGGACTGGTTTGATCTTGCAGTCCAAGGAACTCTCGAGTCTTCTCCAACACCAAAGTTTGAAAGCATCAATTCTTTGGCACTCAGCCTTCTTTATGGTCCAATTCTCAAATGACTGCTGGAAAAACCATAGCTTTAGCTCTGTCTGTTTGCAAAGTGATGTCTCTCTTTTTACGTATATACTGCCTAGGTTTTTCATAGCTTTTCCTCCAAGGAGCAAGCAAGCATCTTTTGATTTCATGCCTGCAGCAATGTCTGCATTGATTTTGAAGCCCAAGAAAACAAAATCTGTTTCTATTGTTTCCCGATCTATTCGCCATAAAGTGATGGGACCAGATGCTATGATCTTTGTTTGTTGAATGTTGAGTTTTAAGCCAGCCTTTTTACTTTCTTCTTTCTCTTTCATCAGGAGGCTCTTCAGTTCCTCTTTGCTTTCTGCCATAAGGGTGATATCATCTGCATATCTGAGGTTACTGATATTTCTCCTGGCAAACTTGATTCCAGGTTGTGCCTCATCCAGCCCAGCGCTTTGCATGATGTACTCTGCGTGTAAGTTAAATAAGCAGGGTGATGGTATACAGCCTTGACTCCTTTCCCAGGTTTTGTTGTTGTTGTTTTAAAATTTTATTTGGCTGCATCTGGTCTTAGTTGGACATGTGGGATCTTTGCTGTTGTAGTTAATCGGCTCAGGCTTAGTTGCTCCAAGGCATGTCGACATATGAGATCTTAGTTCTCTGACCAGGGGTCAGACCTGCATCCTTTGCATCGCAAGGCAGATTCTAAACCTCTGGACTACCAGGGAAGTCCCCTTTTCCCAGTTTTGAACCAGTCTGTTGTTCCATGTCCATTTCAAACTGTTGCTTCTTGACCCGAATACAGATTTCTCAGGAGGCAGGTAAGGGGGTCTGGTATTCCCAACTCTTGAAGAATTTTCCAGTTTGTTGTGATCCGCACAAAGGCGTTAAGTGTAGTCTATGAAGCAGAAGTAGGTATTTTTTTTTTTTTAATTCCCTTGCTTTTTTAATGATCCAACAGATGTTGGCAATTTGATCTCTGGTTCCCCTGCCTTTTCTAAATCCAACTTGTACATCTGGAAGCCCTCAGTTCACATACTGCAGTGAGTACAAATTGTATTCAAATGTTCTTTGGCAGTACCTTTCTTTGGTATTGGAATGAAAACTGACCTTTTCCAGTCCTGTGGCCACTGCTGAGTTTTCCAAACAAATTTGCTGAAANGTGAGGGAGACCCAGGTTCGATCCCTGGGTCGGGGAGATCCCCTGGAGAAGGAAATGGCACCCCACTCCAGTATTCTTGTCTGGAAAATCCCCTGGATGGAGAAGCCTGGTGGGCTGCAGTCTGTGGGGTCACAAAGAGTCGGACACGACTGAGCGACTTCACTTTCAGGTGGCTGGGTCGTGCACAGGGCTGTAGCAGTAGGGGGCTCTCTTTATCAAAGCCTCTTAAGCTGTGTGATGAGTCAGACAATCGGGACGCCTGTGCCTGCAGATGAGCGATGGGCACATGGAGAGGTAGTGGGAGCTGATGATTGCGCGTCCTCAGCACCGGACTGACGAGTACAGGATGAGCCCATGACTGTATCTAGGAGGTACCCTCTGGGTCCCCCAGGGATGGGGCCTTGCACTTAGATATCTATTGGCCCACTTGCCTTTTACAGCTGAGGACTGGATACAGTGATTCGTGGGACCTGAAGAGAGAGTGATGTTAGTGACACCAGTCCTGNAGGTACCCTCTGGGTCCCCCAGGGATGGGGCCTTGCACTTAGATATCTATTGGCCCACTTGCCTTTTACAGCTGAGGACTGGATACAGTGATTCGTGGGACCTGAAGAGAGAGTGATGTTAGTGACACCAGTCCTGGGCAAACGTGGTCATTTGTGAGAGTCCTAAGGCCTGGGGTGGTCCACTACATGGGGCTGAGCGTTGAGTGTGGCTTGGGTGAGCAGAAGAAAGTTGTGATGGCTGGGAGTGCAGCCCAGAAGTGGAGAGGGCCACGTGGGTCTGAGAGCAGACATGTTCTGAGGCAGAGTCTGAGGCAAGGACCTGCCCCTAAGTAATGAGGCCTCCAGAGAAAGATCTGGGGCTGCTGCAGCTCAGGAAGTCATGAGAAGTCCCTGGGAGTATTTGAATCCTGTTTGAATTGGCAAAGTATACTCTGGGTGTTTTTTGCCAGGTTGTGGTGTAAGCCTAAAATTAAAGATTAAAACCAGTGTTTAAGTGCTGCGTTGTGAAACCGTGAGGACTCCAGATGGCCTGAGGGCTGGTCCTGCTCACTCCGCTCCTGCACAAAGGCCTCCTAACGCAACAGTCTTCTTTCTCACAGGGATTGAATGGCCTTTCTGCTCGTCCCTTCTCAGGCGGTTTCAGTTCCCTGCCTGCCCCTGGAGGGTCACTGTTCACTCTCTTCATTCATGTAGCTCCACTCTGGCTCTGTGAGTGTGTGGTTTCCCCACCTCCCAGACTGAGCAGTTGATTAATAAATTCCTGTTGATCTCATCTGACCAACATTAGGTCTCAGGTCTCCTGCGTTTGGTCATCTCTATAACCATAGGACATGATCCCACCCTCCCCACTGGGGTAAAGTAGGAGATGATTGAACTACCATAATTTATAGGGACACCAAAGAGGCGCTTAAGCCATGGGGTGGTCAGATGGTGGCCTGGGACATGCGGCTGTGGTGTCTAGAGATGTGAGGGTTGTACTATATTAAGAAGGATGTGCATTTGCAGAAGGAGTAAGTCTCAGGGCCCCAGTGTGAAACATACATGATCTGTCCACAAGTTAGGGACATTGCCTGATAGCTGTGCCATATCTTTTTGTCTGTGTGCCTCCTCTTGATGACTTCTGGCCCCAGTGACCAGTGGGGCCATTTGCAGACAGTGGTCTGGTTTCATCTCCCCCGAGTTAGAGAGAGGCTGGGCATGGGTACATGTGTCGGTACGGGTTGTGGTCTTCGGGAGAGTCTGTGATTTCATCTTTCCCCCGTCCTGGCAGGGAAGTGTGGCCTTTGAAGATGTGGTTGTGTACTTCTCCTGGGAGGAGTGGGGTCTCCTGGATGAGAAGCAGAGATGCCTGTACCACGATGTGATGCTGGAGAACTTTGCGCTCGTGACCTCACTGGGTAAGACCCTCACACCCACCCCAGTACCTTGTACTCAGCTCTGCTCACTTCAGACACAGGTTCTGCCTCCTTTCCCCAGTCGCCTGGCTAGTAGCCACTAAGGTCAACAGGGCTGGGCTAAGCTGCCTCTTCATGAGCCTGCTCCCTCTAACTGTGCTGCCAAAAAATCCAACCACTGGCCCAGGCTGCTGTTCATAAAATTCACGCATTGAAAAAAAAAAAAAAAAACAAAAAAAAACAAAACTCACGCATAGCACTGAAACGTCACTCAGCCAAGGCTCTCGTGAAGGGTGTCAGCAGAGAACTTGAACCAGATGTTTCTTTCTTTTCTGCACCCCTCCCCTTTACATTCTTTATCTTATGAGGCCTTCCTAATTCTTAAGACTTCCAGAGCCCCAATATTGCACATCAGCCTCATATTGAGAGCAATCCAATGGGCTGTGCTGAGTCTTACACAGAATTGTGTAGAGGCTGCCCCCTCCACCACAGGCGACAGGCATCTCACCCGCATGTCTGTGCTTTCAGGCTGTTGGTATGGAATGGAGGAGGCAGTGGCATTTTCTGTGGAGAGTGTTCCTGTAGAGCAAACGTCACGGGGCAAGACTGTAGTTCCATACCCATCCATTGAGAAGACTCAGCCCTGTGAGGGGTGTGTCGGGGCCAGGAGAGACGGTCCACAGCTGCCCGAGCACCAAGGCCTGCATCCCGAGCAAAACTCACAGCCCCGTGAGGAGTGTGAGAGGCAGCCAAGGTGTAGCCCTGGCCTCCACCCAGAGCCCAGCAGCGGGAAGCCATCCAGAAGGGACGCAGACAAGGCATGTGTGAGAAGTTACAGGTTCCACGTATCAGCAAAGCCCTTCACTTGTGAGGGAGTGGGCAAGGATTTCCTGGCTATGCTGAATCTCCTCCAGCATCAGGCCACACTCAGAGGGACAAAGCCGCAGAGAGGCTTTCAGTGTGTAGAGCCCTTTCTTGATGGAAAAAGTCAGTACAAGTGCAGTGAGTATGAGAAACTGTTTAGCTGTGAATACACACTTCTTCAGGATCAGCAGATTCTCACTAGAGAAAACTACCAGGACTGTGATGACTGTGAGAAACCTTTTAACCAAAGTTCCCTCCTTATCAATTGCCAGAGACCTGATAACACAGGAGCAAGGCCTTATGAGTGCAGCGAATGTGGGAAGTCCTTTAGCCAAAGCTACAGACTCATTCAGCACCACAGAAGTCACACTGCAGCACGGCCTTATAAGTGCAATGAATGTGGGAAAGCCTTTAGCTACAAATTAAGACTTGTGCAGCACCTACAGATTCACAGTAAAGTGAGGCCTTATGAGTGTGGCGAGTGTGGGAAATCGTTCAGCTACAGCTCTACTCTCATTAAACACCAGAGAGTTCACACTGGAGCCAGGCCTTATAAGTGTGGTGAGTGCGGGAATTCCTTTAGCCAAAGCTCCAATCTCATTCAACACCAGAAGATCCACAGTGGGGCAAGGCCTTATAAATGCACTGAATGTGGAAAATCCTTCAGCTACAAATGCAAACTTGTGCAGCACCTGCGCATTCACACTGGAGAGAGGCCTTATGAGTGTGGGGAGTGTGGGAAATCCTTTAGCCACAGCTCCACCCTCAATCAACACCAGAGAATTCACACTGGAGCCAGACCTTACAAGTGTGATGAATGTGAGAAATCCTTCAGCCAAAAGTCCAATCTCATTCAGCACCGGAGAGTCCACACAGGAGAAAAGCCTTATGAATGTGGGGAATGTGGGAAATCCTTCAGTCAAAGCTCCCACATCATTCAACACAGAAAACTGCACACCAGATAACCTCACGAATGCAATGACTGTGAGAACACCAGTCAGAGCCAGTGTCTATATTCAACTAGAAGATTATGCAGCACATTTGGGGAAACCATCTTAAAGGTCTAAGCCCAACAGGGAACATGGGTTTCTTTGTGAAGGGGCCATCTCCTAGATGTTGAGCATTAAACAGCTGAACATACACAGCAGAAACATTCCCTTTGAGTTTGTAGGTTGGTGGGAAGCTTTTAGGAGCCTTTCTGCATATTTCACTGCTGGCTCTGTTTCCTCAGTTACATCCCTTCTGGTTTCTGTGGCAGAAGCCTCACCCCTACCAGCCAGTAGTTTCCAGGTTCCAACACTTTGTATCAGTCCTGGCAGTTTGATCTGGGGAGGGAGATGTCTCATTTCTGTCCCATTCTTTACAGAACAGTATGAATAATTTTCAGGGTTACCTCATATTCCTTCTCCTCTGACAAATTAGGGCTCAATCCAATTTTAGCGAATTGTGGGTAACATTGGCAGCAGTAGGCTTACCACCTTCCACTAGAGGTCCAGCTTGCATAGCTGCCAAAAGTCTCCTACGAAAGAGAGAGGGCTTCTAGTAAAGGGCCCTAATTTATGGCCTGGATGCAAGGAATTTGGTGGACCCAGAGGTCCCCTGTAAGAAGTACCTTCTGGCGCTTCTGTGAGAAGCATAGGAATCAGTTCCCTTTTCCCCAGTATTACACATAATCCTAAGCACTGTTGTGGAGAAGCTCCAGGTACTGCAAACATCATGTGCCTTCAGGTCTCAAGCGGGGTTTTTTGGTGTTACTGAACGATTTCAAGGGTGAAGCCAGAAACGTCACACAGAAATGCTGGATGTGGTTATATGCACTGGAGGAGGCTGTGGCAGTGAAAGGAGTGCCTGTTGTAAAGGCACCTCCACACATGTCCCAGTGACTGTGATGTGTTAGATGAATGTGTACACTCCCCATCATGTGTTCCTCCTTTAGTTGAGGTCATTGTCGGAGCAAATAAAGCTTTGCTTATTCTCGTAACCTCTGGAGTTTTCACCCTAAGCATCATGCTGCACAGTGACAGATGGGGATGAAGCGAGATGCTGGAGCCCAGGGATATAGCTTTTGTGACCAGTTTCCTGCTGACTCAAAAACAGTCTTTACCAGTATATTTTTTCCCTGATGGAGGGCCGGCCTGCCAGGGAAAGACAGGTTTCTAAAGCTCTGGTTATGGAAAAAAAAAAAAAAAGAAAAAAACCTAGGAAAATCTCTATGTAAAACAAATTTCTACAAAGTTTTATTGAAATATAATTGATTAAAATTGTACAATATGATATTGTTTACTTGTACACCCATAAAACTATTAAAAAACATATCTACAACAAATAGTTTACTTGTTCCCTTCCTTTTTTTTTTTTTTTGGCCACATTGAATAGCTTCTGGGATATCTCAACTCAACCAGAGGTTAATCTGGGGCTGTGGCAGTGAAGCCCAGGATTCTAGCCTCTAGGCTACCAGGATACTCACTTGTACCCTTTTAAAAACTCTCCCTTCTGCCCTTATAGCCGCTATTGATTTTACTCTTTCACAGTAAATTGGCTTGTTTTATAAAATTTTATATTGTTGGAATCATTAAACTGTTGACTTTTAAAATGATCTTGTGCTTTCTTCCCCATGGAGTTCACAGTGTTGCTTAAGTAGCCTTTTCACAGCCGAGGGTTCCTCTATAGATGTACCCCGATTTGTTACCCACCTTATTGGACATTGGCTTGTTCCCAGTTTTGGCTGTTGCATTTTTGGGATGGGTGACGGGAGCTTCAGCTTTCTGAAGCTTTCACCTAGCTCCACTAGGCCCACTGTAATAGTGGAGTGTAACACCTAACATCTCAGAACCACTCTAAGATGAAGAATCTTCATTGCTACAAATAACTTTCACACAAAATAGTGTGAGGTATCCCAAGCTGCAAAATACATCTTTAAATAAAAGCTTCTATGTTTCATAAGTTTCCTCCATCATTCCAGTAGAATTTACCACATTCTAGATGTGGTTCATTTGGTCTCTCTGAAGCTGTTTAAACATACTGACTGCACCCAGGCCCCATGCTTGTAAGCTAGGTGTTTTGGAAGTTGCTGATGATTTTTCCGTTTTACTATCCCCCACTCAGCATAGCGTGGAAAGCATTCAAGTACTTGTATGTGCCCCAGTGTGAGAAACCCTCCCTTCCAGTTTCCTGCACCCTAATACACCCTTGAGTTCTGTAAACCTCAGGACAAGTGAAAACCATGGAACCCCAGAGACCACCACCACCCTTGGAAACTAATAAAGGCAGAGCTTCAAGTGTATGTTCTCTTCCTTTCCCTTCACCACCTCACTGTGGCAGGCCCCCAGGACACCCTCCACAGTCTCTCAGTAATGTCTTGTTCCTCAAGTTTCTGATCAGATTTTGTTGAAGTTCTTCCTACAGTTATAGTAAGAACCACAAGTACTGCACCAAGTTGTCCCTGGTGCAGGGGGAATGGCAGCAGGACTCAATGAAGTTAGAGGTCTTTGAGTGAGTGACTGGGGCATCCCAGCTGAGAGCATCCATCACTGCTACCAGTGGCTGGGACTTACAGCATATAGTGAGCTGTTTCCGCATAACATCTTCATAGCAAAGCCTAAACAAATTTTTATGCCAATTCAATATTACTAGCTCTTCAAAGGAGTAGAGAGAAAAAATCTGGTATCATTTTTGTGTGGTATTAAAAAGTACCTACAAGTTACTTCGCTGTAAATAATCACTGTAATTACAATGTAAGTTAAGACTTGGATGATGTCCCTGCACATTATCACAGGAAAAAGTCAAAACTTGTAAGTTTTTGCCAGACATACTAAGTGAAACAGCAAGGAAAAGAGTTGAGTGCTGATTTTGGCAAGACTTAAGGTCACTGTAGCAGTAAGGTGGACTTCTTTATAATGAGAATCCCGCCTAAGAATGGAAAAACTGCTTATGGACTCTACTGAAGTAAGTCACTTGTTTGGGAAAGTTGGAATTTTGACAGCGAAATTAAGAAATAATCCCTTGCACATCACAACAATTTGGGGAGGATACAGAAATAAGACAGAGCTTAACTCCAGCAAAGTACTTAAATAGGGAGGAAGGGGATTCGGGAAGAAAACACTTAAGCTTTTAGGTGGCCTGGGGACTTAACTTTGTTGAGCTGCACCGGGTGTCAGTTGCAGCACAGATCTTCGCTGTGGCAGGATCTTTAGTTGCAGCATGTGTGACCTTGGTTCCTGGACCAGGTATCAAGCCCTGGCCCTCTGTGCTGGGAGCATGAAGTCTTAGCCAATGGACCACCGGGAAGTACCCCCTCGAAACCTAGCAACTTCCACAACAGAAAAAAAGCCAACCTAAAACCAGCCAAAACGGCAGTTTGAACATGAGAGAATACATCTGTTGCTTTTGAACGCATCTGTTAGAATCACCGGGCTTCCCAGGTGGCACTAGGAGTAAAGCGCCCACCTGACAACAAAGGAGATGTAAGAGAGGCAGGTTCGGTCCCTGGGTCACGGAGATCCCCTGTAGGAGGGCAAGGCAACCCACTGCAGCATCCTTTCCTGGAGGATCCCATGGACGGAGGAGACTGGTGCGCTACACGTTCCATGGATTTACAAAGACCCAGACATGACTGAAGTGACTCAGCACACACGCACACACAACAGTCACCACTGTGCGCCACACACTAGTCCAAGCGTGAGGTGCACAGGAGACAAGGAGGCCTCTGAGGTTAACAGGTGAGGGAGGACTCTGACCTCACAACCCTGGGCTCCAGCCGCCTGCGTCCTGCAGTCCACTCCGTGCGACTGTGTCCCTGCTGCTACGGGGAGGCTTGGGAGGCCAGGCTGGCAGCTCCCAGTGCTGCGTGCCCGTGTCCGTCCCATGTGTCCAGGGAGCAGCTCCAGCCCATGGGGTGTCCTCACTGGGCTCACGTGCTTCCTCCTGCCGCGAGGCTGGGTGCCGTCACAGCTGGAGAGCTACAAGAAGCAGGAGGGGTGGGCACTGGCCTCCCTCGCCCCATGACCTGGCCACTGCGTACCCTGGCCACCTTGCTCACCGTGCCTGTTGTGTTTCCGGCTGGCTGGCCTCTGGATCATGTCCTTCAGTGACCTCTTGTGCCATCATGACCTTTGTTTTTCTCCACAGTGACATCTTTGGATCACATGCATTGGCCCTGCTCTGTAGGGCCTCCTTTGTCACAATAAAGCCTGTGCAAACCCTGAAAGGGGCGGGGCGGAGGGGGTGGAGTCAGGAAGACAGAGAATGAAGAAATTAATAGGATGAAAATTTCCAAGGAGAAAGGGTAGTTTAGTGTAATAAACAGTGCAGGGGGTTGGGTTATAAGTTATATAAACACTGCAGTCTAGATGTGATGAAAGGGCAGGCATGAGATTTAGGGGATGAAAGGAGAGGAAACGCCACTGTAACATGTCTGAGGCCAGAGTGCACTTTCAGTACTTGGGGGGAAAGCCTCAGGGCAGTGCAGAGGTGTCACCAGGCCACAGATAAGACCCGGCCCCTTCAAGGAGTCCCCTCGCCAAGTATCAAGACAAATTTGGTGGGCGGAGGACCCCCTGACTGGCACATCCCCAGCGGATGCCAAGACAGATGCAAAGAGGCCCAGCTCTGAGCCGCCGCAAGGTTTGAGGCCCGCGCAGGCAGCGCCGTCTCCGGGGCGAACCAAACGGCCCACTGGGCTCCGGGGCGTCACTGCCTCCCCCGAGACGCGCGGCCCGGGAGCCCAGCGCCCGCGGTCACAGCCCGGCTCACCCCGGCCGCCCAGCCTGGCCCCGGGAAACCCTCTCCCGCTCCCTGCGGCGTCTGGAGCGGCTCCGGTGGAGGCTGGTCGGCCGGCCAGGCAGCTCCACGCCCAGGCCCGGGCTGAGCGGCCGGTCCCGGCCTCCGCCCCGAGAACCCGCCGGCACCGCCTCCGGAGAGAGGCGGCCACCGCCCGCAGCAAGCAGCCGGTTCCGCCTGCCCGGCGTCCTCCCGGGCTTCGGTCCCAGCCAGACAGGGCGGCCGCCGCGGTGAAAGCCCGGATCCGGGCTGCCAGCCCTTGCGCTTTGCAGAGAAGGCGGCCCGCAAAGCCGGAAAGGAGGAGTACCTGCCAGGAGCAGAGCGCTCCGCCGGCTGAGGGGAGCGCGGCCGCCGAGTCGAACCCCCGCGGCCGCTTGCTGACTTAATCGGGGCCTTTCTTCCGGTTTCCTTCCGCGGGTCGTTTAGATTTGCCTGGTTCGCAGGCCGTACTTGGTGCATCTCAGGATGCTCCTGGATGTGCGCGCTCAGCCAGGTTCCAGCGAAGAGGCCCGTGGGCAGCCTGGCACTAGTCAACATCACTCCCCTTTGACTTCCAAGGAGACTTTCTGTGCACATGTGGTCAGGCAGAGCTCCTGAGAAATGTGCGCTCTGGNCGCGCTCAGCCAGGTTCCAGCGAAGAGGCCCGTGGGCAGCCTGGCACTAGTCAACATCACTCCCCTTTGACTTCCAAGGAGACTTTCTGTGCACATGTGGTCAGGCAGAGCTCCTGAGAAATGTGCGCTCTGGGCAGGGCCCAGCCCCTCCCTGGATTGTCCTGATTCTCATCGTGGCGTTTCAGTCCGCAGGGGGTGAATCTAATGCTTACCTGGGACCCACCTGCCTCCCGCCTCCCCGCCTGAACCACCCGCATGCCCACCTTTTCCATGGGAAAATTCTCTTCCATAGAACCGACCCCTGGTGCCACGAAGGTTGGGGACCGCTGCTGTAGAGGGAAGGGACGATATAAAAGAGGCTGTCAGGTGGCGCCCGACAACCGGCAGGAGCGTCGGTGGGACAGACCCAGATCCCGGGCCAGTGGGGGCGCACCGCGGGCGACAGGATCCCTGGCCTCCTCGGGGCCCAGCTCCTAGCCCTGGCCCCTCAGGCGGGCTGCCCAGAGTGGGACCAGAGAGTTCCCAGGCTGCCCGAAGGGCGTAATCAACTCCGCAGCAGGCAGTGTACAGCTAAAAGCTTCCAAGGGGGCTCCTCTGGCGGCCTAGCGGTGGAGCCTGCCCGCCAGTGCAGGGGACGTGGCCTGGACTCCCGGTCCAGGAAGATTCCACAGGGCAGCTGAGCACAACGAGGCAGCCCGCTGACCAGATGTGCTGCAGCTGCTGGAGACCCGCGGCTGGAGCGCCTGCCCTGCAAGGAGAGAGGCCACAGCACTGAGAAGCCGCGGAGGGGTGGCGAAGCTCCACCACAGCCAGAAGTAGAATAAAGATAAGTGAATAGAAAAGCAGATGAGGATGCACAGAAAACAACGAAGGAACGGGTTCGTTTGTGGGAAGGTGAGGTTTGTTTACTTTGGCAGAGCCACGTGGCCTGCAGGATCTTAGTTTCCCAGCCAGGAGTTGAGTCCCCGTCTTCAGCAGTAAAAGCACCGCATCCTAACCGCTGAACTCCCGGGACCTCCTGGATGCATGTTTGAATCCTAGGCTTTGGGTTCTGGCTGCGCTGGTTCTCCCTGCTGCACGCGAGGCTTCTCTGGTGGTAGCTCTAGCCACAGTTCCCACTTCAGAGGAGAAACACCCCAGGAGGAGCAGTGGGGGTCGAGGGCCCGCTGTGCGTGCGTGCTGTCACGTCAGTCACGTCCGACTCTCTGCAGCCGGAGAGAATGCAGCCGCCAGGCTCCTCTGTCCATAGGGTTCTCCAGGCCGGAATACTGGAGTGGCTGCCATTTCCTCCTTGAGGGGCTCTTCCTGACCCAGGGAAAAAACCTGTGTCTCCTGCGACTCCTGCATCACAGGCGATTCTTTACCACTGAGCCACCAGACACGCCCAGGGTCAGGTACAGTGATTTTGAAATTTCACCCCAGAAGTGTGATCCATAAAAAGAAAGTTGTCAAAATTGAAAACCTACGCTTTGAAGCACCTTGTGAAGAGGATGAAAGGACCAAGGACAGAGGCCAGGAGAGAAAATATGTGCAAACCACATGTCAGATACAAATATAAAAAATTCTCAAAACATCATGGTATTATCTTTAAAACAATACAAATATAGAATAGACAAAATACACATAATATGTTTTACCCAAGAGGAGATACCATTCAATGGCAAATAAGCATATGAAAAGGTATGAGGCATTTCCTGGGAATGCAAATGAAAATCATAGGGATATATCTAGGCAGATCCCTCAGAACACCTCAAAGCAAATACAGAACAGTAGCAAAGTGCTGAGGTGGTCAAGGGAAAATCCAATCATTCATCCCAGTGGTGATGTAAAGTGGTACAGCCACTGTGGAAAAACAGTGTTGGTTTATAAACACAAACAACAAAAAACTTTTCAAGTACCATGCAATCCAGAAACTCAACCCCAGAAAAATTAAAATAGACTGTGTAGTAAATGATTGACTCAGCAGGTCTACAATGTTCAAAACCTGGGCACATTCCAAAGAAAAGTCCAGCCTTGCCTGACTCCCAGGAAGCCCTTGGAATACCTGACGAGGGTTCTTGTATAGTCGAGGCTAATAACTTGCAGGGCTTTGGGCCATGGGCCATGGGGTAGCAGTTTCGCCTGCAGGAAAGAAGTCAGCTTTGTGGGATCATGTGAGTTCTTCTAAGGAGTGAGGCATCAAACAAGAGGGTGGTCTGCAGGAGCACCCCCAATCCCTCCTCGACGAATAAGACTTATCGTCTCCCAAAATCTTGAACTTGCATGGCCTTAGCACCTCTTGTTCATCAGAGGTCAAACTGGAAACAAACATGGATTCCTTCAAGGAATGAGTGGTTAAATAAATTAGTTGGTGGCAGGGGTAGCTGTGAAGTGGGCCTTAGGAAGCATTACTAGGAACAAAGCTAGTGGAGGTGACGGAATTCCAGGTGAGCTACTGAAAATCCTAAGATGCTGCTGTATGAAGTGCTACACTCAATATTGTCCGCCAAAAGCTGGACACAGCTTAGTGACTGAACACCACCACAAGGGGGTTGTTGAGGAGCTAGAAGTGTTTGGAGATACAAATGGAAGGAAGAATGGACTGGACTGGGCAATGGGTTGTCTATATCCTGTGGAAATACAGGATGAGGGGACGCTTCCAGGGTCTAGAACAGTCACTAGGTGAAGAGGGGTGGAATCCACTCAGACACGGCGCAGGCTGTGGCCCATCCAGAATGGACCCCTTCTTTCATGAATGCTCCCATGGACACATAAACATTTAAGAAAATGTGTATGCCCTACTCGTTTAATCTGCCTTTTGTCAGTTTCAACTTTGGGCCCAGCCATAGACACTAAGAGGGGAGAGAATTTTTCCTTCCCTACAGCTGTGAGGAAGTCCAGTGCAATGGTAGATGGCAAGTGAGCACTGTGATGTTCACCAAATAAGTCACTGCTGTCAGTGGCAAGAGTCAGCAGTGTTGGGAGCGATATGGGGATTTTAGGTGAAGATACTGAAAGCATGTATGTTGAAAGAAGTGTTCACAAGAGGTCGACTCAGTATTGCATTTTGTAAGGAGGAGTTTCGGTTCACAGTCAAGTTTAGAATAGAGTCCAGAATGCCCCCTCCTCTGCCACGGCATGTCCTTGCCTAACCGCACTCCCCACAAGCAAGAGCCAGAGGAACTCAGAGCCCTCTCCTTTGCCACTCTTCCACCAGTAAGTCCACAGCAGTGAGTTGTCTGTAGGCACCAGAATTCACTCTCTTAAGACAGAAGACGTCTTTTTTTTTTTTACACATTTGTTTTTATTTATTTACTTGGCCACGTCAGGTCTTACTTGGGGCACGTGGGATCTGTTCCCCGACAAGGGACTGAACGTGGAACCTGGGGCTCCTGCATCGGGAGCGTGGAATCTTAGTCCCTGGACCATCAAGCAAAGAGAGGGAAAGTGAAGGTTAGAAAACCATGGGGATTATAGACACTGCGACTCTACCACAAGGGCTGACTGACTCTAAGGTCAGACTCTGAGGGGCTGACTCTGACAGATTTCTGAATGTGTATGGTCGATTCGATACGCAGGTCGTTTTGAATTTGCACTACCATCTAGCCACTTCTGAATGTCACACACTCCCTCCTCCCCACTGAAAAGGAAGATGGATCAACATGACCGAACCCCACAAACGGCACCACTGAATGAAGATGAGTACTCTCTGTGCCAACCAAGGAGTAAGCGTCTTCTAATTTCATGGCTGCAGTCACCATCTGCAGTGATTTTGGAGCCCCCAAAAATAAAGTCTGACACTGTTTCCACTGTTTCCCCATCTATTTCCCATGAAGTGATGGGACCGGATGCCATGATCTTCGTTTTCTGAATGTTGAGCTTTAAGCCAACTTTTTCGCTCTCCTCCTTCACTTTCATCAAGAGGCTTTTTAGCTCCTCTTCACTTTCTGCCATAAGGGTGGTGTCATCTGCATATCTGAGGTTATTGATATTTCTCCCGGCAATCTTGATTCCAGCCTGTGTCTTCCAGTCCAGTGTTTCTCATGATGTACTCTGCATATAAGTTAAATAAGCAGGGTGACAATATACAGCCTTGACGTACTCCTTTTCCTATTTGGAACCAGTCTGTTGTTCCATGTCCAGTTCTAACTGTTGCTTCCTGACCTGCATACAGATTTCTCAAGAGGCAGGTTAGGTGGTCTGGTATTCCCATCTCTTTCAGAATTTTCCACAGTTTATTGTGATCCACACAGTCAAAGGCTTTGGCATAGTCAATAAAGCAGAAATAGATGTTTTTCTGGAACTCTCTTGCTTTTTCCATGATCCAGCGGATGTTGGCAATTTGATCTCTGGTTCCTCTGCCTTTTCTAAAACCAGCTTGAACATCAGGGAGTTCACGGTTCACATATTGCTGAAGCCTGGCTTGGAGAATTTTGAGCATTACTTTACTAGCATGTGAGATGAGTGCAATTGTGCGGTAGTTTGAGCATTCTTTGGCATTGCCTTTCTTTGGAATTGGAATGAAAACTGACCTTTTCCAGTCCTGTGGCCACTGCTGAGTTTTCCAAATTTGCTGGCATATTGAGTGCAGCACTTTCACAGCATCATCTTTCAGGATTTGAAACAGCTCAACTGGAATTCCATCACCTCCACTAGCTTTGTTCTTAGTGATGCTTTCTAAGGCCCACTTGACTTCACATTCCAAGATGTCTGGCTCTAGATTAGTGATCACATCCTCATGATTATCTGGGTCGTGAAGATCTTTTCTGTACAGTTCTTCTGTGTATTCTTGCCACCTCTTCTTAATATCTTCTGCTTCTGTTAGGTCCATACCATTTCTATCCTTTATCGAGCCCATCTTTGCATGAAATGTTCCCTTGGTATCTCCAATTCTCTTGAAGAGATCTCTAGTCTTTCCCATTCTGTTGTTTTCCTCTATCTCTTTGCATTGATTGCTGAAGAAGGCTTTCTTATCTCTTCTTGCTATTCTTTGGAACTCTGCATTCAGATGCTTATATCTTTTCTTTTCTCCTTTGCTTTTCGCCTCTCTTCTTTTCAGTGCTATTTGTAAGGCTTCTCCAGACAGCCATTTTGCTTTTTTGCATTTCTTTTCCATGGGGATGGTCTTGATCCCTGTCTCCTGTACAATGTCACGAACCTCATTCCATAGTTCATCAGGAACTCTGTCTATCAGATCTAGGCCCTTAAATCTATTTCTCACTTCCACTGTATAATCATAAGGGATTTGATTTAGGTCATACCTGAATGGTCTAGCGGTTTTCCCTACTTTCTTCAATTTAAGTCTGAATTTGGAAATAAGGAGTTCATGATCTGAGCCACAGTCAGCTCCTGGTCTTGTTTTTGTTGACTGTATAGAGCTTCTCCATCTTTGGCTGCAAAGAATATAATCAATCTGATTTCGGTGTTGACCATCTGGTGATGTCCATGTGTAGAGTCTTCTCTTGTGTTGCTGGAAGAGGGTGTTTGCTATGACCAGTGCATTTTCTTGGCAAAACTCTATTAGTCTTTGCCCTGCTTCATTCCGCATTCCAAGGCCAAATTTGCCTGTTACTCCAGGTGTTTCTTGACTTCCTACTTTAGCATTCCAGTCCCCTATAATGAAAAGGACATCTTTTTTGGGTGTTAGTTCTACAAGGTCTTGTAGGTCTTCATAAAACCGTTCAACTTCAGCTTCTTCAGCATTACTGGTTGGGGCATAGACTTGGATAACTGTGATATTGAATGGTTTGCCTTGGAAACGAACAGAGATCATTCTGTCGTTTTTGAGATTGCATCCAAGTACTTCATTTCAGACTCTTGTTGACCATGTTATGTGTCAATTTATTTTTTTTTAACTTAAAACTTTAAACCACAAACAAAACATTTTTAAGAAACCATTCTAAAAAAAAAAAAAAGAAAGAAAGAAACCATTCCTATGGATCCCATAGGTTAATGAGGAAGTTATAATGCAAAAAGAAAAAGAAATACTGACAACTAATCATAGGACTACAGAACACTTCCCCTCTCCCCACACCTTAAAATCACCTGTTGATTGTAGTTCCATTTACTGAGTACATGATACTTAGCTATTAAGAAAAAAGGTGTAAGGCATAAGGAAAATTTTTTTCAAAGTTTGAAGAGAAAAAAGAAAAGTCTGAACAGAGCAAATATCAGAATCAGACTCAAGACATGTCAGACATGTGGAATTATGAGACCAGGAATTTAAAACAATATGTTTAGCACGCTTCTGGATAAAGTAGACAAATAACTGAGATGGAAATTCTACCACAGAACCAAGAAGATAGTACATGATACTTAGCTATTAAGAAAAAAGGTGTAAGGCATAAGGAAAATTTTTTTCAAAGTTTGAAGAGAAAAAAGAAAAGTCTGAACAGAGCAAATATCAGAATCAGACTCAAGACATGTCAGACATGTGGAATTATGAGACCAGGAATTTAAAACAATATGTTTAGCACGCTTCTGGATAAAGTAGACAAATAACTGAGATGGAAATTCTACCACAGAACCAAGAAGAAATGATAAAGATAAAAAAATTCTGTAACAAAAGTAAATGCTTTCAATAAGCTTATTTGTAGACTGGACATAGTGAAGAAAAGATTCTGACTTGATGCTGTCTCAATAGAAACCACCAAAACTGGGGGTGGGACAAAACAGAATAGTCAACTGCAGGACTACAAAAGCTGTAAATTATGGGTAATAGGAATAGGAAAAGATAAAACAACAGAGAAAACTGAATTAGTAATTAATAACTTCCTAAAACAGAACACAACATACTAAAATGGGTTCACTGGTGTATTCCAGTAAATGTTTAAGGAAGAAATTACACAAATTCTCTACACTCTCTTTCAGAGGACAGAAACAGAAAGAATAATTCCTAACTCATTCTCAGAGACTAGCATTACCATATTACCCAAACAAAAGATACCAGAAAAAAATTTCAGACCAGTATCATTTATGAACATTCAAGTAAAAATTCTTCACCATTACACATCTATTAAAACCCAAACTCTATGGACCCTGAAACACCAAATGCGGATGAGGATGTGGAACAGGAGCTCATTCATTCACTGCTGGTAAGAATAGTATGGCCACCTTGGAAGGCACATTGGCAGGTTCTTAGAAAACAAACATAACTTACCAGCAACAGGACTCCTCAGTATCCCCCCAAAGGAGTCTAACACTTATGTGCACACAAAAACCTGTACACAGTTGTTCATAGTAGCTTTATTCATAATTGCCAAGGAACTCTGTTTGAACTCTCAGTTTGAACTCTGGACGCAACCAAGATATCTCCTTCAATAGTGATTGGATAAATGGTGGTATACGCAGACAATGGAACATCATTCAGTTTTAAAAAGAAACGCACTATCAAGCCATGATGGAAGAAACTTTTTCATTTGTTTTACGGAGGAAACTTAAAATGCACATTTGTAAGTGAAAACAGCCATCTGAAAAAGCTGTATACTGTATGATTCCAACTATACGGCATTCAGGGAAAGGCTAAACTACGGGGATGTAAAATAAGATCACTGGTTCCCAGGCAATGTGGGGAAGGATGAATACACAGAATAGAGGAATTCTAACTCATTCTCAGAGACTAGCATTACCATATTACCCAAACAAAAGATACCAGAAAAAAATTTCAGACAGTATCATTTATGAACATTGAAGTAAAAATTCTTCACCATTACACATCTATTAAAATTCAAACTCTATGGACCCTGAAACACCAAATGCAGATGAGGATGTGGAACACGAGCTCATTCATTCACTGCTGGTAAGAACAGTATGGCCACCTTGGAAGGCACATTGGCAGGTTCTTAGAAAACAAACATAACTTACCAGCAATAGGGCTCCTCAGTATCCACCCAAAGGAGTCTAACACTTATGTTCACACAAAAACCTGTACACAGTTGTTTTGAGCTCATTCATTCACTGCTGGTAAGAACAGTATGGCCACCTTGGAAGGCACATTGGCAGGTTCTTAGAAAACAAACATAACTTACCAGCAATAGGGCTCCTCAGTATCCACCCAAAGGAGTCTAACACTTATGTTCACACAAAAACCTGTACACAGTTGTTTATAGTAGCTTTATTCATAATTGCCAAGGAACTCTGTTTGAACTCTCAGTTTGAACTCTGGACGCAACCAAGATGTCTCCTTCAATAGTGATTGGATAAATGGTGGTATACCCAGACAATGGAACATCATTCAGTTTTAAAAAGAAACGCACTATCAAGCCATGATGGAAGAAACTTTTTCGTTTGTTTTACGGAGGAAACTTAAAATGCACATTTGTAAGTGAAAATAGCCATCTGAAAAAGCTGTATACTGTATGATTCCAACTATACGGCATTCAGGGAAAGGCTAAACTATGGGGATGTAAAATAAGATCACTGGTTCCCAGGCAATGTGGGGAAGGATGAATACACAGAATAGAGGAATTTTAGGGCAGTGAAACTACTCTATGTGTCCTATAGTGATGCACTGGTTGTTGTTTGGAAACTAAGTTGTGTCCAACCCTTTGAAAGCCCACACCCTGCCAAGCACCTCTGTCCGTGGGATTTCCCAGGCGAGAACAGTGACTAGAGTGGGTTGCCACTTCCTCCTTTAGGGCATCTTCCCAACCCGTGGAACGAATCCATGTCTCCTGTATTGGCAGGCAGATTCTTTACTACTGAGCCACCAACTATAAATTTATTCAAACTCAAATTATAAATTTGTTCAAATATATTCAAACTCGGAGTATACATCACCCACAGTAAACCCTCATATGAACTATATAAACACTGGGTGTCAAAAATGAATCAGTGTAGGTTCGTCGATTGTTAACAGAAGGACCACTCTGATGGGGGATGTTGATAATGGAGGTGATGCATATGCAGCGGCAGGACACTTTGCTCTTAATTTTGTTATGAACCTAAAATTGCTCTAAAAAATAAAAACTTTAAATTTCTATGTTAATGCTATCTTTTTTTTTATTTTAAAGCTACAAATGACCTCAAAATCTATGTAGGATTTTCTGTATCAGTGTTCAGTTCAGTCGCTCAGTCATGTCCGACTCTGCAACCCCATGAACCTACTACTGAGCCACCAACTATAAATTTATTCAAACTCAAATTATAAATTTGTTCAAATATATTCAAACTCAGAATATACATCACCCACAGTAAACCCTCATATGAACTTTATAAACACTGGGTGTCAAAAATGAATCAGTGTAGGTTCGTCGATTGTAACAGAAGGACCACTCTGATGGGGGATGTTGATAATGGAGGTGATGCATGTGCAGCGGCAGGACACTTTTCTCTTAATTTTGTTATGAACCTAAAATTGCTCTAAAAAATAAAAACTTTAAATAAAAGTTAAAACTGTGGTATGAAAAAAGCACAAAACATCGGACCAAGGGGTTACTAAGCCTGGGTTTAATTCCAAGTCTGCTACTAACTAGCTGTCCAAGTCACCCCCTTCCCCTTTCTGGGCCCCAATTTACTTACCTGCTGAAGAAGGAAAGTGGGAATCATGACATCTAAGGCTCTTTCCTGTTCTAAGTTTCTATGTTAATGCTATCTTTTTTCTATTTTAAAGCTACAAATGACCTCAAAATCTGTGTAGGATTTTCTGTATCAGTGTTCAGTTCAGTCGCTCAGTCATGTCCGACTCTGCAACCCCATGAACCGCAGCACGCCAGGCCCCCTATCCATCACCAACTCCCGGAGTTCACCCAAACTCACGTCCACTAAATCGGTGATGCCATCCAGCCATCTCATCCTCGGTCATCCCCTTCTCCTCCTGCCCCCAATCCCTCCCAGCATCAGAGTCTTTTCCAATGAGTCAACTCTTTGCATGAGGTGACCAGAGTACTGGAGTTTCAGCTTCAGCATCATTCCTTCCAAAGAATACCAGATAAAATAAAATGGAATAATATGGCCACATAAACACGAAATATGATAGCTATTAAAATAAAAATAAGATTAGGAGGGGACAAGTTTGCTTATGTTTAAAATATCCATTTTGACATTTACATTCATAGAGTTTCAAAACTCAACTTCCTCCTGGCCTTTTACATTTATCCTCACCACACAAAATTAACAGCACATACTCTACCCTTTGTAATGGCTGCTTTCAAATATATCCAAAAATAGAAGACTACTAGGAAGTAATGTCTGTCATCATTTAAGGCTGTGATGTCTCGAACGTCCTAGAATCAAGGGGTTGGTCCCTAGTTTGGGTTCGGGCTACGTCACCTTCGGGCCTCAGGATTCGTGACCTAACGGTCCCTTAAGAGATAAATAGGAAGATACCAACAAGAATAAAATCGATAGGGGTACGTCAATCACCTTTATTTATAATCACAGACAACATGTCATTTCACACATAACCTCTTCAGGAGGTGTTTCTAAAATGTAAAGATCCTTATATAATTCCAATAACTTTGTTGCATAAAATTATTTAAAATTATAAGTGCTAAATTGTGTGATTACTGTACTGCAATCATTACTTAGTGTAGACTGATTGCAGTCTGGATACAAAATTTATCTTAGGTAATAAGCAGGTGTGTCTTGCAAGTATCCTTATATAATTCCAATAATTTTGTTGCATAAAATTATTTAAAATTATAAGTGCTAAATTGTGTGATTACTGTACTGCAGTCATTACTTAGTGTAGACTGACTGCAGTCTGGATACAAAATTTATCTTAGGCAATAAGTAGGTGTGTCTTGCAAGTTTTTTAACCTCTATGTACCACTCACCTTTTAAAAAAGAAATGCTGAGAACTTTGGCCGTAAACTGTTGTATTCAGGGTAAACGGATTAGCTCAGTTACTCTTAGTGGGCAGTGGGTAGGGTTAAGTCCTCCTAGAGTAGAAGTATCTACTGGAATTTCCTTGGCGGCTTTCTTTTGGCCAGGCCATGCAGCTTGTGGGAATCTTAATTCCCCAACCAGGACTGAACACATACCCCCAGCAGTAGAAGTGCCGAGTCTTAGCCACTGGATGGCCAGGGAAATCCCCCACTTACCATTTTATTTTAATCATACTATGCACTTGCCATTTGTTTGTTAGAACTGGCCACGATCCAGATTTGGCTTATTGAGTCTTTTAAACTGTTTGACATGTTGACCCTTCTGTATATCCTGTACACCAACTATGCTCAACATCATGAAATATAAGGGAAATGAAACTAAACCAAAGTGCTCTAATTCTATATACATTTACTCAAAGAGTCAAATTTTTAAAAGCAAATCATATTCACTTTAGCAAGGATATGAGAGAACTGGAACTCACACTGCAGGTAGGAATACAAAAGGGAGCAATCATAAAATACAGTGTGGTGTTTCTGGAAAAGTTATATATTCACCTACACTCTGATTCAGGTATTGCATTTTGAGGTATCAGCATGAGAGAAAGGAAACGATTCAATATGAAAAACTGTATCCAACTTCTATACGGCTTTTATTTGTAACAGCCAAAACTAGAAATAATTAAAATATCCATAAACAGATGAATAAATTGTGGTATAGTGATAGAACATAATTCTCAATAATATAAAAAGAACCACTCATATAAGCACCACTGATGAACTGCAAAATAAACATGTCATATAAGGGTACCCAAAGGGGGCAAAAAAAGACTAAACACTTTATGATTTCAATCATATAAAATTCTAGAAAATGCAAACTAACCTGTTATAATGAAAAGCAAATTAATGGCTGCTTGGAGGACAAAGAGATTCAAGTATGAGGTGACAGAAACTATCATGATTGTTTGATGGTTTCATGGATTTACATAAATGTAAAAAATCATCAAATTGTATAGTTTAAATAGGAACATGATTTCCTCATTTAGAACATCAGGTTTGGCAACCACACTGACTCAATGGACAGGTTCAGTACTTGCCTCAGCAAAAACAGGTGAGCAATTTCTGAAGTGGAAACTTCATTCAACATGGATACTGGACTGGTCACAAATCTCACAGAGCTCACTAACGAGCTCTCTCCTCTCTATCCTTGTTCTGTCTGCACAACAATGGCCTTAGATGAACAGCCCAGAAAGGCCAGAGGAATCCACAAAACCTTTATTTTATTTTCCTTGACAAGGCCCTAAGTTATACAGATAAAAAGTTTCAGAAGTTCTGAGAATTTCCATACCTGCTTATCCTCCAAAGCCATAGTGATTAAACATTTTAAGTGACCTTTTGAAAGGGGCACATTCTAATCAGTATGCTGTAGTCTCCGCCACAATTAATCCAATGTTTCTATAACCTTAATATCATTGATGTTACTCTACAGAATTCAGGACATCAAGGCACAGGGCTCCACTGCAGGACCTGGGGAACAGATTTCCCTCAACAGTGCTGAGCAAGATGCAATATCGCCTGTGAACAAGAGAACAAGTTTATATTGCTCTCAGAAGCACTGAGAGCAGTCACAGCAATCAGAAACGGCCCCCTCCTCAGTCTGAACTCTAAACCTGAAAAATATCATGGCATACAATTTATAAATTAGGACCACAAAGGTGGTCCTTGAAGGTGGTCAAAAGGAAGGCTCTGAGCAGCAATGCAACCTAGACCACAATTGGAGAGGCATATTCTGCCATCACGCTATCTCCACTGAGGCACACAATTTGGGATCCTCACCAGAGCATTTCATCTCTTCAGGCTAGCAAACCCAATTAACAACAAACCACCCCATACAGTGAAGGAACTCCTAAGATAAATGGTGGCTTGAACAGTAAGACCTTCACTATTCTACAAACAAGAGCAAGGGGAAACTGTTTCCTGGGTTGATGTCTTGGAGGCTAGGAAATCCCATCATCTCATGAGACCAATAATACCCCTGAAAAGTGCAGTCCATCTTTCCAAATTGCCAGCAGAGCCCTTTAGGCCAAAACTGGGCAAGGTCCATGCTCTAACTCACGAAGGAGGGAAAAAACTGGGAAAGACTTAAGTGCTCAAGCTGCTCGTGAATCATCCCAGAAACAGGTCAGCACTGGGCTTTCCTTCCCTGAACACACTAGGCTGGGTGACTGTGGCACACAACAGAAATCTGCCTGCTGGTTAGGGGTGATATGATTTCTGCTTCAGAACTAGCAGTGACATCAATCTGGCAAGGGTTCTGGAGAGGTTAAAAAGTGCAACACAGTTCCCACATACCTGAAGTGGATGTTTGGATGAATGAGGTTCAAAACAGGCAAATGGCATCTTCATAAGGATTTCCTCCAGTGTTGTTGCACTCAACAAAGAAACCATATATACCTGCACATTGAAGGTAGTGCTCCCATTTGAAATTGTGGTATTCAGTGAAATACGTTCTTCAGCTGAAGGCTTTCTCACATTCGCTGAACTTATAAAGCCTTTCTCCACTGAATTTTCTGGATTATACTGAAGCTAGACTTCAGCTACACGATTTTCCATGTCTGCCATACTCATAATGCGTTCATCCAGTGTGACATTATGCTGTTTTAGGAGCCTAAAGATTAATCTCCCATATACAAATACACAAAGCATGTCTCCAATGTAAACATTCTAGTGGTCACTGAAGCTGGACCTATGGGTAAACGATTTCCCAAATTCACTGCACTTATCAGGCCTTCAACAAGTGTGAACTCTTCGGTGTTTAATAAGGCTAGAGCTATGGCTAAAAGATTTCCCACATTCACTACACTCATAAGGCCTTTCTCCAGTATGAATTCTCCTGTGTTTAATGAGGCTGGAGTTTTGAGTAAAAGATTTCCCACATTCGCTACACTCATAAGGCCTTGATCCTGTGTGAACTCTCTGGTGTTTTAAGAGACTGGAGCTGTAAGTAAAGAATTTCCCACATTCACTGCACTCATAAGGCCTTTCTCCAGTGTGAACTCTCCGATGCTGCAGAAGTGCAGAGCTTTGGCTAAAAGATTTCCCACATTCACTGCACTTGTAAGGCCTTTCTCCACTATGAACTCTACGGTGTTCAATGAGGCTGGAGTTTTGGGTAAAGGATTTTCCACATTCATTGCACTCATAGGGCCTTGATCCAGAGTGAACTCTCTGGTGTTTTATGAGACTGGAGTGGTATGTAAAGAATTTTCCACATTCACTGCACTCATAAGGCCTTTCTCCAGTGTGAACACTCTGGTGTTGAAGGAGTGCAGAGCTTTCGCTAAAGGATTTCCCACATTCACTACACTCATACGGCCTTTCTCCAGTATGAATCCTCCGATGTTTAATAAGGTTGGATTTGTTGCTAAATAATTTTCCACATTCATCACACTCGTGAGGTCTTGCTCCAGTGTGAACTCTCCGATGCTGAATGAGGCTAGAGCTCTGTCTAAAGGATTTGCCACATTCCCCACACTCATAAGGCTTTTCTCCTGTGTGAACTCTCCAATGGTCATTGAGGCTGTAGCTTTTGCTAAAAGATTTCCCACATTCATTACAAGTGTAGCATTTTTCTCTAGTGAGGAGTCTCTGATGCTGAGAAAGTATATGTCTGCAACTGAAGTCTTCAGTGCATTCGCCAGGACTGTAATGAGTTTTCCTCCTGTGAAAGGCTGCTCCACACTCAGTTCTCCTGTTTGACTTATCCCTGGTCTGTGTGGACTCCCCACAGGAAAGTGACTTCCCCAACACAAAAAATCTGCAGTTGTTCATAAATGAGGCTTTGCCCATCTTGCTCCTGAGGCATTTCTCTCCAATGCGCTGCTTGTGGTGCTGTTTTACACTGAAATACAAGTGCTTCTCCCATGCCCCAATATCATACAGTTTCTGCCTCTGGTGCTCAGTCAAGTGCAAAATGTCTCCCAAGTCCAGGTCACATATCTCACAAAAATGGGCCTTCTGAGAGAACATGCCTGCCTTGGGAATCCTGACCCGCGACATTCCATGTACAGAAATGTTCTGTTCAGAAGGTGCCTCTTCATCCTCTGCTCCATGCCAACAACCTGAAAGCAAGTAATGCTGGTGAAGTGCACACTGACTTTGGTGGGAGGGGGTAGCTGCTACACAAGTTCAGTGTAATAAACCCAAGAACCTGTCCATGCGATTGTTTGTAGGAACAAAGAGTTGGTTCTGGTTGAGGATGGGGCTGCTTAGAACTACTGGGCTATCAAGATCAGAGAATGGGAGAGACCTTATGAGGTGAGGGGCACAACCATGTGGTGGACACAAAGCAGAGACTCAGGGTCTGCAATTCATTCCTCAACAACCAACTTTCAAAAGGAACTTGTCTGCTGGTGACACACGAACACTGTATAAAAAGGCTGTGTCACACACACACTCAAAAGAATAAAAATTAAATAATTTTTAAAAAGCTGTGTCAAGACCCAAGAAAATACAATTGTATCAGGGCACCTGGTACTGCAGGACTATTTAAGAATGTGTGCACACCTCATGAAACAATACACAGAGGCCAATGTGGAAAGCTCTGCAGATGAAGTGGTGAGAAAAACAGGTGAGAGAGGAGTCCAGAAATGCGAGGTCAACCACAGGTTGGAAGTAAAGAGTGTAAGTGACAAAAGGAATGATGAATCAGCAAAGTGTCAAGAAAGGGGAAGAAGGAAAGACACAAATGAAGAGTGCCACTGGAATCAAAATTTTAGTCAAGCTCAATGGGTTTCTGTTGCAGTTTGAATTCAGCCCTGTCATCATGTCCTTTATGTACTACGATGCAAGGCCAGGCTCCATCTGAGCCATCTTGCTTGATTCACATACATCCTGTGAAATTCTGTGGGCTCTCCAACCTGATTCCACTCTCTCAGCAATCAAATACATGGCACTCTGATGACACAAGAACCAAAGAAATTCAAAATTATGATAAGCCATAATGGAAAAGCATAATGAAAAGAATTAAGAAAAATAATAAGAGTGCAAGTCGACAGGAAGGCTAGTGTTGGATATGCTAAAGGAAGGAGAGCACAGTTCACAAATCTCAGCCCAACCAACCTTAGCACCGAGTCAGGGAACTGGGGAAGGGAGCAGTGTGCAGGGTCCTATGTGAGGATAGACTGCTCCTGGGGAAAAAAGCGCAGAGGCAGTTCAAGGAACAGAGATGAGTTTGACATTCATACCCAAGGAGATTATAAGTGCCAAGTTCTCCAGCATCACACTGTGGTACAGGCACCTCTGAGCATCATCAAGGAGACTCCATTCCTCCCAGGAGAAGTACACAGCCACATCCTCAAAGGTCACACTGCCCTGGCAAGATGGGGACAGATGAAATCATAAATAGCCCCCTTCTCAACGACAACTCCCCCCAACCCCACCTCCCCCCAACAAACATACATCTACCCCATGCCCATCTTCTTCCCAAACTCTCCAATTCAGAGACGAAACCAGGCCCTGGCACTACTAATGCCACTGGCTTCAAATGGCCCCACTGAACACTGGAACCAGTCATCTATAGAAAGAGGTGGGGAGGTGGGTATCAAAGTCATGCACCTGGCATAGAGGGATCCACACACTCATGCCAGGATATTCCACTTATGTGGCCAAGGTCACATAAGTCTCAATTCCAGGACCCTAGTGTCATCAAGGATATTCCCTTTTCAGGTATGCATAATCTGTGAGACTGGATCAAACAGCGACATGCCTACAATCACCACCTCCTCACCATCCCACACTCCAGACTTCTAGACCTGTGTATTTAGCTGCTCAATTAATGCCACCACCTAATGCTCTCAGAAACATCTCAGAAGTTTCTAATATCTCTGGAAATATTACTATTTCCAACGTCCTCATCTCAGTTAACAGAGCTCCCGTCACCACACCTGCTCAAAACAAAACAACGAGAGGAGTATACCTGAATCCTGCTTTACTCTCTCGTGGCTCACATCAGAAAATACAACGTGGGACTTCCCTGGCGGTCCAGTGGCTAACACTCCAAGCTCCCAAAGCAGTGGACCCGGGGTTTGATCCCTGGTCAGGGAACTGGATCCCACAAGTCACAACTAAGAGTTTGCAGGCTGCAACTAAAGATTCCTCATGCCACAGCTAGAATCCTGCACGCACAGTAAGACTGAAGACCTTTCACACCTGTTTATGATGGCTGTCAGAAACAAAAATCCCTTCATATAACCCTGGCCGTGGGGTTTCGCCAAGGCTTCCAGATCCCAAACTGGGGACAAGGCAGGAAGAGATCGCAAGAAACCACAATCCAGAGAACGCGTGGCTGGTGGTCAGGGCCAGTGAAGAAATGGGACACCCTCCTAACAGCACTTCGCGCGCTGGCTCCAAAAAGGGCCTCTGCAGCCGTAGGAAATGTGGGAAACGCCCACTCGTGAGGGATGAGTCTCTGGCGGGGTTTGATGGGCTCAGGGCCCGGCCCGGAGGGCTGGGACGCCGGTACCCACGCCACCTCGGTGCCGCAGCGCTCGGCTCGCCCTTCACCAGGCGTCCCTCGGCGCGTCATCCTCGCCCACGCGCCATCACGCTCCCAGAAACAGGGTCCCGCCCACGACCGCCCCCCCGCCCTGCACCCCGCGTTTTTAGCGTCTGGCGGGGTCGGGGCTCGGAGGACCAGCGTTTACCTGAGGCGGGTTCCTCCGGGCTGCCGCTGCCATCCGACTCTGCCGGCGGAGCGCGGCCAGCAGAGGAGAGAGCGGACGGGCGCGGCGGTCCGGCCCCGAGGCCTGCGATGGGGCACCCCGGGGGCGGCGGCGGGCCTGAGACCCGCCTCTGTGCAACGGGCACAGAACCTCTTTCTCGGACGTCCTCAGTTCCGTCACCTCAGGCTTGGCCCAGAATTCCCGCACCTTTCCCACCGGTCAAACAAAACCGCGACCAGCTAACATGGCCCCCGAGCGGAGGGAGCAGGAAGTCCCTCCCTCACGTTACGCGGCCTCCTCGTCCTACGCTCTCATTGGGTAACATTGTTGCCGCTCGACTCTGAACATTCTGGGTAACGTAGTCCCCATGGATCCCCAGAGAGCTGGGCCTGGGCTTCTTGCGAGGTTGGCCGGAGGGGAGTTTGGAAGGCGGCACATCCCGGTGAGCTTCACCCCGTTTAAAGGGATCATGACCGCATTTCTGCCAAGTGTTCTCTGCAGCTGGTCACCCCAGTGTTTGAAGACATGTTTCAGACTCGGTAAAGCTCAACATGCTCCCAGAGGCCCCCAATACTAGTTTTTGGCCTCGACCAACTCCCCTGACTACAGCCATGAAGTTAAAAGACGGTTTCTCCTTGGAAGGAAGGTTATGACCAACCTAGACAGCATATTCAAAAGCAGAGACATTACTTTGCCAACAAGGGTCTGTCTAGTCAAGGCTATGGTTTTTCCAGTGGTCACGTATGGACGTGAGAGTTGGACTATAAAGAAAGCTAGGCACCGAAGAATTGATGCTTTTGAACTGCGGTGTCGGAGAAGACTCTTGAGAGTCCCTTGACTGCAAGGAGATCCAACCAGTCCATCCTAAAGGAGATAAGTCCTGGGTGTTCATTGGAAGGACTGATGTTGAAGCTGAAACTCCAATACTTTGGCCACCTGATGCAAGGAGCTGACTCATTTGAAAAGACCTTGATGCTGGGAAAGATTGAGGGCAGGAGAAGGGGATGACAGAGGATGAGATGGTTGGATGGCATTATCGACTCGATGGACATGGGTTTGGAAGGACTCTGGGAGTTGATGATGAACAGAGAGGCCTGGCGTGTTGCGGTTCATGGGCTCACAAAGAGTTGGACACTACTGAGCAACTGAACTGAACTGAACCCCCATCAAGGCTACAGGTAAAAATAAAAAGATTATTTGTAGAGTCTTTCAGACATAAAACATGTCCACTGTTCAGTTCAGTTCAGTCGCTCAGTCCTGTCTGACTCTTTACGACCCCACGAATTGCAGCACACCAGGCCTCCCTGTCCATCACCAACTCCCGGAGTTCATTCAAACTCATGTCCGGGCAACAGAGGATGAGATGATTGGATGACATCACCGACTCATGAGTTTGAGCAAACTCTGAGAAATAGTGAAGGAAAAGGAAGCCTGGCGTGCTGAATGCAGTTCATGGGGTTGCAAAGAGTCAGGCAGGACTTAGTGACTGAAGAACAGCAACAAACTTCAGATTATGGTGGTGAAACTATTAGGGGGTCAGACAGGGGATGGTGGAGACTGTGCCCTAGGTTTTTTGTATGAGTGCCTGGTTTGGGGCTTTACAAACACACAGAGGCAGGTAAGTGGCCTTGAAAGGAATGTGTTGGGGACAGGATAGTCTGGCAGGTGGCCAAGCTTCCAAGGGGGAGAATAGGCATTAGATGGATGTGTGAATGCAGAAACAAAAGGTTATTGAAGCAAGATATCACTCAGAATGGGGCTGGTGCTTATTCACCATTTCAAGCACTTACCAGGATTCTGTGAGGACTTGGGATCTGGGGTGCTGTTTTCAACCTGGAGACTAAAGTCTAGGGCATAAATAACCTGGTTATTTATGAGTCATGAGGCCTGGAGTGTTCCATTAAATGGGACTGAACTTTCAATGTGGGTTGGGTGAACAGAAGAAAGTTGTGATGGCTGAGAGTGCAGCCCAACAGTGGAGAGGGCCACATGTGTCTGAGACCAGACGTGTTCTGAATGGCAAAGTTTGAGGCAAGGAACTGCCCCACGTAGTGAGGACTCCATAGGAAGATTTGGAGCTGCTGCTTGAACTTTCAATGTGGGTTGGGTGAACAGAAGAAAGTTGTGATGGCTGGGAGTGCAGCCCAACAGTGGAGAGGGCCACATGTGTCTGAGACCAGACGTGTTCTGAATGGCAAAGTTTGAGGCAAGGAACTGCCCCACGTAGTGAGGACTCCATAGGAAGATTTGGAGCTGCTGCAGCTCAGGGAGTCACGAGAAGTCCCTGGAACTATTCAATCATGTCTGAATTGGCCAAGTGTACTCTGGATGTTTTTGCCAGGTTGTGATATAAGGCCTAAAATTAAGGCTGGTATTACAGTGCTGTGTTGTGAAACCATGGTTCTCCTCACTCTGCTCTTGCACACAAGGTCTCCTAACCCAACAGTATTCCTCCTCACAGAGATTAAGTGGAGCTCCTGCTCATCCCTTCTCAGGCAATTTCAATTCCCTGCCTGCCCTGGAGATATTCAGATAAGCCAACAGCACCCTCCCATGGAATCAGGAGATATCCCTTCCTACCAACATTAAGGAAGCTGATCTCACAAACACTGCTTGTTCACTCTTCTGAGAGAGCAACTCCGATGTGGCTCTCTGTGTGTGTGTGTGTGTATGTGTGTGGTTTCCTCCACACTTGTTCATTACCAGAAAGTTCTCGCCAGGGAAAGATGTCACATGTGCAGTGAATGTGGGAGATCATTTGGCCAAAGCTCAAGCCTCATTAGACACTGGCAAAAAAGCATTGAGTCCAACCAACATGGGTGACCTTTTAGCCAAAGCTACAGCCTCAGTAACCACTGGAAAGTTCACACTGGGGAAGGACCTTATGAGTGTGGGGAATATGAGAAATTATTTATAAAGATCCAACCTCATGAAACACGTGTTCACACTGGAGAAAAAGCCTTTTAAGTGCAGTGAATGTGGGAAATCTTTTAGCCAAAACAGCAGCCTTATTCTATATCTGAAAACTATACTGGAGAAAGGCCTTATGTATGAGGGAATTGTTTAGTCAAAGATCCAACCTCCTGAAACACCAGAGGATTCACACTGGAGAAAGGCCTTATGAATGCAGTGAACGTGGAAAATCCTTTAGAGGAAGCGTCAATGACTGTAAGAGTTCACGCTGGAGAAAGACCTAAGTGACCAGTGTGAGAAATCCTTCAGCCAAAGCTCTAACCTCACTCAACACCAGAAAGTTCACATTGGATTGGACCTTATGAGTGTGTTAAATGTGAGGAAGCCATAGGCCAAAGGATTTACCTGCTTGCTTACAAAGCTCACACAGGAGAATCAACTCCAGATGTGCAGAAAATGTCGTATTTCCTCCTTCAGTAAAACACTAAAGGACAGGCCTCTTGAAGGCATCATCTGCCTGAACTGAACCTCCTACATCAACATAAAATTCAGAGATGTGGGCGGTACATAGCACACCTTAACCAACCCAGCCCTTTTTTTTTTTGGCCACACCATGGGGCCAGTGGGATCTCAGTTCCCCAACCAGGGATCGAATACCTTCCCCCTGCTGTGGAAGTGTGGGGTCTAACTGCTGGACCCCCAGGAAGTCCCAGTTAACCTACCCAGTGCCCTTGCCAGGTTTCTGTGGTGTCAGCTCTGTAGATACAGAAGCCACTGTATCTCTACCATCTAGCAGGTGCCTAGACTGTGCATCATTCACCCAACCCAGTGTGTTGGGAACAGGAAATCGTGGTGCTCCCCTAATCCCTCGGGGACTTCCTGAGAGGCGGGAATACCCTCTTTTCTGATTAGTTTGGACAGGGACTTGACACAGCTGTGATCCAAAGGACTCCATCTGAGTTCTGCTGGTGACCTGAAAAGATGGAGTACCTTTTGGGGTGGGATATTGTTGATTTCACATGACTTTCATGGTGGAATATCCAGCCTTCAAAGCACTGACCCAGGAGCAGCCTGCCTCCAATGTTCTGGTTTTCTGTTATAACAAAGGCCTTATGGTTTCAGTCACCTTTAATCGTGAGTGTTCTATTCACTTTATGGGGTAGTTTGAAAACAAGTAGATTCTGCCAATACAAGAAACAGATTTCATGGGACACTGACCCTTGTGTACCTCATGGGGGTGGTGGGAGGTGGAATGGTAGCAGTTCTCATGGCAGTTTGGGCCTGCTTTGCCTTGCTTTTAGCCAGAATGCTAGAATTTTTTGTGACAGAGTATATCCTAAGGAGGGAGAGTGTGACAACCTCAAGTACTTCTGGGAAAAGCATGAAATTGTCTCTTCTCCACAGGAGATACTGCTCAGCAGTGGTGAGGGAAGTCTGTTCCCTGGGTCCTAGAGGGGAGCCGTGTGCCCCGATGGCCACAATTCTGCACATCTGGGAGTGTGTGTCGCTGGCTGAAAGATTACAGGGGGAATGGTAATCGTTCCAGGAGCAGAGAACATGGGAACTACAGCAGATTGGTTGGAATGCTCCTCTTTTAAAGGGGCATCCACAGTGCTCCAGGGGCCATGGCTGGGAAGGATGAGCAGCTGCACAAGTTCTCAGGACCTTCAGAACTGTGTGTCTTGTGTAGCTGAGGGCTTCATCAGAATATATGTTCTGGTCTTAGGGATTCCTGTAGCTTCTCTGGGCTGTACACCCTAAGGCCACTGCTGCTCAGACAGGAAAACAAGAAGATGACGGAAGATCGCTTAGTCCAATGACGTGGTTTTGTGACCCAGCCAGCATTCCTTCCTACTGACTCAGTTGTAAATGGTCTTCACTGCTCACCAATGTTTGCTACTATTGAGGCAACGTGCGGATCTCAGGGCATTACAAGGGATATGGTGGTGTCAACAGAGGTTTGCTATGCTTTATTTTCCTAAAACAGTAACAATTCTTGTTTGTTAAAGCTTTTTAGGTATAGTTAATAAACAGTGTCCGTATTTGAAGTGTACCATTTGATAAAATTTGACATTCATATAAACCCATGAAACCATCAATCATGATAATTAACTTATGCATTACACAATATTTACCTCATGTTTTTAATGTTTTTAATAATCTGTCTGCCCTCCCCAGCCTTCCAGGCAAACACTGATTTACAATAAAATATTCTGCATTTTCTATAACTTCTTATGAGTGGAATTATATAAAGTGGTTTTTCCCTTTGGTGTTCTCCTCATGCAGTGTGCTTATTTTGAGATTCATCAATGGTTCTGATGTGGGTAGTTCATTTTTTATGTTGTTGAGGAGTATGATGTTCTTTGCATATACCACTATTTGTTTATTTTTTCATTTGTTTTTGGATATATGAATAGTTTCTGGTTTTTGGCTCTATCAAACAAAATTGCTATGGATATCTCAGTATAATTCTTCAATATGGATATAATTCATTTCTCTTGTCTAATACCTTAGAGTGTGATGCTTGACTTACAGGATAATAAATATACAACTTTTCAAGAAACATCAAACTGTGAACTAAAACTTGTTTCCTTTTGTATTTCTTTGGATATATGAATAGTTTCTGGTTTTTGGCTCTATCAAACAAAATTGCTATGGATATCTCAGTATAATTCTTCAATATGGATATAATTCATTTCTCTTGTCTAATACCTTAGAGTGTGATGCTTGACTTACAGGATAATAAATATACAACTTTTCAAGAAACATCAAACTGTGAACTAAAACTTGTTTCCTTTTGTATTTCTGTCAGCAGTGAGAGACTGGTTCTTCCATATCTTTGCCAACAGTTGGGTATGGCTGGACTTTTTAAGTTCTGGCCCTTTTAATAAATGTGTATAACAATATCTCACTGTAGTTTTAATCCCACTTCCCTGATGTTTCATGATGTTAAGCATTTTTCTTTGGCTCATTTGCCACCTTTATGTCTATTAAAATGCTCATATACTCTGCCTGTTTTTAAAAAATGAGTTTTGGCTATTTTTGTTTTCATTAGCCTGTAAGAAGACAGTGAAACAATAAAGACTTATGTTGGAACTTTGTTCATTCTTCTTTACTAATGAGTAATTGTTTTTACTATTCTGGAATACTGGAATATATCACCCCCAACTTTTTTTGGTACAATTACCTCATATAACTTACAGTTAATTTTAACTTTTGTCTGAATTTTTAATATATTCTCCATTACTTTAAGTCAAAATATTCAATAATAAAATTAATAAAGGGAAGTTCCCTAGTGATCCAGTGGTTAGGACTCTGGGCTTTCACTACTGTGGCCCAGGTTTAATCCCTGGTCAGGGAATTGAGATCCTGCAAGCTGCCCAGGAAAAAAGAAAAAAAAAAAACAGAATAGAAACCAAACCAAAACAAAAAATAACCCCCAAACAGTAAGTCAAGCCATGATTTGTGGTGTTGCCAGTTTCTCTGGTGTCCCTATGAAAAGAAGCATGGGGGCAGTTATGGACTGAAGTGTATGCCCCAAAATTCATATGTTGAAGTCTTAACATCCAGTACCTCAGAATGTCTTTGTACGTGGAAGTAGTCTTTTAAAAAGCTTAAATAAAGCCACTAGGGTGGATCCTAATCCAATGTGACTGGTGTCCTTAAAAAAGAGGGTAGGAAATGAGGAAGGTAGGACAGACACACAGAGGGAAGGCCCTGTGAAGACACAGAGCGAAGATGGCCATCTCCAAGCCAAGGAGCGCCATCGCAGAGGAATCGGCGCTGTTAACTCCTTGACCTCAGACTTCCCGCCTCCACATCTAGGAGAAAATAAATTCCTGTTTAAGTTTCCCAGTTTCAGGCACTTTGTTATGGCAACTTTTGCAAACTATTAGAGGGGCCATCCGCATCCAGGAAGGAGAGGAGAGCCCCTCCTGGCCTGAATAAAGGTAACCTGTTTCCGCTGAGGTCGTCCTCCTTTCTTCATTGCCTCGTGAACGATCCCCTGCAGCCTGGGCTGCGGGCACGCGGGGATTTGGTCTGGTGTGGCGAGGGCGGTGACTGCTCGGAGGACGAACGTTTCGTTTACCTGTGGCGGGTCCCTCAGCGTCGCCGCCGCCGCCGCTGGAGCGGAGCCTGTAGGGCGCGGAGATCTGGATCGCTGCCTGCTTTGGGTCGCCCCGAGGTACGCTGCCTGGGGGCTCAGCTGGTAAAGAATCCGGCCCGCGACGTGGGAGACGTGGTTCCCTCCTTGGGTTGGGAAGATCCCCTGGAGAAGGGCCCGGCTACCCACTCCAGTCTTCTCGCCTGGAGAATTCCATGCGCTATAGAGTCCAGGGGGTCGCAAAGAGTCGGACTCGACCGAACGACTTTCACTTTCACGAGGTGTGCTGCAGCCGGATCGTGGACCGGCCTCTGTGGAGCCTCCTTTTTTAGGATCCCTGGCTCTGAAACGCTAAGCGGGCGATCTGACTGCGTGCATGGGTGCGTAGTCGCTTCGGTCATGTCTGACTCTCTGCGACCCTATGCACCATGGCCTGCCAGGCTCCTCTGTCCATGGGATTCTCCAGGCAAGAGTAATGAAGTGGGTTATCATTTCCTTCTCCAAATCTGACCTGAGACAAGCCGAAACGCCCGCCACAAGGAGGACGCCGGAAGTCCCGCCCCCACGCCAGGCACACGCAGGGAAATACTTCCGTCCTGGGCTTTAATTGGCTCAACTCCGCCCCCTTTCGGCACATTGCCCTCCGGTTACTGTAGATTCCACATCTGTGCAAACTGGAGCTGGAGAAACCTGCCTGGCAGCCACCTAAGCGAGAAGTTCTCCGTAGCACGGAGAAATATGGCCATTAGTTTGTAAGAACTTTAAATGAAGTTCACCCTATAAAAATATTGTCAGGAGACTTCCCTGGCGGTTCAGTGGTTACGACTCTATGCTTTCGCTACAGGGGTCATAGGTTTTGTAGAAGCTGTGTGTCTGCAGAAATTCCCAGACTTCCCCAGCGCCCAGTTGTTAAGAATCCGCCCGAGAATGCGGGGACGCGGATTCGATCCCTGGTCCTGGAAGATCCCACATGCAACTAAGCTTGGGCACCACAACTTCTGAGCCCGCACTGTAGAACCCGCTCATGTAACTAGAGAAAACACAGTCGCAGCAAGGAAAACCTAGCACAGGCAAAAATAATAAATAAAATAAATACACACAGAAACTCCTCAAATGTGCTAATCTGGACTCACAGCAGACACTCCACCTCAGCCAAATGCACAGGAGGTGATCAGCGGGAGCCCACCTTTGTATTGCTGAACTCTACCATTCAGGTATGACCTAAATCAAACCCCTTATGATTATACAGTGGAAGTGAGAAATAGATTTAAGGGCCTAGATCTGATAGATAGAGTGCCTGATGAACTATGGAATGAGGTTCGTGACATTGTACAGGAGACAGGGATCAAGACCATCCCCATGGAAAAGAAATGAAAAAAGCAAAATGGCTGTCTGGAGAGGCCTTACAAATAGCTGTAAAAAGAAGAGAGGTGAAAAGCAAAGGAGAAAAGGAAAGATATAAGCATCTGAATGCAGAGTTCCAAAGAATAGCAAGAAGAGATAAGAAAGGCTTCTACAGCGATCAATGCAAAGAAATAGAGGAAAACAACAGAATGGGAAAGACTAGGGATCTCTTCAAGAACATTAGAGATACCAAGGGAACATTTCATGCAAAGATGGGCTTAATAAAGGACAGAAATGGTATGGACCTAACAGAAGCAGAAGATATTAAGAAGAGGTGGCAAGAATACACGGAAGAACTGTACAGAAAAGATCTTCACGACCCAGATAATCATGAGGATGTGATCACTAATCTAGAGCCAGACATCTTGGAATGTGAAGTCAAGTGGGCCTTAGAAAGCATCACTACGAACAAAGCTAGTGGAGGTGATGGAATTCCAGTGGAGCTGTTTCAAATCCTGNCCCTACTGTTATTGCAAAGATTGCATCTGCGTGGGGAGTGAAGATGATTACAGGAAACGTTGTGAAATGCAAGTCACTGAAAGCCGTTAATGTAGTTTTTTCAAAAATAGTGACTGGATAGCTCTGGCAACATATCTACAGAGGATTAAAAACAAAAGTTAAGATCTCAAAGAAAACTGAACAGGACACGTGAGTCTGAGAATAGACAGTTATCTGAGCAGTGGCTATGTGGAAATTTTGGCCACTCAGGATTCTATCTTAGAAATTTGATTATTTTTTCATTCTTTAAAACATTAATACTTCAAAATACAGTTTTAAGACCTTTGAAAAGTGAAATGAAGTCGCTCAGTCGTGTCCGACTCTTTGCGACCCCATGGATTGTAGCCTACCAGGCTCCTCCCTCCATGGGATTCTCCAGGCAAGAGTACTGGAGTGGGTTGCCATTTCCTTCTCCAGGGGATCTTCCTCACCCAGGGATTGAACCCGGGTCTCCTGCATTCCAGACAGACACTTTAACCTCTGAGCCACCGGGGAAGCCTTTAAGTAGCCTTTAAACAGTAAAAACCTAAGATGGATAGGTATCTGGGATCATGTTCATTCGATTCTTTAATAAAGAAGTAAACGTTTAATAAAAAATTAAATGTTCAATGAGTATCTACTGATTTTCAAGCTCTACTATAGTTTTGTATTTACATAAAGGTTCTGCCACGTTCCACACAGCCGTAAAGCCTTTCTCCAGTGTGAACCCCCAAGTGATCACTGAGACGGGAGTTTGGCTAACAGATTTACCCTATTCACTACTCTACAAATAAGGTCTTTCCCAGTGTGTACTGCCTAGAGCTGAACACCTGAGCACTTGCTATAAAAGCTTTTTTACATTTGTTAGACTTGTAAAGCCTTTTCCCAGTGCAGACTCAAGATGGTGATCAAGAACGTCTTTGTGGCCAGAAAGAAGTGACCTGATTAGGCGCCTCTTATTCTTAGGACACAGATGGAGGTAAGGTAGGGTGAGGACATGGAGACCCCTGAATTACATGAAGAGGATCACTCAACACGGTGACTGCCATCCCAGGTGTGCATTGAGTGGGATCCCTAAGGGGGAGGAGGAGAAGTACAGGATCCAAGCACATTTGTTATTCACCATCGTTGACCTTCAGACATATCGCTGTGAAGTTGGGGGTGGGGGTGACATTTGCGTTTGAACCTTCCTGGGGCCAGACACCACATTCTTGAAGCTGTGATGGAGTGTACAGATCCAGCAACAGACGATGACCGCCACCTGTGTGATGCCGGACGTTCTGCTCCAAGCCTGTGGTCCAGACACTCCGTGTTACCCAGAGTTCCCTCTGCTCTATAGGCTTTGGCAAGGGGCGCGCTGCGTCAGTCACAGGGAACAAGTGTAAACCGGCCCCACTGGGGACAATGGGCATGAGTTTGAGAAACTCCAGGAGACAGTGAAGGACAGGGAAACCTGGCGTGCTGCAGTCCGTGGGGCTGCAAAGAGTCAGATACCACTGAGTGATCACAACAGTGACAACGGCAAGTGGCGCTGCCAGCTTCCGGGAGCAGAGGAAGAACTTCAGTTCAGTTCAGTCTCTCAGTCGTGTCCGACTGTTTGCGACCCCATGAACCGCAGCACGCCAGGCCTCCCTGTCCATCACCATCTCCCGGAGTTCACTCAGACTCACGTCCATCGAGTCCGTGATGCCATCCAGCCATCTCATCCTCGGTCGTCCCCTTCTCCTCCTGCCCTCAGTCCCTCCCAGCATCAGAGTCTTTTCCAATGAGTCAACTCTTTGCATGAGGTGGCCAAAGTACTGGAGTTTCAGCTTNGGTGATGCCATCCAGCCATCTCATCCTCTGTCGTCCCCTTCTCCTCCTGCCCTCAGTCCCTCCCAGCATCAGAGTCTTTTCCAATGAGTCAACTCTTTGCATGAGGTGGCCAAAGTACTGGAGTTTCAGCTTCAGTATCAGTCCTTCCAGTGAACACCCAGGACTGATCTCCTTTAGGAGGAAGAACTTAACTCCTTTTAAAAGAGGCCAAAGGCTGATTTCTGGGAATCTTGTCTGTAGATCACCAGAAGTCACTTCAGCCTCCATCAAGTGCAGCTACTTCTGTTTGGGACTGAAAATAAATGCTTGCCTGCACAGGTAGGGCAAGCCTCCCGGAGCGGGAAGGGCACAGCCCTTAGGAGGCAGCCACTGTTGTGCTTCATTACTCTGCACCCTGTTACTAGGCAACAGGTCTTGCTCAGCCATTGCCCAGTGCCTCAGTGGGCCCTGCCCATAAGCAACTAACTGTCAATGAGCAACCTGGTAGTTGTCCTGCTCAGCTATTGGTCAGCACCGCAATGGGCCCTGCTGACAGGTAACTGTCAATGAGGGACCACTGGGGAAATGATTCAGTCAAAGGTCCATGATGTGGTGGTCATTAAGTGGAGAGTGAGGTAAGAAGCAGATTCAGACCTTCTCCTGGAGGCCCTCCAACTCACCCACCTTGGGCCAGTGGGGGAGCTGGAGAGTCCAGGGAACAGACTGAGGTCTACATCCTGAGAGCCTTTACTAAGGCCCTCCACTAGCTGTGGCCCAGCCCTTGAGGCAGCGGTGAACCTCTCCCCCATCCCTTTCTCTGTGACCCAATAGCAGTGGCTATCTGTGTGAGTTGCGGTCTGTGAGACCTGGTCTTCCACTTTGGGAAGCCTGAGGAGACAGAGGGCCAGTTGGGTTGGATGCCTGGCTTCCTCAGGGATGACAGCCGGGCAGGAAGGAGCCCTGGCCCTGAAGGAGCTGCCAACTGAGATCTGCCTCCTCTTAGCTAGGACTGGGGCCTTGGAGGGTGAAAGTGGAAAGGGCCTTGGGACCTTGCCCTTGTCAGGACAGATAATAACATCCATTTGGTAGAGACTTACAGGAACATCGTTACCTGACCGTGACCGGACCTCAAGAACAAAGGATCTGACGCTGAGACGTCTGCAACAGCCAACGATGCCCATCCCTCACTTCTTGCTTTTAAAGGGGCTTGCTGAAAGCTTTTAGTAACTTTGGGGTTCTTAGGGCATGAGCCACCCATCTCTGTATGAATCTGTAATAAACCTTTCTCTGTTTCAGACTCTAATGTTTAGTATTGATGGGCCTCACTCTGTGTCAGGCACACGGACTTGCGATTTCAGTAACAATTTATGGCACCCCAGATAGGACCTCTGTGCCCACGGCAGACTGATCCTGGCCAGGGAAAGTCCCTTCCCAAATTCCCAGAAATTGTTCCAGGGGGTTTTCATTTTGCTCCGGGGAACTGGGAGGGATTCTCCCTGACAGGTGCCGGCCACTCAAGGGATGAGGCTGTTCGGAGCAGAGCTATGGACCACATTTCACGTCACCTGGGGTAAGTCACTCAAGGTTGCACAGGCTGGGAATTCTCTCCACTCCAAAAAACCCAACTGCCACTTCAAAAAAAAATTTTTTTTATGAAGTCCAGTTTATTTTTTCTATTGTTGTTTCTGCTTTTGGTGTCTTATCTAAAATACCATGACCTATCCAAGGCCATGAACATTTATTTATTTTCTTTTAAGAGTTTTAGAGTTAAGCTCTTACATTTAGGTCTTTGATCCATTTCAAGTTAATTTTTGTACCTGGTGTTAGGTTGGGGGTCCAGTTTCATTCTTTTGCATTTGGATTTTTTACTTTTTTTTTTTTTACTAATTTGACTGTGCTGAATCTTCATTGCTCTATGGACTTTTTGCGTAGTTGCAGTGAGTAGGAGCCACTCTCTAGCTGTGGTGCATGGATTTCTAATTGTGATGGCCTCTCCTGCTGTGGAGCATAGCCTCTAGAGCACTCAGGCTTCACTAGTTTCAGCACACCAGTCCAGCAGTTGCAGTTCCAGGGCGTATAGTACAAGCTGAATCGTTGTGGCACAGGGACTCTGTTGCCCTGCAGCATGTGAGATCTTCCTGTATCGGGAATCCAACCTGTGTGTCCTGCATTGGCAGGCTCATTGTCCACCACTGAGCCACCAGAGAAGCCCCCAGCTGCCACTCTTGAAGAGCCTTTGCAAAAGCAGAGGATCAGGAGCCCACCTGGGCAGCAAGCAAACAAGTGAACCTGCTGTTTGTTACCGCTCCCCTCTGCTGCAGCAGGGACCTCAGAACAGTCTTGCCTGAATTTCTTTCCTGGCCTTTGATCAATTTCTGTTGATTAAGAAAGGAGACCAAGAACCCTGGTTGGTAACAAAGCCATTTTATTGCGCTTGAGGGGAAGGTTGAGGCCTGGGAGGACAGTGAGATCTGATGTCCTCGCGGGACCCAGATCTCCCCAGATTCACAGTTGCTGAAAAGCTGATGCCCAAACAGGGTAGCAGGCAGCAAAAGCCTCAGTGGACCACTATGAGCTCAATGATCCTNAAAAAAAAAAAAAGACCTGGGAAAGACTGAGGGCAGGAGGAGAAGGGGTAAACAGAGGATGAGATGGTTGGATTGCATCAGTGACTCAATGGACATGAGTTTGAGCAAATTCTGGGAGATAGTGAAGGACAGGGAAGCCTGGTATGCTGCAGTCCATAGGGTCACAGAGTTGGGCATGACTGAGAAACTGAACAACAACAACCTGATTAAAAAGTACCTGTACTTAAATTTTCCAGACGGTGGGTTAGAGGCCCAGATGGTGGGAACTTGGTTAAACAGAGGATGAGATGGTTGGATTGCATCAGTGACTCAATGGACATGAGTTTGAGCAAATTCTGGGAGATAGTGAAGGACAGGGAAGCCTGGTATGCTGCAGTCCATAGGGTCACAGAGTTGGGCATGACTGAGAAACTGAACAACAACAACCTGATTAAAAAGTACCTGTACTTAAATTTTCCAGACGGTGGGTTAGAGGCCCAGATGGTGGGAACTTGGTAGGATCATGTGCTAGAGGCCTACAGTAACAGGGATGATAAAAACGTTACACCTGCAGAGTTCTTCTAAACCTGGGTTAATGTCCTGAGGTTTTGGTTTTAGTTTATGTTTTGGCCTTAGTTGTCTTGTCTGTCTTCTTTGTTAAACATTGGCTATTTGGAGGCTGAAATTTGGAACTACTTTATATTCAAATGAAAATAAAAGAAAACATGAAAGGTGTTTCTAAATCTTAGTTGCGGGGAAGGAGGTCGGCACCCGGAACACCCGAGCTTCCAAAGGCTGGCTTCTGAACCTCTGGCCGCCTTTCTAGTCTGAGTTTGCACAGCCAGGTACCCTGGACAGTAACTAAACAAAAGCCCGACCCCAAACTCTGCCACCATCGTAGTGTGGGAACTTTGCTGTCCTGGTGGATCTTCATGTAATGCCGCAAGGTTCAAGCAAAGATACTAGCTGGTTTTCTGAACAGAAGAAAGAGGAAGTCTGTTTACTGTTAAAAGAAACCGTTGATTCAAGAGTGAAGGAGTACTTACAAGTTCGTAAACAGCACAAGCCATCAGATACAGAATTCACAAGATCCAATCCCTTGTCCTTAAAAGGGCTGTGGGAGAGACAGAGGTAGACGGAGGACACAGCGCCGTGTTCCTCTGTCCATGGGATTTCCCAGGCAAGAATACTGGAGTGGGGTGCCATTTCCTTCTCCAGGGGATTTTCCCGACCCAGGGATCGAACCTGGGTCTCCGGCATTGCGGAAGGGAAATGTCAAAGGATACAGATGAACTTTCAGATGAAGAGGTACAGAGAGATTGGGAAGGGTCTTTGAGCACAGGAGCTTCTATCCCTGTAGAGTTGGGACCTGCCACCCTCCTGGCAAGAACACATGGATGTGTTCTTTAGCTGGGAAGAACTCCAAGTCCTGAACTTAAAAAGGCATGATTCATGATTAACTTAATCTCCAGTCCCTCTCCACTTTCAGAGGGATGGCATATTGGAGCTAAATGTTTCTAATCATGGTTTGCCCTTTCCAGTGATGAGCCCCCATCCTGAAGCCATCCAGGAGCCCACCAAGCATCACTTCACTAAGAGATGAAAAGACACTCCTTTCATCCTAGAAATTTCAAAGCATTAATTGCTTCTGTATCAGGAGCCAGAGTCCAAAACTGAAGAGTAGAACAGAAGATGCCCCTTGTGTTTTTACCTCTTAGGAAAATACGAGAGGTTTCAGAGCTCTGTTCTGGGGAACTGGGAAGACTCCAATATATGTATTTTTGCTATGTTTCACAGCCCACCTCCCAGAGGTCTTTCCAGAAAAGCCGTCTTTAATACCAAGATTTTCAAGAATATTCACAGTAGCAAAACAGCTGGAAACAGCCCAAGCGAGAAGATGGATAGGACTTCCCTGGTGGTCCAGTGGATAAGAACCTGCCTGCCAATGCAGGGAACATGGCTTCTATCTCTGGTCCAAGAAGAGTCCACATGCCAAGGGAAAACTAAAGCTGCATGCCACAACTACTGAGCCTGTGCTCCACAGGAGAAGCCAACACAAGGAGAAGCCTTTGAACCACAAGGAAAATGCTCCTGCTTAATGAACTGGAGAAAGCCCATGTGCAGAAACGAAAACCCAGCACAACCAAAAAATAAATAATTCTAAAAAAAAAAAAAAGTTATTCTAAAGCTTGCCTCCAGAGACGGAAATTTTTTTTTTTTTGGTTTGTTTGTTTTTAAAGGAGGACTTCTCTACATTTATCTGGAGCATCTCCACATTATCTGCACTCAGGTAGCTCTCCCTTCTGTGGAAGCATCAAGGGAATCAGAGCGGTGTCAGATTTACCCAGCAGAACACCCCATTCCAGAATCAGGCATTTCTACGTGGCACCTTCCAGTTTCTCAGTGAAACTCAACCCTAATTTCCTACTGGATACCAGTTCACAAATGTATTCCAAGTAACTGGCATATATGCCTTTGCCTTGGCTGTACGCAGAATCCACTGTTTCCGAAGTGAACTTTCAAACTGATTCTGCGAGTCAACTCCCTCTACACCCATAAGCTCCATCTACTGGAAGAAATGAGTGGAGCACATTGGACTTTTCTGACATTTGTTAATAAAATGGCATCCTGCAACTTTCAGTACCAGTTTTATTTAGGTCGTTTACCTATCAAATTTTAAGCCACTGAATTTAAGAAATGGCTATATATTTTTTAAATATAAAGGGTTCCTTTCTTTGGTTAGGCTTCTTTTCTGAGTTTCCCTCTCTGCTCACCTTTCTTAGGTGCCTGTGGCTGCACTAGAGGTAAAGGATGTGAGTGGAGGATGGGAGAGCAGGCAGGGAAGCTCTGACAGGACCACTGCGAGCTGGTGTTTGTGCCCTGGGCTTGGAACTCACTGTCTTCTCACATAAGGCACATGTCTAAAGTTTAAAGAATAAACACCAATATAACACATCCATTCATCTGTGAGACATTTACTGATTATTTGAAATGTTCCAGACACTCTTCTAGGCAACCAAGGTACTTAAGTGAACAAAATGGAGACATTCCCTGCCCTCCATAAACTTGGATTTTAGGAGAGTGAAACAATAAATGGAAAATACAATTAGAAAATTCTATTTAACATTTTAAAATTTCATTTCTTTTTTTTTTCCTATTTTTTATTTGTACTTTTGGGGCTGCATTGACCAGGGATCGAACCCATGCCTCTAGTGGAAGCGCAGAGTCCAAACTACCGGACTGTCAGGAAAACCAACACTTTTCTCCTTTTGGCTGTTAATTATTTTTCTAAAGTGTATTCTCAATGGAGAGATCCTGTGGCACTCTGCGGGTTCCCACACATGTTTACCTGCGCCACGCTGGGGCCGCGGCCGAGGAAGCCGCCCTCGGTGCGAGCGCGCCGGAGGGCCGCCCTCTGGTGACCCCGCAGGTGGCGGTGGCAGGTGGAGGACTGGCGGAAGCGCCTCCGGCAGAGGGCGCACTCGTAGGGCTTCTCGCCCGTGTGGGTTCTCTCGTGAGCCCGGAGGTTGGTCCCGTGCGTGAAGGCCGCGTCACACGTGCTGCACGCAAAGGGCTTCTCGCCCGTGTGGATCCTCTGGTGCACATGGAGGTCCGAGGCCTGGAAGAAGCCTTTGCCACACTCCGCGCAGAAGTATGTTCTCTCATTGTTGTGTCTTTTCTGGTGAACTCTGAACCGGGAGGGATGCCTGAAGGTCTTGGGACAGCTCTCGCACCTGTATGCTCCCGGGGCCCTGTGGGCTCTTTCCTGGTGCTCCCCTCGTGCAGAAGTCCCTTCCGAGCTCTGGCGGGCACAAACAGGCTCAGGGGTGACCCGGTCTGGTTCCGCTTCCACGAGGTCATCTTGAGAGCAGCGTCCTCTCAGGGATCCATACTGGGGCCTGGCGGGGCCTGGACCTGTTCCTCTTCTGGAGCTTCGTGGATTCTCCAGAGAAACACCTCCTTCCTCCAGCCTCGGACGGTTGTCTTCTTGGACAATGATTAGGGAAGGTATGTGATTGCTTGGACTAGTAACACTGTCATTTACTTGAGGAGTTTTCACAGAAACGTTGCCATCATTTTCTTTATCTTCATTTCCTGTAGGGACAAAAAAGTGACTCAGTGAAGTTACACCCAAGAAAGAGCCCACATGGGCCACCCCTCCGGGACCTGGGCTCTGCCCACTCACTTTGTCCTGTTTGCAGGGACGTATCTTGAGGAGTCCAGGAGGCTGCCCCCGCATTCTCTCTTGTTGGGGTTCCTGTTGACCACTGTTTTGTGAAGTGAATGATGACTTGTCTTAAGGGCATATTCTCACAAAAGAGGGCTTCCTGTCCCTGCATGTGAACATGGACCTGTGAATGAAGCTTCGTTACTGTCTGAACCAACTCTTCTTTCTCTACCTCCAGGCAACTCCAACAGACTTCCTATTTCTAACACTCCCATGCCCCTCACCCTGTGCTCAGAACCCCTACTTACTAAGCCGGACATCTTCATGCCGTCATCTGTCAGATCCTCCATGAGTTTCTCCAGGTTTCTGCCACTTGCGTTCCATTTCTCCTGTAAAGTGGACCTGTCACTGCAGTTCCCATGGATCATAAATTCTTCCAGGACCAGACGAGAAATTATTTCATCCTTGCTGTGTTTTTCTGGCTGCAGCCAGGAGTGAAATAAGTGATAGAGTCTTTGCAGTTCCTGTCTTGCACTTGAGGTATTGCTCTCTCGAAGTAAGTTGAGCTGAGTGCTGGGGAACTCACGGATCCCCTCTTCCTCCTGGAAGGCAGATCCTTGGGTGGGTGAATTTTCTGACCCAGGACCCCTCCTGGATGGTTCACCTTCAAAGGAGATTCTGAGGTCTGAAGCCATTCTTCACAAGACTTCGCAGAGAGCCGCGACTTGAGGGATTCCGTCTCCACTGATTTGTTTCTCTTTGAACAGCCGGTAGATGTTTAAGGACTGCAAAGCTAAAGACAGAAGAAATATGTGGTTACATACAACACTGTCATAGTTGAAAAGAAACAAAATCCAGGTTCAACTGAGTTCATGGGTCAGTTCTACTAGACATTTAGTGAATAAATGAATGGAGAAAATGGCAACATTATTAGTAATCCCAGAAATTTAAAAGAACAACAAGCTACAAAATCACTACCTCCCAGAAGCACTAGAATAAAACAGTTAGCTGTGGCATGGATTGGAGGACCTGGAACTCTCAATCACTGCTGGTGAGAACTCACATTGGAAATGCTTTGATTCAGTTCAGTTCAGTTCAGTCTAAAAAAAAAAAAGGCATGATTATTCACACCTGGATCTACTATGTGATAAAACCGGTTTTGGAAAACCCACCTCAGTCAGGCTTTCCCAATATCTTTGTACTGTGGGCTCCCATGCCTCTTTGTCCTGCCCTTATTTTCTGCTAGTATCAAATTTCATGGTAATTTCGTTTTTAGTGTGTCTTCCATGATGAAAAAAGACGAATACTGCGAGTCCCTTGGACTTCAAGGAGAAAGGAGATCAAATTAGTCAGTCCTAAAGGAAATCAACCCTGAATATTCATTGGAAGGATTAAAGCTGAAGCTGAAACTCCAGTGCTTTGGCCACTTGATGCGAAGAGCTAACTCATTAGGAAAGACCTTGATGCTGGAGAAGATTTAGGGCAAAAGGAAAAGGGGGTGACAGAGGATGGGATGGTTGGATGGCATCACCGACTCAATGGACATGGATTTGCGCAAACTCCAGGAGATGGTGGAGGGAGGGAAGCTTGGCATGCTGCAGCCCGTGGGGTCACAAAGAGTCGAACACAGCTGAGTGAGCAACAAGGCTTTCTGAGGGAAGAACCAGATCTTGTCAAGGCATTTCTCATCCTAAGGTTTCTGCCCAATTAACATTTTCTCAGTGCAGTCCCCTTAACACTTCATCTATGAAAGTCAATTACACTAATCAATATGTTGGTTCCTACATGCCTCACTGAATAAACACATGAAATGTTGATTCTTGCTTACTTGGGGTGGTGAATATTGTCTGGGTGAGGAAGAGTGATCTGACTAATAACTAGGTCCATAGTAACCCTTCTTTCTCTTCTTCCAGGCATCAACAACAGAATGTATTATTTATTCCTTACTCCTTTCTGCCCCTCATCCCAGAGGCCAGAACGCTCTACTTACCAAGTCAGGTAGCTTTATGAAGTCATCATGCAGGTCTTCTGTGAATTTCTCCAGGTCTCCACCACTTGCTTCCCATTTCTCTTTCAAAGTAGACTTTTCACTGTAGTGCTTATTGATCATAAATTGTTCCAGGGCAAGTTGAAAAATAATTTCATCCTTGCTGTGTTTTTCTGGCTGCAGCCATAAATGAAATGACTTATAGAGTCTTTGCAGTTCCTGCCTTGCATGTGAGTTATTGCCATTTTGCAATAAGCCAGGCTGAGTGTTCTGCAGCTTAGAGATATCCTCTGCTGTTTGCAGAGTGGGTCCTCGACTGGGGATAAAGTCTGTATTTGCTGACTTTGGGTCATCCTTGAATGGTTCATGCTGAAATGATGCTCTGAAACCTAAATCCATTCTTGGCAATGTTTCTTATAGATTCAACTGCAAGGATTTAGTTCTTGACGTCTTTTGTTTCTGGAGATCTGCTTTAAAACAACATCAGGACATTTATAAATAATATTTTATAAGTTTTCTTATTTCTTATTTTCTTATCTCACTATTTAGGTAACAAGCAAATGTTGCATAAATGCTGCATACGTTGATAGTGTTGGATGCTTAAAGATCATACAATAGAAACAGAAGATTTGTATCTAATTCTATATATCACCAGTATAATTTAAAAAAGAAAGAGAGAGCATACATTTCTGGCTCAGATAACTTCATAGGTAAATTTTGAGAAACTTAAGAAAGTAATAACTAATAATACACAAATTCTCACAAAGCATAGGGAAAGAGGAGACATTCCTATTTTAATTAATGAACCTTCTTGATAATGAAACTTTACAAATGTATTAAAGTAAAGACGACTACTGTCTAGTAATTCATATGAGTATAGATGTAAAAATCCTCAACTAAATATCTGCAAATGAAACCAAGTCATGTGTAAAGAAAGAATATTATGTGTAGATGAACTGTACGTTCTGCATGCATTTTGAGTTAAATTTCAAAAAGCCACATAATTTCTCACATTAATAGAACTGAAAGAACATACTACCCCATAAGCAGATACATTGAATATGTTTAATAAAAGTCAGTACTCAATCCTAGGAAAGACACTTGCTAAGCTAGGAATAGAAGGAAACTTTCACTGTGATAAAATAATTACAAAATAACTACAACAAAAATTAGTCCTAAAAGTACAACAAAAATTGTTCTTAAAAGTTTTATTCTTGGGATTGAGAGATGGAAGTCCATTGTCAGCTCTATACAACATATGACTGGTACCCAGCCGGTTAAATAAGATCAGAAAATGTATCAAGGACTTCCCTGGTGGCCCAGCGGTTAGGACTCTGTGCTTTCACTGAGAGCTAAGATTGCATATGCTGCATGGCATGGCTGAAAACAGTTTAAAAATTTAAAAATGTAAATAAGAAAATGTATCAACTATTATTTATAGATGGCCGGATTTTGTTTGGGAAAACCCCCTAAATATCTACAAATATTAGACTAGATGAATTTAACAAGGTGCCTTTTACAAGGTCAATATTCCAAAAGCAATTTTTATAAGAGAAACAAAATTAAAGTGATAGCTTTATCATAATTTCCAACATTAAATAACTATGAACAGATCTAATGTAAGATATGCAAGTTATCTGTAGATAACTACAAGATAATAAATGTATGAAGAGAAAAACCATGTTTATGAATTGATTGAAAGGCTCAATATTATTGGAAATGGAATTTCTCTCTGCATGGATTGTATAGTCAATGCATTTTCAAGGAAAATTCAGAAGATGTGTGTGTCTGAGAGAGAGAAAATTGACAGAGCAATTCTAAATGACATATAGCAAAAGGCCAAAAAACAGGGTATTTCTGAAGAATAAATTTGGAGAGAGACTTCCCTGGTGGTCCAGTGGCCAAGACTCTGTGCTCCCAATATAGGGGGCCTGGATTCAATCCCTGGTCAGGAAATTTAGATCTCACATGCTGCAAATAAGACCCACTGCAGCCAAACAAACAAACAATAAATAAAAATAAATATTAAAAAATTTAATATGTAATTATTACTCAATCAATGTAATTCACCACATTAACAAATTGAAAAATAAAAGCTATATGATTATCTCAATAGATGCAGAGAAGGCCTTTGACAAAATTCAACATCCATTTATGATAAAAACCCTCCAGAAAGCAGGAATAGAAGGAACATACCTCAACATAATAAAAGCTATGTATGACAAACCCACAACAAACATTATCCTCAATGGTGAAAAACTGAAAGCATTTCCCCTAAAGTCAGGAACAAGACAAGGGTGCCCACTTTCACCACTACTATTCAACATAGTTCTGGAAGTTTTGGCCACAGCAATCGGAGCAGAAAAAGAAATAAAAGGAATCCAAATTGGAAAAGAAGAAGTAAAACTCTCACTGTTTGCAGATGACATGATCCTCTACATAGAAAACCCTAAAGACTCCACCAGAAAATTACTAGAGCTAATCAATGAATATAGTAAAGTTGCAGGATATAAAATCAACAC
>SJYX01012002.1:501257-513160 GCA_006410675.1 Oreotragus oreotragus | reverse complement strand
CCCCCCGCCGCTGCCTCGAGCTCCGGGAGCCTGAAATTAGGAGATCCCCGGCAAAGAGGAGGATGCGTTTTGCTGATCAGCTATGAGGAAAGAGGGAAACTTCTCTTCCTCTCTCCCGCTTTTGGCAGCCGTGGCCAGGCGGCGAGAGGACAGCTAAAGGCGGCCGGGACTCCTCGCCGCCGGTCTCTGGAGGGGTCCGCGGCGGTCCCCGGATGACCCGGCGGGCTTTAGGACCCAGCGGCGCGCGTCCCGGAAGGGGCAGGGGCGGGGCCACGCGGCGCGCGCCGGCGGGTTTGAATCGCGCGCATGCGCGAGCGCGGGGGGCGGGGCGGCGGCGCCCTCGGGGGCTTCGAGCGCTGGGCGCGTGGAGGCCGCGGGGCAGCGCTGAGCCTCTCCTCACGCGGCCCGCTGCGCGGGAAGCCCGGGTCCGGCGCGTCCCCCCGGGCCAGCGGGCGTGGGGGCGGGTCCGGAGGGCAGCGGAGCGCCCGGGTAGGGCCCTCCTGGGCCTCGGCGGCCTGCCCTGAGGGCACCGGAGCCCGCCGGGCGCTCTCCGCCGCGGGTTCCTACTCCGGCCTCCCGGTGGGCGGGCGGCCTCTAACCGGCGAGCGCGCCGGGCGCTCACTCTGTGCTGTTCCCGGTCCGAGGGAGCCGTCGTGCCGCTTCCCGCGGTGAGACGCGAGCGTGAGGTGAGGGGGCGCGCGGCAGAGCTGTGCCGGGCCCGAGGCAAACGCAGAGGAAAGCGCGCGGCTGTCCTTTCTTTTCCCGTGTACCTGCGCCTCCGCGCCCTTCGCTGCCTCCCCTCCGCCTTCTCCGGCCCCCAGGGTCCCCGCAGGAGCCGCCTCCTTCCCCTCCTGTCTCCTCCAGACCGTTCTCCGGACAGAGCTGCTGTTCTTCAGCCTCTCGGTCGCGTCCATCTCTTTGAGACCCATGGACAGCAGCGGCCAGGCTTCCCCGTCCTTCACCATCCCCCAGAGTTTGCTCAAATCAGGTCCATTGAGTCGGTGATGCCATCCAACCGTCTCATCCTCTGTCGTCCCCTGCTCCTACCAGAGGATGTTGGGATGCAGAGTTGTAGGGGGCCGAATATTTTAGAAGTAAATCGNTCCCCGTCCTTCACCATCCCCCAGAGTTTGCTCAAATCAGGTCCATTGAGTCGGTGATGCCATCCAACCGTCTCATCCTCTGTCGTCCCCTGCTCCTACCAGAGGATGTTGGGATGCAGAGTTGTAGGGGGCCGAATATTTTAGAAGTAAATCGGACAAGGTGCTCCCCTGCTTATTGAAAGGTACTCCCCTTCAGTGTAGCCCTGCCGTTCTTAGACTCCAGGATCTGTAACGTGACTCCTTATTCGTGCCATCTGCCTTCATCTTGGACCACCTCCCTGTCTTCCTCCCCCAGCTCCGGGTCTGTTTTCTGGAGTTGACTGCAGCCTTCTTCTGGCCTGGCCTTTGCAGCTTGCGTTCTTTCGCTTGGAATACTCTTCTTTCCCGAACTCCAGGATCTGTAACGTGACTCCTTATTCGTGCCATCCGCCTTCATCTTGGACCACCTCCCTGTCTTCCTCCCCCAGCTCCGGGTCTGTTTTCTGGAGTTGACTGCAACCTTCTGGCCTGGCCTTTGCAGCTTGCGTTCTTTCGCTTGGAATACTCTTCTTTCCCATTTCCACTTTATTTGGCTGTTTCCTTTTCTTCTTCCGGCGCTCAGTTAAATGTTAAGTTCAGGATATTATAAGGTAAAGGCATCTGTGTTACTTTCTCATACCTATGATATGAGAAAAATATAATGAATATTTGTAAAGATATCTTGGTGGTCTTGGCTGTTCCTGTCGGTCTGTTTCTTTCTCCCTGAAGTATAAGCTTTCCTAAGGCGGAAGCTGTTTCTATGCTATTAATTTGTTATTCCCAGAGCTTGACACATAGAAACTGCTCAATAAATATTTTCTGGACAAACAAACTCTGGGAGGTAGATCTGATACCCATTTGCAGAGGAGAAAATTGAGGCTGAGCAGTTAGGTAACCTGCCCAAGTGCATATTTCCCACCTAGTAATGACCGGCTTTGATATTGGACTCCATATCTGCCCACCACGGGCCACACCTGGCCTCAGGTGAGATTGATTCCCATGCTCTCCTGATGGTTTGCAAGCTCTATGAGAAGCAGCTGGAAGTGTAAAACCAATAGCCCAGCTGGGGCTGGGATGGTAGGGGGAGAGGAGGAGCCTGCAGCTTTAAATGAAGTATACCTTTGCATTCACAATTATCTCTTAGTGTCTAATAGACACTGATGTTATGAGTTGGCATTTGGTGGTAGAGTTTCTTTAGATTTCTACCCTCCTTGGCATAGTAGCTTAATGCGGTGTTTGCCAAATTTCATTAATGTGGTTGGTTACTTCCCCAGTTTTGTCTTACCCTCAACAGTTACACTACTATTTGCTTAATGTTTTTATTTGAACCCACTTTTACAGAAACACTGTCTTTAAAAAGGAAACTTTAGTTACTGTAAATGTCCTGGAGCTGTTACATACCTCCTGCTCACGTTATACCAAAGTGTTACTGGTGCCTGCAGAAGAGCTCAAAGCCTGTTGTTTGTTCAAAAGCAGGATTAAAGCCATTTCTACAAACAACCTCCTCCTTGATTAAGCTGAGGGACTGGATAGGAATGGAGAAGAGAGGTAGTTTCATAATGAGAGGTTAATGTTAGGCCCCAGCCGTCTCCACTCTGGGAAGCACTGTGCTTTGATGACCCAGATGATGTCAGATCTTAGAGTCAGTGCACCTGGGCTGCGGTTCTGATCCTAGGGCCATCACTTACCCAGAGAGTGATGCTAGACCTGCGCTGTGCCAGACACTACCCAGGCATTTAAGATCAAGATTCCGGTGGAAAGGCGAGAGGAGAGGAGGAGGTGAGCGGGGTTTCCGCAGTCACCTTACTTGCCAGGTTCTCGTGGCAGGTTCTGCCCGTGTGCCCTGAGCACCCACACAGCAGCCAATGTTAGTGGAAACAGCTCAGCCTCTGGTAGTGTCAGGGTGCTACACACGTGTCCTAAAAGCTCAGGACACAGAATCTGAGAGCAGAGGATGAGCGTGCCAGTGTCTGTGCGACCCTATGGACTGTAGCCCGCCAGTCTCCTCTGTCCGCGGAACCCTCCAGGGGAGAATACTGCGGTGGGTTGCCCTGCCCTCCAGGGGATCTTCCCGACCCAGGGATCGAATCCCGCTTTTTTTCCTCTCTCATGTCTCCTGCGTTGGCAGGCGTGTTCTTTACCATTAGCGCCACCTGGGAACTGGTGAATGGGAAATAACAAGATTTCTGCCTTTCTTTTCCAGAAGCATGATGTCCCAGGAAGGCAATTATGGGAAGTGGACGATATCCAGTAGTGATGAAAGTGAGGAGGAGAAGCCGCAGCCAGACAAGCCATCTACCTCTCTCCTCCCCGACGCCGAGCAGCTGAAGTACACCTGCTCCGAGGCTCGGAAAGCCGCCCACAGGAGGAGGCTGGAGCCCGTGAAATTCAGCAGCACAGACTCAGTTTCAGAAGCTTCACCTTGCAAAAGACGGAAGAGCGGGTCCCAGGAGGACCTGGGCTGGTGTCTGTCCAGCAGTGAGGATGAACTGCCTCGAGAGCTGCAGCAGGAGCAGGCGGAGGACTCGCGGGTCAAAGAGGAGAAAGGCCCCCCTTCTCCCAGGGACCACGCGGCTCGGGGAGCTGGGCCTCATGGCCCCCCCACCAGCCGTGGGCTCCCAGAGGAGGAAGATGAGCAGGAAATGTCAGGGGAAGGCCAGGACATCTGGGACTTGCTGGATAAAGGGAACCCCTTCCAGTTCTACCTCACGAGAGTCTCCGGGATTAAGCCTAAGTATAACACGGGAGCCCTCCACATCAAGGGTAAGTGATGCTGAGGAACGGGAGCCCTCACACTGCGTTGAGGGGGGTCCCCCTTGGTCAGACAGGAGGACCGCCTAGGAAGGACCTCCAAGAACGCTTCTGAACCACTCTTAGGGGAAAATAACCATTTTGACAGGCAGATGGGTTTGTTTGACAGCAAACTGTTTCCTCAGGTCAGGAAACCAGTGGCTGCTTCTCACAGCTCAGTAGATTAGGGGTCCCCAACCTCCAAGATCTAACGGCTGATGATTTGAGGTGGAGCTGATGTCTTAACAAGAGAAATAAATCGCACAGTGAGTGCCATGCTCTTGAATCATCTGGAAACACTCCCCCACTCCAGTCCGTGGAAAGATTGTCTTCCACAGACTCAGTCCCTGATGCCAAAAGGCCTGGGGACCACAGCTGTGCCAGACAGTGCTGAGCGTGGCTTCACTCTTATTGTAGAGGTCAAGCTTGACCAGTGACACTGTGTCAGGGAAGTAGCCAGCAACTGGCGGCAGTAGTCCCCTTGGACCGGAGCCTCAGCATCCCCTGGAGCTTATTAAAAGTGCCAGTTCTCAGCACCCACTCCACATCCCTTGTATCAGACTCTGGGAGCCCGGCCCTGCAATGTGCTTTCACGAGCCCTTCGGGGGATTCTGTTGCCTGAGCAAGTTTGAGGACCACTGTGTGAAAGCCTGGGCTTGGTTCTGGGTGAAAACAAAGAGTGCCCTGGTCTTTGGTTTCTGTCTCCAGGGAACATCTGTGTGATATTGTGATATATATAGACATTTGGTCTTCCCACTGGTTATAGTTGGGTGTTTTTTGTTTTTTTTTTTTTNCAGTCCCTGATGCCAAAAGGCCTGGGGACCACAGCTGTGCCAGACAGTGCTGAGCGTGGCTTCACTCTTAGTGTAGAGGTCAAGCTTGACCAGTGACACTGTGTCAGGGAAGTAGCCAGCAACTGGCAGCAGTAGTCCCCTTGGACCGGAGCCTCAGCATCCCCTGGAGCTTATTAAAAGTGCCAGTTCTCAGCCTCCCCTCCACATCCCTTGTATCAGACTCTGGGAGCCCGGCCCTGCAATATGCTTTCACGAGCCCTTCGGGGGATTCTGTTGCCTGAGCAAGTTTGAGGACCACTGTGTGAAAGCCTGGGCTTGGTTCTGGGTGAAAACAAAGAGTGCCCTGGTCTTTGGTTTCTGTCTCCAGGGAACATCTGTGTGATATTGTGATATATATAGACATTTGGTCTTCCCACTGGTTATAGTTGGGTGTTTTTTGTTTTTTTTTTTTTGGTCCCAGGTTCCTGAAATAGCTCCAAAGTAATTAAAGGTGAAAGGAGTAAATTTTGTTATTCATAAGGAGCCCCTTTCAACCACACCTGTTTGTTTTAATGCAGAGACTTGGAATGCCCCAGGAGTGGGAGAAGGGGCTGGTTGCCTGGGGAACCAACCTTGTGGTTAAAGTTGGAACTTTCAGCCCCAACCCCCACCTCTGGGGAGGGGTCCAGTCAGTCACTAGTGGCCAGTGATTTAATTAGTCTTGCCTGTGCAATGAAGCCTCCATTAAAAAAAAAAAAAGCAAACCCAAAACCTCCCTTTAGAGGTCCACGGAGCTTCCAGGTTAGTGTATACAGCAGGCGCTGGGCCTGGTGCACCTGGAAGGGGCGTGGCGAGCCCCTCCTCCATGCCTTGCCCTGCGCCCATCTTCCTCTGGCTGTTCCCAAATTGAATCCTTTTAAAAAAAAACTGGTGATCTGGTGAATAAAGGGCCTTCCTGAGTTCCATGAGGCACTGCAAATGATCAAACCCAAGGGGAGGGGCGGTGGGTGAGGCTTAGCCGTGCAGGGGTCTGGCCTTGTGATTGGCCTCTGAGCCTGAGATGGGGCAGCCCTTCACCTGTGGGGTCCAGTGCCAGCTCCAGGTGGATGCTATCGGAACTGAGTTGAGTTGTAGGACAGGCAGCTGGTGTCTGGAGGATGGGTCTGTGAGGGAACACCCCACGCTCCCCACTGCACTTGTGGTCCCAAGTATTGGGTGCAGAGAGGAGGCTTGCCTTTGAGAGACCGGCAGGAGCCCTAGAATCCTGGACACAAGACTTGAATCCAGCCTCAGCATTTGCCTGCTGTGTTGGTAACTGACAAAGGACCTTTGTTGTTCTGACCCTCTGCAACCCCATGGACTGCAGCACGCCAGGCCTCCCTGTCCATCACCAGTCCTGGACTTTACTCAGACTCATGTCCATGGAGTTGGTGATGACATCCAACCATCTCATCCTCTGTCTCCCCTTCTCCTCCTGCCCCCAATCCCTCCCAGCATCAGGGTCTTTCCCAGTGAATCAGTTCTTCAAGTCATGTGGCCAAAATATTGGAGCTTCAGCAAACAAAGGACCTAACATTCTTCAAAATTTTAGTTTACTCATCTTTAAACTGGGGATTCAGAAAAAAGAAACAAAGTCGAGGTCAGTGGGGAAACACATGAAGAGCCCAGCGCAGCATATTCACATGGCCACATAGCAGGCACCTAGAGCCAACATGGCACCCTTGCCGCTCAGCGCCTGTCTCGCCCACAGGCAAGAGCAGGTTGTGCTCATCGTGAACAGCGTTGTGATCATATATCAAATGTGTAATTGACCAGAAGTTCCCTTCAGGGTTTTCTGTAACACCCTGTGGCATCCCTGAACAAACTTTTTGGCCAAGCCAAACACACATACATCTTGTGTGTGATGCATAAATGTTGGTGTATCTAATTCCATACTATAAGGAGTTTGTACAAGTTGTTTATTTTTCTTTTCTGCAAATGTCTGCCTGCTCTGATTTCAGTGTCATACTGAGAGAGATCGAAACAGGAAAGAGCGAGCTTTGCAAGACTTTGCTATATATAATAAACTGGTGACACTAGCTGTTAGCACCGAGACGCGAAGGAAGGGGAGGTAACATTTATGATGGGAACTTTGATGTGGGTTATGTGGTGATCTCCTTCGACTCTCATAGCGGCCTTGTGAGTAGGTGTTAACATTGTCCTCCTTGAGTCTGTGACTGGTCTGCAGAGAAGTTGAATAAACCTGCCCAGGGTCACAGGAATATGGTTGAACTGGGATTTGAATGCAGGCATTCTGGCATCACAGCTTCCCTTGTGGCTCAGCTGGTAAAAAATCCGCCTGCAAAGTGGGAGACCAGGGTTCTATCCCTGGGTTGGGAATATTCCCTGCAGAAGGGTGGCTGCTCCCCTCCCCAGTGTTCTGGCCTGGAGAATTGTGACCTGGGTTGCAAAGAGTTGGACACAACTGAGTGACTTGCACTTTCTTTCTGCCATGAAATGCATGCTCCTCAGGTATCCCACACCAGCAAAGGCCGTAATTGTAGGTTCTTTAGAAGACCTCTGGAGGAAGAGGAACTTCAGATAATTCAGAAAGGTAGAAAGAGGGGCTGCAGTGGCAGGAAATGGGGAAACAACGTATCGTGCTCAGCTCTGCCTTGAGACGGGAGCTTCCAGAGCCTCCCTTCCCCGGTAATCCAGTGGTTAAGACTCTGCTGCCAGGGGCACGGGCTCAGTGCGTGGTCAGGGAGCTAAGATTCCACGAGTCACATGCACCCAGAATAGAAGATGAAAAACCTTTTAATTAATAAGAGATTCGGAAAAAGGAAGGATGTGTATCGTTCTCACTGACAGTTTCTAAAATTGACTAGTCATCCAGTTCTGATGTTGTAGATCTTGATTTTTTCCCCATTATGTTCCGTTAAATATTAGTGATACATAATAAATATTATCAGCCCGGGGAAATTTTCTCTTGAATTTTCTGTAACATTAAAGTCTAGCCTCATAGTAACTCTAAAGCGCACCTTTTTCTAAGCCAAATTCTGCTCGTCAGTGACTGTTTAATAAGTCGGTTGTGATCATTATTAGGTAATTTTTATCAAAAATATGAATTTGATGTTTTGTTTCCTCAGATATTTTGTCTCCTCTCTTTGGGACACTTGTTTCTTCAGCTCAGGTGAGTTTCCAGTTTGGTCTCTGGATGGGAGGGGGACACAGAAACTTCTCTGGAGGAAAATGAGCAGTGGGCCCTGTGGGTCAGCCCTGCACAGGGTCCCCGAGACGGCACCTTCCTGGAGGCCAGCACCCAGCACCATGGGTGTGGGATGCATCAGCCTGGAACGTGGATCCACACTCACCGGGGCTTCCGACTCTCGGTTTCCTAACTGGCCAGGAAGTCATCCTGGAAATTCCACCTGGGGGGACTTCTCTCTGGCACACTGATAATCTCATGGGACTCTGGTGCAGCTCCTTGGGAGGTGTGGGTAGAGAGATGAGGGCCACATCAAGTTTGATTTGAGTTAGAGAAATAAACGAGAAGTTTCCTACACCCTCCAAAGAGAAGCGAGGAAAAAAAGTGGGTGTAGGTGTGTCTGCGAGTTTCATTGCGCCTTCCTGACAGGCCTGCCCCTTCGTGTTGATGAGTCACCTTATGGTGCCAGGCCCTCCAGCAGATGAGCAAGGCCTTGGCCCTAGAGAAGCAGGGCTTCCTGTGTGCTTCACGTTCTCGGCAGCAGAAATCCTGGCCTCTGGCTGGCACGTGGGGTGAATGTGTGTTTGTGCTCCCAGCTAGAATGAGTCGTTATGTTCAGGAGAGGGGCCAGGGATTACCCAGGCATGGGGAGGACACCCACGGGTAAGTCTGGTCCAGAACTTGTAGTCTGATGTATGTCGTAAGCCTGTAGTGAATGTCCAATTCCAGACACCTGTTTACAAACCTATTCACGAACGTGAATAGATTGCACACATTGGAACTGAGAGATTCCGCTTCTCCAAGGGATCTTCTCAGCCCAGGGTCTCTGGCATTGCAGGCAGATTCTACCGTCTGAGCCACTAGGGAAGCCCCTTCATTACATTATGGAAAAACCCAAAGTAACTTTTTGACCAACCAAGTAGAAATGCTGCCAAAGTGCAGAGATCAATCTCTGTTTTCTCAGGCCCTCCCCCGCTGACTCAGAACCTTCAAGCTGGGTATCCCCTCCGCATGCATTTAGGGTTGTGGGCATCGCAGCACAACGGCCCAGGCTTACAAGTGACAGTGTACCTCATGATTGGTGCAGAGTCTCTCTCAGTTCAGTGACCAGACAGTTCTCCTTAGGAACTGCTTTTCTGAGTTGCCCATGATGTCTTGTCTTTCCTTCCATCTAGTTTAACTACTGCTTTGACGTGGACTGGCTCGTAAGACAGTATCCACCAGAGTTCAGGTGAGTTCTGCAGAATGATGGATGACGTCCAAACTCTAATTAATGGAGCTTGAAAACACAAGATCTGTGTTTCTCAGTCACCTGCTGTCCATCTTTCTTGGAATATTTCTGTTGAAACTATTGAAATCTTTATAACATTATTATAATGGGAAAGCAGCCTCTTTTTTTCTTAATCTATTCTAAACTAATCACAAGCCTTCTTAATACAGATTTTAGCATGTCCTTCTGTTCTGTCCAGAAGTAGGGTAGGACAGATTTCAACCTGAATAAAAGACTTAGGTCCGATACTCACAGGAAGGAAAGGTCATTGCTACCTGCGTTCTTGACCAGTAAGCCTGCCTTTCACCTAGCACTTTGATGCTGGGTGTTTTTTTAATCTCTGTTTTCTCAGGCCCTCCCCCGCTGACTCAGAACCTTCAAGCTGGGTATCCCCTCCGCATGCATTTAGGGTTGTGGGCATCGCAGCACAACGGCCCAGGCTTACAAGTGACAGTGTACCTCATGATTGGTGCAGAGTCTCTCTCAGTTCAGTGACCAGACAGTTCTCCTTAGGAACTGCTTTTCTGAGTTGCCCATGATGTCTTGTCTTTCCTTCCATCTAGTTTAACTACTGCTTTGACGTGGACTGGCTCGTAAGGCAGTATCCAACAGAGTTCAGGTGAGTTCCGCAGAATGATGGATGACGTCCAAACTCTAATTAATGGAGCTTGAAAACACAAGATCTGTGTTTCTCAGGCCCCTGCTGTCCATCTTTCTTGGAATATTTCTGTTGAAACTATTGAAATCTTTATAACATTATTATAATGGGAAAGCAGCCTCTTTTTTTCTTAATCTATTCTAAACTAATCACAAGCCTTCTTAATACAGATTTTAGCATGTCCCTCTGTTCTGTCCAGAAGTAGGGTAGGAAAGATTTCAACCTGAATAAAAGACTTAGGTCCGATACTCACAGGAAGGAAAGGTCATTGCTACCTGCGTTCTTGACCAGTAAGCCTGCCTTTCACCTAGCACTTTGATGCTGGGTGTTTTTTTTTTTGTTTGTTTGTTTGTTTGAGTCTCTCGTTTCCCAGGTGATTGTTCCTGTAGCTCAGAAGTTAGTGCAGGAGTCATAGGGCCTCCCGTGATGCAGATATGGAGGTGGTCGGCAGTGCAGACCACATAAAGATCCCATTGCGTGGTGACGTGCCCCCGTCCCATTTCCAGTACATCCACTTGGCAGAACCCCGCAGCAGCCAGTAAAGTGGAGGGATACACATGCAGGATCCTCAGAGTCCATGCTGCATTGAACACGTCGGACTGTGTGAACTTTGATTGTTAATAGCATGTGTGTGTCACTCAGTCGTGTCCGACTCTGTGTGACCCCGTGGGCTGTAGCCCACCAGGCTCCTCTGTGCATGTGATTCTCCAGGCAGGAACAGTGGGTGGGTCATCATGCCCTTCTCCGGGGGATCCCGGCCCAGGATTGAACCCTGGTCACCTGCGCTGCAGACAGACGCCTCACCATCTGGGCCGCCAGGGAAGGCCTGTAGACAGAATGCTGTTGGAGTTTCCCAAGCGGCTTTGACACCAGAGCCGTACCGTGTAAGGTCAGTTGTAGCTGCACGTGCGGGGAACACGGGAGTGACGGGGACTTGAACCACAGCTCCCCAGGTGGCCCAGTGGTGAAGGACCCGCCTGCAGGGCGGGAGACCCGGGTTCAGTCCCCGCTCAGGGAGTGCCCTGGAGGAGGAAATGGCTACGACGCCAGTGCTCTTGCCTGGAAAATTCCACGGACAGAGGAGCCCAGCGGGCTGCAGTCCACGGGGCGGCTAAGAGTTGGACATAACCGAGCATACGTGCCCACAGATCTGAGGAAAGTTCTCCAGCCTGTTCAGAGGACTGGGTGGCGCCTGTCCACACTGGGGCGGGTGGCCTGCCTTCCTGGGCCAGCAGTTCAAAGGCGCCTCGTATCCAGAAACGCCCTTGCAGACACACCCAGAAACTGTGTTTTACCTGGGCACTCCTGGCCCCGTGAAGGTGACACGCAAAACTAACCATCATGCAGCCTTTTTGTGACAGTCTTTGGAACACTAATAAATTTGAAGTGAGGCTTCCCTGGTGGTTCAGTGAAAGAATCTGCCTGCCAGTGCAGGGGAGGCCAGTTCTATCCCTGGGTCAGGAAGATCCCCTGGAGGAGGAAATGGCAACCCACTCCAGTATTCTTGCCTGGAGAATCCCATGGACAGAAGTTCCTGGCAGGCTACAGTCCATAGGGTCGCAGAGAGTCGGACTCAACTGAGCATGCGCAAGCCAATTTGAAGTAATTAATGAAGACTACCATTTTTGTCAGTAATGTTTAATCATTTTTTAAAAAGCAGCCTGATGATCTGATAACACAGTTTCTGGATGGTAGAGGCATGATTATCTATTACATTATTCTCTGTACTCTTTTTCCCGTTGCAAAACAGAAAATTTGTTCCAGATAGAAAGCACTGAGAAGGTGTGCTTCTTTTTTTCCTGAACATGATCGCGTGAAGCTGTTGGGGGTTAGGATTAGTCCCGGATGAGTGCTTTCTGTCACATTTGTGTTTAGTTGAGCATTGTCCCTTCATGTGTGACAGAGCATCATTCTGCACATGACTCATGACCGTGGAAGTTGTTCATCTTACTTGATTGCTTGTTGGAGAAAAATCCAATTTTTGTTTTGTTGGGCAAGCTTTTAAAAATGTATTGACTTCTAAGGATTCAGTTCAGTTCAGTTGCTCAGTCGTGACCGACTCTTTGTGACCCCATGAATCGCAGCACCCCAGGCCTCCCTGTCC
>SJYX01012002.1:486621-499547 GCA_006410675.1 Oreotragus oreotragus | reverse complement strand
AAAGCATCAATTCTTCGGCACTCAGCTTTCTTCACAGTCCAACTCTCGCATCCATACATGACTACTGGAAAAACCATAGCCTTGACTAGACGGACCTTTGTTGGCAAAGTAATGTCTCTGCTTTTGAATATGCTATCTAGGTTGGTCATAACCTTTCTTCCAAGGAGTAAGTGTCTTTTAATTTCATGGCTGCAGTCACCATCTGCAGTGATTTTGGAGCCCCAAAAAATAAAGTCTGACAGTGTTTCCACTGTTTCCCCATCTATTTCTCATGAAGTGATGGGACCAGATGCCATGATCTTCTTTTTCTGAATGTTGAGCTTTATCTCACTTCAGATTAACCAGAGTAGATCATAGTTTTCTTAAAAGCCTTGTTAATCTATTACTGCAGAATTTTTTTCTCAAACTTTAAACTTTTTGTTTTGTATTGGGGTATACCAACTAATAATGTTGTGGTAGTTTCAGGTGAGCAGTGAAGGGACTCAGCCAGACATATACATGTATCCATTCTCCCCCAAACTGGCATCCCATCCAGGATGACACATAGCATTGCTATCCAGTCGGTCCTTGTTATCCGTGTTGGATATAGCAGTGTGTGCATGACCTTGCCAAACTCCCTAACTGTCCCTTCCCTGCCTCCGGCAACTGTAAGTTCCTTTTCTAAGTCTGTGAGTCTCTTTCTGTTATGTGAGTTCACCTGTATCATTTCCTTATAGAGTCCATGTAGAAGGCTGTCATATTCTATCCTTTCTTCTCTGACTTTCTCACTCAGCATGACTCTGAGTCCATCCGTGTTGCTGCCAGTGACGCTATTTCACCCTTTTTCGTGGCTGAGTAATATTCCATTGTACATATGTACCACATCTTTATCCATTCCTCTATCGATGGGTGTGTAGGTTGCTCCCACGTCTCGGCTCTTGTAAACAGTACTCCTGCAGAATATTTTTATATTGTCCTTTTGAATTGAAAAATAGGGCATTTTGGATTCACATTGAGCTCTGTTTCACTGAAATATAACTACCTCCTAGTGAATCTGCGTGCATGGACCTGGGCCCTTTCACTCTTGTATCCTGGGCATGTGTTGCAGGCCTCACTCACAGTAGGTGTTCAGTGAAGGGATGGCTAGTGAGGAAGTGACCTATTGTTTGGTCTAAAACCAAGGAAAGAAAAGAGCATCACGCTTGACAACACTAAGTGTGTCTCTCTTAATCTAATAATAGAGTTGATAATGTGTCCTTTTGGACCAAAGAAGATAATTACTCAAGGACCTAGGATAGTCCCAGCCCCTCTGGGTCACTGCAGAGATTCAGGATCAGGCCACGGGGGCCCCTTATGGAGGTAACCACTTGGCAAAGGTTCACTGATCACTTGCCCTGTGCTGGCCCTGCACTCCGTCACCACACAGGCCGGACACCCATGTCGATGGTCAGCGTTCCTTCACAGGGCACTAGACCAGCTTCGTGAATGAGGGGTTTCAAATCCCTGTCATCTCCTTTCAGGAAGAAACCAGTCCTGCTTGTGCATGGCGACAAACGGGAAGCAAAGGCTCACCTCCTGGCCGAGGCGAAGCCTTACGGGAACGTCACCCTCTGCCAGGTGAGCTGCTTACTGCCATCGGAGATCACGCTCGGGCTGAGAGCTGGGAGGAGGTTGGACCTTGAGTGGGTCCACCCTCCTAATGCAGGAATCCTCTCTCCAGCATCACCAACAGACATCTGTCCAGCCTTGACTTAAATACTTCCTGAGGTCGCCTGTCCTATTCGTGGGTAGCCCTCATGGTTGAAACTTTTTCTCTATGTTGACCCAATTTCTCTGCAATTAGTCAGGGTCTCCAGAGAAACAGAACCGTAAGGTTGTACGTGTGTGTGTTTGAATTTGTAGAGACATTGACTTCAGAAGGGCTGGCTCACCTGATTGTGTGGGCTGGCAAGTCCGGCATCGGCCACTTTGAGAAGCGTTGATGTTAACGGTTTTGGTCCAAAGACCAACTAGAGACGGATTCCCTCTTCCTCGTGGGAACCAGTCTTTTAAGTTTTTTTTTCTCTTAACAACTTCAACTGGCTGACTAAGGCTCCCAGCGTTCTGGAGGGAACTCTGCTTCCTTACGTGCTCTCATTGAAATGTCGTCGTTCAGTCCCTAAGCTGTGTCTGACTTTTCGTGACCCGTGGACTGTAGCGTGCCAGGCTCCTCTGTCTTCCACGGTGCCCTGGAGTTTGCTCAGATTCATTGATTTTAATGTTAATCTCCTCAAAAAAAAAATAAATGCCTTCACACAGCATGTCTCCAGGCATCTGGGCACGGTGGCCTGGCCACGGTGACGCGACCCTGTCCCCTGCCTCCCGCCCTGGTCCTCGCTTTCCCCTCTGGAGCCACACAACCCGGTCGGTGGCAGTGGGCCTCGTGTTTGACGTCGTCTGTTTCGTCTTCTGGTTTTCTCCGCCAGGTTTCAGCGCTTGCTTTGGTCACTGCACCTGGCGCATCTAGGGTCCCCCTCTTTCCCCAGGTTGCCAGTCCGCTGGTTGACATCTGTTCTGTCCATGGCCCTCTGGGAGCGGGGGTTTCAGCGGGGAGCCCGCTCTCTGGAGTCAGTTGAGTCGCAGTTTCTGTGAGGGCAGCTTCACACTGGTAGTTTTCAGTGTGACCACCTACCTAACTTACATTAGCGGCCATTGACATTTACCCACAGCCCTTAGATCCTTTTTAAAGACTTTTTTTTTTAGTATGGACCATTTTTGAAATCTTTGTTGACTTTGTTACAGTATCGCTTCTGTTGATGTTCTGTTTTTTTAGGCAGCGAAGCTTGATGAGATCTTAGTTCTCCAAACAGGAATCAAACCCACACCCCCTGCATTGGAAGGCAAAGTCTTAAGCACTGGACCACCTGGATGTCCTGACCTTGGTTCTTTTCACAAGAACCACTTAATACTGGAGAGACGTAGATTGAAACCAGCCTTAGAAACGACCCTGCGAGCTGCAAGATGCATGCGGTCCCGGTCCCGGTCCCGCGAGGGGCGGCCGCTGGTCTCAGAGCAGGCTCGGTTTGCTGGGACCCGAGCAGAGAGGAGGCAGAGCGAAGGCTGCTGCCCCGCTTCATTCCTGTCGTCGTCCAGTCGCTCGGTCACGTCCAGCTCTTTCCCGCCCCGTGGACTGCAGCACGCCAGGCTCCCCTGCCCTTCACTGTCTCCCAGAGTTAGCTCACACCTGATGCCAGCCAACCACCTCGTCCTCTGTCGCCCTCTTCTCCTGACCTCGGTTTTCCGTTTCCTGCTATATCCCTGTAATTTTGTCCTGATACTTTCCAGTAAGTACCTGGAAATACAGTGGGACCGATGAGTGAGTCTTGGAGTTTCCTTCAGACTCGTTGTTTTAGACTCCGTGTCTGAAGGGGTCCTTTTGTACGTGGCATTTGGTGTAGGAAGCAGGGGTAGCATGGAGTTAAGCGATGCTGATGATTCCCTTCCTGTGGTGGTTCTGAAGTGGCTGGTGAGTGTGCACCTTTTCCTGTTTGAGCAGGCAGGCCGGTCCATTCCTGAGCAACTTGACGAAGGAGTCTTTCATGGCCCTTTTCTCTTCTGGCCAATAGCTTAGTGCAGTTGATTCAGGATTTCTGCCCTTGGAGTACAGACAGAGACAAGAACCTGATTCTTTTTATTTTCCACTTACTTTCCAATGTCCTTTCTCTTCCATTCTTACAAGATTAAAGAATTCCAGCTCCCAAGTGTTCATCATTCTTCCGTTCAGTCGCTCAGTCCTGTCCGACTCTGTGTGACCCCATGAGCTGCAGCACAGCAGGCCTCCTGTCCATCACCAGCTCCCAGAGTCCACCCACACCCATGTCCACCGAGTCCGTGATGCCCTCCAGCCGTCTCATCCTCTGTCGTCCCCTTCTCCTCCTGCCCTCAGTCTTTCCCGGCGTCAGGGTCTCTTCAAATCAGCTCCTCACATCGGGTGGCCAAAGTACTGGAGTTTCAGCTTCAGCATCAGTCCTTCCAGTGAACACCCAGGACTGATCTCCTCCACACCCATGTCCACCGAGTCCGTGATGCCCTCCAGCCGTCTCATCCTCTGTCGTCCCCTTCTCCTCCTGCCCTCAGTCTTTCCCGGCGTCAGGGTCTCTTCAAATCAGCTCCTCACATCGGGTGGCCAAAGTACTGGAGTTTCAGCTTCAGCATCAGTCCTTCCAGTGAACACCCAGGACTGATCTCCCCTTTAGGATGGACTGGTTGGATCTCCTTGCAGTCCAAGGGACTCCTAAGAGTCTTCTCCAACACCACAGTTCAGAAGCGTCAGTCATTCTTCAGCTGTAGAATATTACCTGTGTGTATGTGTATTATTTTAAAGATAAAAACAGTGAGAAATCTCAATCTGATCAATTTTAAACCCATCTCACAACTTTTTTCCTGTGATTTAACTCACCGTGCTTTGTGTAGTTGGAGTTTTAAATCATTCCATCGCTTTAACCGTTCTGTTTAGGCTCGCCTTCTGCACAAGATCCTCCTTTGATTAGCAGTTGCCTAAAATCTGTTTTGCGTTTGTTTCCAAAGACAGCAGAGGTTAAACTGAAGCAGGATAGCACTTAACAGTGGGCAGAAAATAAATGACACAGGAATCCTGACAACCAGCAATAAAATCCACGATAAAAAGTGTTTTTTCACATGTAGTGACGTTTAGGAGACTTGGTAGCGTACTTCAAGGGAGCCACTAGAGGGCGTAACAAGCCCTGTCTTCCAAACCTGTGTTCAGTTCAGTCGCTCAGCCGTGTCTGACTCTTTGCGACCCCATGGACTACAGCACACCAGGCTTCCCTGTCCATCACAGATTCCTGGAGCTTACTCAGACTCATGTCCATCCAGTCGGTGATGCCATCCAACCATCTCATCCTCTGTCATCCCCTTCTTCTCCTGCCTTCAATCTTTCCCAGCATCGGGGTCTTTTCCAGTGAGTCAGTTCTTTGCATCAGGTGGCCAAAGTATTGGAGCTTCAGCATCAGTCCTTCCAATGAATATTCAGGGCTGATCTCCTTTAGGATGGACTGGTGGACTCTCAAGAGCCTTCTCCCACACCACAGTTCAGAAGCATCAGTTCTTTGGCACTCAGCCTTCTTTATGGTCCAACGCTCACGCCCATACGTGACCACTGGAACTACTGTATACAAAACAGGTGACCGACAAGGACCTACTGTGTAGCTCAGGGAGCTCTTGGTGTTTTATAGTAACAACCTGTGGGGGTGAAAATCTGGAAAAGAGTGTGTATCTATGCACACACATACATCCTGTGCACGTATATATACACAAAAGAGCAAATATACACACATGCATGTGTGTGTATAGAACTGGATTGCTTTGCTGTGCTCCTGAAACCAACACAAGATGGCAGGTCATCTCTTCTTCGATCAACAACAGAGACTTGAATTGCGCCTTCCTGCGCGCTCTTCTGTGGCCAGATCGGCGTGCTGGTCTGTGAGACCCCAAACCCTGAGTCTGTGCAGGTGGGGCACGCGGCCACCTGTCCGTGAGCATCGCCAGGACGGGCTGTGTCCTGCTCGCCTGTGACTCCGCTTGCCCGTCGCTGCCCCGGCAGACAGGGCCGTCTGGAGAGAGCGGGCGGGGTGCACTCCGCCTTCAGTAGCACTTGCTTCTGTTTGTAGAGCGCTCACTCCATGCGGCTCCTTTTCCCAGCCATTTGAGTGTACTCTTCCGATTTGTTCCTGACAACTCCTGGAATCTCTTAGCAATACTCTGGTCTCAAAGAGGAGAAAGACGGGTTTAGAGAGTCAAGTATTCTTCCAAAGGTATACAAAGCTGTGAAGAAAGGACTTGTCTATACACCGAATTCCTAGCTCCTAAGCCATTTTTGACATCTCTATTTAACTTTTTCGTCTTGAGGCATATTCTGCTTAATTAAGGTCTTGCAATACCAAATGTTAGATAAAATGTTTTACTCCCTCACCTACCCCCCAGTTTGTTTGTAAAATTATCATTTTGTAACATGAAAATGGATATAACGTTATTATCTTTACTTTGAACACTTGCTATGTTAAAAATATAAGAAAACTTTTGTTTTAGCATCATATGTCTCCATATCACCACCACTTTCAATGTTTCTTTAAAATATGCTTGGAAAACTTATTGGATGTACTTGTATGAGCCAAATGTCTGANGGGCACTAGACCAGCTTCGTGAATGAGGGGTTTCAAATCCCTGTGATCTCCTTTCAGGAAGAAACCAGTCCTGCTTGTGCATGGCGACAAACGGGAAGCAAAGGCTCACCTCCTGGCCGAGGCGAAGCCTTACGGAAACGTCACCCTCTGCCAGGTGAGCTGCTTACTGCCATCGGAGATCACGCTCGGGCTGAGAGCTGGGAGGAGGTTGGACCTTGAGTGGGTCCACCCTCCTAATGCAGGAATCCTCTCTCCAGCATCACCAACAGACATCTGTCCAGCCTTGACTTAAATACTTCCTGAGGTCGCCTGTCCTATTCGTGGGTAGCCCTCATGGTTGAAACTTTTTCTCTATGTTGACCCAATTTCTCTGCAATTAGTCAGGGTCCCCAGAGAAACAGAACCGTAAGGTTGTACGTGTGTGTGTTTGAATTTGTAGAGACATTGACTTCAAAAGGGTTGGCTCACCTGATTGTGTGGGCTGGCAAGTCCGGCATCGGCCACTTTGAGAAGCGTTGATGTTAACGGTTTCGGTCCAAAGACCGACTAGAGATGGATTCCCTCTTCCTCGTGGGAACCAGTCTTTTAAGTTTTTTTTTCTCTTAACAACTTCAACTGGCTGACTAAGGCTCCCAGCGTTCTGGAGGGAACTCTGCTTCCTTACATGCTCTCATTGAAATGTCGTTCAGTCCCTAAGCTGTGTCTGACTTCGTGACCCGTGGACTGTAGCGTGCCAGGCTCCTCTGTCTTCCACGGTGCCCTGGAGTTTGCTCAGATTCATTGATTTTAATGTTAATCTCCTCAAAAAAAAAAATAAATGCCTTCACACAGCATGTCTCCAGGCATCTGGGCACGGTGGCCTGGCCGCGGTGACGCGACCCTCTCCCCTGCCTCCCGCCCTGGCCCTCGCTTTCCCCTCCGGAGCCACACAGCCCGGTCGGTGGCAGTGGGCCTCGTGTTTGACGTCGTCTGTTTCGTCTTCTGGTTTTCTCCGCCAGGTTCCAGCGCTTGCTTTTGTCACTGCACCTGGCGCGTCTAGGGTCCCCCTCTTTCCCCAGGTTGCCAGTCCGCTGGTTGACATCTGTTCTGTCCATGGCCCTCTGGGAGCGGGGGTTTCAGCGGGGAGCCCGCTCTCTGGAGTCAGTTGAGTCACAGTTTCTGTGAGGGCAGCTTCACACTGGTAGTTTTCAGTGTGACCACCTACCTGACTTACATTAGCTGCCATTGACATTTACCCACAGCCCTTAGATCCTTTTTAAAGACTTTTTTTTTTAGTATGGACCATTTTTGAAATCTTTGTTGAATTTGTTACAATATCGCTTCTGTTGATGTTCTGTTTTTTTAGGCAGTGAAGCTTGATGAGATCTTAGTTCTCCAAACAGGAATCAAACCCACAACCCCTGCATTGGAAGGCAAAGTCTTAAGCACTGGACCACCTGGATGTCCTGACCTTGGTTCTTTTCACAAGAATCACTTAATACTGGAGAGACGTAGATTGAAACCAGCCTTAGAAACTACCCTGCCCTCCTGGATGTCCTGCCCTTGGTCCTTTTCACAAGAATCGCTTAATGCTGGAGAGACATAGATTGAAACCCAGCCTGAGAAATGACCCTGCGAGCTGCAAGATGCATGCGGTCCTGGTCCCGGTCCCACGAGGGGCGGCCGCTGGTCTCAGAGCAGGCTCGGTTTGCTGGGACCCGAGCAGAGAGGAGGCAGAGCGAAGGCTGCTGCCCCGCTTCATTCCTGTCATCGTCCAGTCGCTCGGTCACGTCCAGCTCTTTCCCACCCCGTGGACTGCAGCACGCCAGGCTCCCCTGCCCTTCACTGTCTCCCAGAGTTAGCTCACACCTGATGCCAGCCAACCACCTCGTCCTCTGTCGCCCTCTTCTCCTGACCTCGGTTTTCCGTTTCCTTCTATATCCCTATAGTTTTGTCCTGATACTTTCCAGTAAGTACATGGAAATACAGTGGGACCGATGAGTGAGTCTTGGAGTTTCCTTCAGACTCGTTGTTTTAGACTCCGTGTCTGAAGGGGTCCTTTTGTATGTGGCATTTGGTGTAGGAAGCAGGGGTAGCAGGGAGTTAAGCGATGCTGATGATTCCCTTCCTGTGGTGGTTCTGAAGTGGCTGGTGAGTGTGCACCTTTTCCTATTTGAGCAGGCAGGCCGGTCCATTCCTAAGCAACTTGACGAAGGAGTCTTTCATGGCCCTTTTCTCTTCTGGCCAATAGCTTAGTGCAGTTGATTCAGGATTTCTGCCCTTGGAGTACAGACAGAGACAAGAACCTGATTCTTTTTATTTTCCACTTACTTTCCAATGTCCTTTTTCTTCCATTCATACAAGATTAAAGAATTCCAGCTCCCAAGTGTTTCATCATTCTTCAGTTCAGTCGCGTCCGACTCTGTGTGACCCCATGAGCTGCAGCACAGCAGGCCTCCCTGTCCATCACCAACTCCCAGAGTCCACCCACACCCATGTCCATCGAGTCAGTGATGCCATCCAGCCATCTCATCCTTTGTCGTCCCCTTCTCCTCCTGTCCTCAATCTTTCCCAGCATCAGGGTCTCTTCAAATCAGCTCTTCACATCAGGTGGCCAAAGTACTGGAGTTTCAGCTTCAACATCAGTCCTTCCAGTGAACACCCAGGACTGATCTCCTTTAGGATGGACTGGTTGGATCTCCTTGCAGTCCAAGGGACTCCTAAGAGTCTTCTCCAACACCACAGTTCAGAAGCGTCAGTCATTCTTCAGCTGTAGAATATTACCTGTGTGTATGTGTATTATTTTAAAGATAAAAACAGTGAGAAATCTCAATCTGATCAATTTTAAACCCATCTCACAACTTTTTTCCTGTGATTTAACTCACCGTGCTTTGTGTAAAATCATTCCATCATTCCATCACTTTAACCGTTCTGTTTAGGCTCGCCTTCTGCACAAGATCCTCCTTTGATTAGCAGTTGCCTAAAATCTGTTTTGCGTTTGTTTCCAAAGACAGCAGAGGTTAAACTGAAGTAGGATAGCACTTAACAGTGGGCAGAAAATAAATGACACAGGAATTCTGACAACCAGCAATAAAATCCACGATAAAAAGTGTTTTTCACATGTAGTGACGTTTAGGAGACTTGGCAGCGTGCTTCAAGGGAGCCACTAGAGGGCGTAACAAGCCCTGTCTTCCAAACCAGTCGCTCAGCCGTGTCTGACTCTGCGATCCATGGACTACAGCACACCAGGCCTCCCCGTCCATCACAGATTCCTGGAGCTTACTCAGACTCCTGTCCATCCAGTCGGTGATGCCATCCAACCATCTCATCCTCTGTCATCCCCTTCTTCTCCTGCCTTCAATCTTTCCCAGCATCGGGGTCTTTTCCAGTGAGTCAGTTCTTTGCATCAGGTGGCCAAAGTATTGGAGCTTCAGCATCAGTCCTTCCAATGCATATTCAGGGCTGATCTCCTTTAGGATGGACTGGTGTGATCTCCTTGCAGCTCAAGGGACTCTCAAGAGCCTTCTCCCACACCACAGTTCAGAAGCATCAATTCTTTGGCGCTCAGCCTTCTTTATGGTCCAACGCTCACGCCCATACGTGACCACTGGAACTACTGTATACAAAACAGATGACCGGCAAGGACCTACTGTGTAGCTCAGGGAGCTGTACTTGGTGTTTTATAGTAACAACCTGTGGGGGTGAAAATCTGGAAAAGAGTGTGTATCTATGCACACACATACATCCTGTGCACGTATATATACACAAAAGAGCAAATACACACACATGCATGTGTGTGTATAGAACTGGATCGCTTTGCTGTGCTCCTGAAACCAACACAAGATGGCAGGTCATCTCTTCTTCGATCAACAACAACAGAGACTTGAATTGCGCCTTCCTGACCGCTCTTCTGTGGCCAGGTCGGCGTGCTGGTCTGTGAGACCCCAAACCCTGAGTCTGTGCAGGTGGGGCACGCGGCCACCTGTCCGTNCTTTGCTGTGCTCCTGAAACCAACACAAGATGGCAGGTCATCTCTTCTTCGATCAACAACAACAGAGACTTGAATTGCGCCTTCCTGACCGCTCTTCTGTGGCCAGGTCGGCGTGCTGGTCTGTGAGACCCCAAACCCTGAGTCTGTGCAGGTGGGGCACGCGGCCACCTGTCCGTGAGCATCGCCAGGACGGGCTGTGTCCTGCTCGGCTGTGACTCCGGTTGCCCGTCGCTGCCCCGGCAGACAGGGCCGTCTGGAGAGAGCGGGCGGGGTGCAGTCCGCCTTCAGTAGCACTTGCTTCTGTTTGTAGAGCGCTTACTCCATGCGGCTCCTTTCCCAGCCATTTAAGTGTACTCTTCCGATTTGTTCCTAACAACTCCTGGAATCTCTTAGCAGTACTCTGGTTTCAAAGAGGAGAAAGACGGATTTAGAGAGTCAAGTATTCTTCCAAAGTTATACAAAGCTGTGAAGAAAGGACTTGTCTATACACCGAATTCCTAGCTCCTAAGCCATTTTTGACAAATCTATTTAACTTTTTCATCTTGAGGCATATTCTGCTTAATTAAGGTCTTGCAATACCAAAGGTTAGATAAAATGTTTTACTCCCTCACCTCCCCCCCAGTTTGTTTGTAAAATTATCATTTTGTAACATGAAAATGGATATAACGTTATTATCTTTACTTNCTAAAGCATGAGGGCAGAAAAAACTACCAAGAGGCTGGTGCAAAGTTCCAGAGAAAGGTGGCCGCAGAAGAGCAGACCAGAGGGCCGTTCACATAAAGGGCTTCTTACAGAAAGACCTGGAGGACACAGGAGCGGGCTGGCGAGAGCAGGCCGGGGCAGCTGGAGGAACCAGTCTCCCGCAGGGCTGCAGACAGAACTGTCTAGGAGAATTGCTGGCCTGGCAGGGCTTGCGGGCCCGTCGCTCACCCCAGGGAGGCTGCCCACGCGTCCTGGGAGATCTTAATGGAAACCACTCATGGGCTCCACAGCTTCAGTGCAGAGGCTGTGCCGCCGGGGGCCCCGGAAAGCAGAGGCCAGAGGCTTGCCCTCACAGACTTTGCTGGGGCCCAAGGGAGGGCTCTTCTTCAGAAAGCCAGATTAATTAATTAATTGACCAGATGCGGGCTATTCGTCAGACCTTTCAGTATTACTTGGATGTGCAAATGGTCCACTGCCCGCAGCCACACCTCTGCTTCTCAACAGCTCCTTCCGTTCTCTAAGCCACTTCCCCACCTGGGAGTCAGGGACTGGGCTGTGTTGAGGGCTTCGTGCTTTGTCCATGGAGCCCTCGGGTTTCTGGAAACCACTCCCAGAGCCCATTGTCCTGCTCTGAATAGAGGACTCCCTAAGTTTAAGAATGGAGAAGAAAATGGCAACCCACTCCAGTATTCTTGCCTGGAGAATCCCATGGACAGAGGAGCTTTGTGGGCTACAGTCCACGGGTCGCAAAGAGTCGAACACGACTGAGCGGCTTCACTTCACTTAGGTTTAAGAAAAGGGCTTCCCTAGTGGCTCAGCTGGTAAAGAATCTGCCTGCAATGCAGGAGACCTGAGTTCAATTCCTGGATTGGGAAAATCCCCCTGAAGAAGGGAACACCTTCCCACTCCAGTGTTCTGGCCTGGAGAAGTCCATGGGGTCGCAAAGAGTCAGACACGACTGAGCAACTTTCACTTCACTTCATGTTTAATAAAAAGTTAATATTACAGTAGATAACCTCCCAAAGCCTTCTAACACCGTTTCACAGATCTGTTAGAAATACCTATACGTTCCAGGACTCCCTTGTGGTACAGCGGCTGGGCCTCCATGCTTCCCACGCGGGGGCCCGGGTGCGACCCCTGGTCAGGGAGCTAGATCCAGGCACAGCTTAACGAACAAACGAATCCTTTTTTAAAAGGTGTCGACGCTTTCCAGATGTCCCCTTCGTGCCGTGCTTCACGATATCCTAAGCACATTCACCTCATTGTTCATTGTTGTCTTATTCATCCCTCATTATAACCCAGTGAAGTGAACGTGTGGTGCTAAACCCATATTACAGGGAAAGAAATTGATGCCAGAGGATGTTAAGCCCAAGGTAACAGCTGGCCAAAACCAGAACTCAAACCTGCACCTGTGGGTGGTTCTTGTCCACGTATGGCAAAAACCACCACAATATTGNACTTTCCAGATGTCCCCTTCGTGCCGTGCTTCACGATTTCCTAAGCATATTCACCTCATTGTTCATTGTTGTCTTATTCATCCCTCATTATAACCCAGTGAAGTGAACGTGTGGTGCTAAACCCATATTACAGGCAAAGAAATTGATGCCAGAGGATGTTAAGCCCAAGGTAACAGCTGGCCAAAACCAGAACTCAAACCTGCACCTGTGGGTGGTTCTTGTCCACGTATGGCAAAAACCATCACAATATTGTAAATAAATTATTCTCCAATTTAAATTAATTATTTTTAAAAATCTTACGAATCTGTTGCTCTTTTCAAGTCCTTGTTTTGCCCATCCGCCACAGGAGACAGACCAAAATAATGGAACGTTTCAGTCAAAAATGAAAGAGCCAGCAATTGTGGCTCATTGGTTACTATTAAGTACACACTGAAATTCTTTGACATGATATTCTAAATACCAATTTTGACTTGAAATATGAAAAGCAACTTTTGATCCCAGAGCACAGTATTCTTTGCCATTTTGGATTCTGGATGCTAACCTGATGGCTTTTGAAGCCCTTGTTAATGTGATCTGTGGGATCAGAGAGAGAACGACCCTTTTACAGTGCGGTTGGCCTTCAGGCTGGCTTGTGCC
>SJYX01012002.1:432695-478314 GCA_006410675.1 Oreotragus oreotragus | reverse complement strand
GGGCGGAGGAGGAGCGCCACCCTGCAGCAGAGTGGTCTGCAGGGGCGCTCAGCCGTGGCACCCCGACGTCTGGGGCCACCCTGTGCACTGTTACGTGTCCAGCAGCATTGCTGACCTCTAGAGCATATCCCCAGACATTGCTAAGTGCCCCCTCAGGGTAGAATCACCCCCAGTGAGAACCACTGGTCTAGAAGAAGGAGTGTAGAAAGCCCATGGGTTCTGGCAGTTAAGAGTATTATCTGAGTAGAAGGCTGGCAGCAGAAGTTTTGCGAGAATGATAGGAAAGCTGCCGACACCTTGTTCCAGCACAGCAGGCCCCATCCAGGTTGGTCTCCAGAGTGTAAGATCAAAGGTTGGCGGTGTTCTAAGCCAGTGAGCCTGTGGCAGTTTGTTACGGAGCAGCAACAGGAAACTAAAGCACATTGTGTGTTAATAAAAAGGCTAGAAGAAAAGTCACAGCATCAAACGTAGGTCTAGAAATGCAGGAGAGTCCATCAGAACTAAAGACGGTGTCTTTGCATATACCTAGAGACAGTCCACATCTTTTGCAGTGAAAGTATCTTCCATATTCCTCACAAAAAATGTTTTTCAGTACATACAAAGAAGCAGAGCTCAGGTTCAGCACAGGGAACCCGACAGCAAACGCAAAGCCGAACGTGATGCGCGGCGTCATTGTGAGAGAGAGAGAGGCAGGCAGGCAGCTGTGGGGCTTGGGGACGCGACGCGAGACCACAGCCCGAGCCCGTCCTTCCCGCCCTCGCCACCCAGCTGCTCCGTCCCCATACCCCCTCGCGTCGCTGTCCAGCTGTCCAGCTGTCCGCCGTCTGTTTGTGGCATCTGCTGCCCGCCCCCTCCGCCAGGAGGCGTGGCTAAAAGCTCAGTCTGTTGGGCGTCTCTGCACTGGGGCAGAGGACCAGCAATGAAAGATCAAGGGTCGATGACAAAAGCAACATTGTATCAGAGGACAAAATCCCCAGAACAGCAGTCATCCTCCGGGATTCACACGCCTTCCAACAGGATCTTCAGCTCCATCAGCCGCTCCAGGGCTCAGGCCAGGTGGGGGGTGGTGGACTATGCCGACGCTGCTGTTACGAGATTCTCGGCCTTCAGAGCCACACGGCAGAGTTGGCCCAGAGACCACCTCCCTGCTCCTTTCTCCCATGGCTGTTTTCCCAGCAGGGGAGCGTGGATTCTGTCTTTGTGGTCGGAGTATGTAGACGAAGGGATTGATCTTGTTAGAGGTGAGCAGGGATGCCTCCAGTCATTGTAGACTGCTGTCCAGAAAGGGATGTTTGGGCTCTTTGGCTGAAACCCCGCCTTCTAGAGCTCAGAAGCTGAGGCCCAGGAGGAAGAGGAATGCTCTCAGCTGCTACTGAAGGCAGTGTCCTCTCCTGGGCTTGGGGCACAGGGCCCTGCTCTCAACACTGGCCTGCCTTCCTTCTCCATGTCCCTTCCACCGCCTTCCTGTGCTTTGCTGAGCTTTATTTTAGGAATTGTCCATTATACATTATTAGTTTAAATGTAGCCTTCAAGCTTTAAGCCATGGGACAGAATTCCCATATTGTGGGCTGAGATCAGATCCCTTAACAGCCATGCTCTGCGGGCCATGGCAGAAAACAGACCACAGCTGAGCTCCTGGGCATTCATTTCAGTTCAGTCGCTCAGTCCTGTCCAACTCTGTGTGACCCCATGAACTGCAGCACGCCAGGCCTCCCTGTCCATCACCAACTCCCAGAGTTTGCTCAACCTTATGTCCGTTGAGTCGGTGATGCCATCCAGCCATCTAATCCCCTGTTGTCCCCTTCTCCTCCTGCCCTCAGTCTTTCCCAGCATCAGGGTCTTTTCAAATGAGTCAACTCTTCACATCAGGTGGCCAACATATTGGAGTTTCAGCTTCAACATCAGCCCTTCCAATGAACACCCAGGACTGATCTCCTTCAGAATGGACTGGTTGGATCTCCTTGCAGTCCAAGGGACCCTCAAGAGTCTTTTCCAACACCAAAGTTCAAAAGCATCAATTCTTCGGTGCTCAGCATTTTTTATAGTCCAACTCTCACATCCATACATGACCACTGGAAAAACCATAGCCTTGACTAGACGGACCTTTGTTGGCAAAGTAATGTCTCTGCTTTTCAATATGCTGTCTAGGTCGGTCATAACTTTGCTTCCAAGGAGTAAGCGTCTTTTAATTTCATGGCTGCAGTCACCATCTGCAGTGATCAGGGCTCCGTAAGCTGCCCAGTTGAATAACTGACTGTTGGTCTGCTTAGCTGGGGGCTCAGGGGAAATCCTCCCGCCCCATGGAGGCTTCGTGGCGCGTCCACGGGCCTGGGCTGAGCCGGGCCTGTTTCGCGGGGCCCCTTCTCTTGCACGTGTCTGGTCAGGGCGGCCCCGACGGCGCGTGGCTCTGGCTTGCTTGTGGGGCTCCGCTCGTTGCCGTGGTCCCAGCTTGTTCTCCACTGTGTGTCCTGCCCGCCCTGCAGGCTTGAGGCTGCGGCCTCAGGGCACGGTCAGCAACACTACCCAGACTGCTTGCCTGACCCCTGGAGCTCTGGTGTCGAATCCCTGTGAATTGTATGCATTGTGTAGAGTACATACACCACACACGCCCCAGAGTGCTTCTGCTCTCTGGCTGAACCCCAGCTAACATGCATCCCCATCCCCCGAAGCCCATTTTATTCACTGTTACTTTCTCAGTAAGGACTCACAGTCAGTCCACTGTATGTGTGGTTCCTTCATATCTGTAGTTATATATCTGTGATTCAACCCAGCCGCCTGACTTTCTCAGTGGCTTGCTTCTGATAGGCGGTACAACACAGCACATCCAGAGTCCCGCCCTCCGAAGTTCTCCAATGGACAAGTGTTTGATACCCGCAAAGAACACAAAGTCCATTCCGACCCGGCCCTGTCTGGTGATGGAGCACAGACAGTACCCAGAAGGCGCAGCCCTGGGGGAGGAGCCGCGGCTCAGGCGGGCGGGAGGCAGAGGGGACGCGAGGGAGTGAGCGCGCGCTGCGGGCAGCAGTGGCCGGTGCGGAAAGCCGGGACAGGCCGGGGACGTGAGTCCTGGCCGGAGAAGACTGGAAGCTAAGACTGCCCTGGCGTTTCAGGAACAAAAGAGCGTGTCGTCAGGAGGCTTGTGGTGCCACTGTGCCTCTGCCAGACACTGGCAGGGACCCACCCTCACCGCCCACACACAGGCAAGCAGGTCAGAATCGGCACATGTACCTCGTGTCCTGGCTGTGGCCGTCCTGGGTACCCGTGATCCAAAGTGTATTCGGAGTGTAAAGAATTATTAAGGGTGCTATTTCAAGGAATAAAAGTTTATCACCTAGAAAGCCTGGAAGAGACTTTTTAGTCTCATTATTCAGGGTAGACTTTAAGGTTCTTGGTGCTTAGAATTCTCTTACAAGCCAAATACAAAGGAGGCCTGGAAGAGACCATCTGAAGAGGTGCCCTCATGGTCTCCATTGATGTTTATCTTGGAATAAGCCCTCAGATCTTGGGATGTTGAGGAAAATGAGACTAGTGTGGGAAAAGTGGGAATTAGCCTTCCAGAAAGTGCCTTTAACCTGCGGTGCTATGCTGACACGTAGAGAGAGTTACCAGGCGGTGATAATCTAGAAAGCTGGGGGAAAATTCGCAGGAAGATGGCTTCCACCTCACACTGGTTGATTTTGCCACTGAAACCTGTGTCTCTGCCTGAGAGGTCACTTTGCATTACTAATGAGCAAGAGAAATAAAAGCATGCTGTCATCTTGGACCTCTAAGAAACCAGTTTTTCTCCTAGAGTCATAATATCACTGTGCTGTCAGCTTCCCGCTTCCTCTCCTTTTTACATTTTTGGGACACGCCACAGATGGTGATGTTCAACACTGTGGCTCCTGCGCATTAGAGGAAGCCCCCTCCCCCATTCAGGAGGCGGGAGGTCTGCGGACACGCGTCTGTGTTTCCCTGATCTGTTCAGGAGGACGGGAGGTCTGTGTTTCCCTGATCTGTTCAGGAGGACGGGAGGTCTGTGTTTCCCTGGTCTGTTCAGGAGGACGGGAGGTCTGTGTTTCCCTGATCTATTCAGGAGGCGGGAGGTCTGTGTTTCCCTGGTCTGTTCAGGAGGACGGGAGGTCTGTGTTTCCCTGGTCTGTTCAGGAGGACGGGAGGTCTACGGACACGCGTCTGTGTTTCCCTCGTCTGTGCAGGAGGCGGGAGGTCTGCGGACATGCGTCTGTGCTCTGACGCTGTGGCTCACTTGCTTTAAGAGCCCCCTCAGCTCTGGTCTCTGTGCTTCTCCTGGCTGCTCCCCGAGCGCTCTAAGCAGAACCAGTTCAGTTTGCCTTGCTGCTGCCTGTCTCTTCTTGGCTTGGATTCCCACAGCAGCAGTTCCAGCCCACGGCTCAGGAGAGTAGTTGATGCCCCAGCGAATGAATCTTTAAATATTCTGTTACCCAATGAAGCCAGGCTTTAAGGGTCTGAAAAGCTGAGGTTTTCTCTCCATTCTAAAAATGAAATAGAATTTGGGTGAACCTAATTGAAAAAATGTTTCCAGCTAGTAATCAACTTTTGGATGAGAGGTTCTGGCCTGACTTGCTGCAGGAGAGTTTCCAGAGATGCCTCAGAGCCTTTCCATCTCCACTCCTGGTGACTTGCTTGCCCTGCCGCCTCCCTCTGGTCAGGCCCCAGCCTCTTTCCTTCCACTGGGATTCCAGCCATGTCCACAGCTCTTAATCTACATAAAACACAATGCTGTTTCCTTTTGACTGAAAGTAAAATTAGCAGGAAAGGTAATATGTTTATCAATATCATCTTACTCTGTAGAATGATATTGACATAGTTTTTTTTTTAAGTACAATTGAGTCATCATGGTATTTTCAGGTATAATATAGTGATTCAGTATTTTTATAGATTATACTTGATCTATAGTTTTTTATAAGATAACGTCTCTAGGACCTCCCTGGTAGTCCAGTGGTTAAGAATCTGCCTTCCAGTGCAGGAGACATGAGTTCAACCCCAGGTCTGGAAAGATTCCACCAGGCTCCTCTGTCCATGGGATTCTCCAGGCAAGAAGACTGGAGCGGGTTGCCATTTCCTCCTCCAGGGGATGGTCTCAGACAAGGGCGCAACCTGGAGTCTCCTGTGTTGGCAGGCGGGTTCTTCACGATGCCCAAACCTGTATGCTTGCAGCCTGTCTCCCCTGGGCACAGCAGCCAGCGCCTCTTCACCCGCTCCCCGTCTTGCCCCTCCCCTGCTCCCTCCCCACTGTGACCTCGGGTTTGTTCTCTGTTTCTGTTTCGGCATATTTGGTTGTTTCTTATTTTTAGATTCCTTACATAAGTCGTAACATACAGTATTTTTCTGTGTCTGACTTCATAAGCATAATTTCCTCTGTGTCCATCCACGTTGGTGCAATTGAGAACAAAATTTCACTTTTTCACAACTACTATTCCATTCTGTATTTACATAACGCACCACATCTTTATCTGTTCATCTGCAGTGAGCACTTGGGTCGCTTCCATATCTTGACTGTTATAAATAATGCTACTGGGAACATGGGGTACGTGTATCTTTTCAAATTATTGGTTGTTTTTTTCCTTAGAATATGTGCCCAGGGGTGGGATGGCTGGGTCTTACGGCAGTTCTGTTTCTGGTTTTCCGAGGAACCTCCATACTGTGTCCACAGTGACTGCATCAGCTTACGTTCCCACCAGCGCTGCACCAGGGTTCCCTTCTCCTCGCGTCCTCACCAACACTAGTTTGTTGCTTGTAGTCTTTCTGACCATAGCCATTGACAGAGCTTCCCAGGAGATGTGAGAGACACAGGTTCAATCCCTGGGCCGGGAAGATCCCCTGGAGGAGGAAGTGGCGGCCCACTCCAGTGTTCCTGCCTGGAGAATCCCTTGGACAGAGGAGCCTGGCGGGCTACGGCCCACGGGATCACACTGCGTCGAACACGACTGAAGTGACTTAGCATTGCTGGGTATGGGTTGCTCATTGTGGTTTTCCATATCCTTGACTTAGTTTTTTCTTAAGTGCAGCTTTTATGTACAACAACATCAGACATCCTGGCTGGGGCTACAGCAGGGTTGTGAACAGGAAGGGTTTTTCATAGGAAGAGGGAGGAATCTTTCTAAGGAAGGATAATTACTTTAATAGCCCTCCCTCGAGGGAAAACGCAGATGAAGGTGAGGCTGCCTTGGGCAGTTGGATAAAACCTTGAAGAACACAGCAGGATTTACCATTCCTGGAAAATCCCAATCCCAGGGCCACAGAGTCAGACAGGACTGAATGGCTTCACTTTCCCTTCTCCCCAAACGCAGGACCACGCCGCAAGCTGAATGGATCTGAATGGGGCTCTGGGCGCTGACCCACGCCGAGACTCCTCACTGAGCCCTGCTCTGTTCTTGTCCCCGCAGCGCCAACCTGTCCAAGGCCGCCTGGGGCGCACTGGAGAAGGGCGGCAGCCAGCTGATGATCCGCTCCTACGAGCTCGGCGTCCTCTTTCTGCCCTCAGCCTTTGTAAGTCCACGCAGCCGCCTGACCCGCCGTGAGCGGGAGGGAGGCGGGTGCCTGGCCGTGAGCGGGAGGGAGGCGGGTGCCTGACCAGCACGAGCGGGAGGGAGGTGGATGCCTGCCTGGCCATGAGCGGGAGGGAGGCGGGTTCCTGACCCGCCGTGAGCGGGAGGGAGGCGGGTGCCTGCCTGGCCATGAGCGGGAGGGAGGTGGGTGCCTGGCCGGCCCTGAGCGGGAGGGAGGCGGGTGCCTGCCTGGCCGTGAGCGGGAGGGAGGCGGGTGCCTGGCCGGCCCTGAGCGGGAGGGAGGCGGGTGCCTGGCCCGCCGTGAGCGGGAGGGAGGCGGGTGCCTGGCCGTGAGCAGGAGGGAGGCGGGTGCCTGACCAGCACGAGCGGGAGGGAGGTGGATGCCTGCCTGGCCATGAGCGGGAGGGAGGCGGGTTCCTGACCCGCCGTGAGCGGGAGGGAGGCGGGTGCCTGGCCGGCCATGAGCGGGAGGGAGGTGGGTGCCTGGCCGGCCCTGAGCGGGAGGGAGGCGGGTGCCTGCCTGGCCGTGAGCGGGAGGGAGGCGGGTGCCTGGCCGGCCCTGAGCGGGACGGAGGCGGGTGCCTGGCCCGCCGTGAGCGGGAGGGAGGCGGGTGCCTGGCCGTGAGCAGGAGGGAGGCGGGTGCCTGACCAGCACGAGCGGGAGGGAGGTGGATGCCTGCCTGGCCATGAGCGGGAGGGAGGCGGGTTCCTGACCCGCCGTGAGCGGGAGGGAGGCGGGTGCCTGGCCGGCCATGAGCGGGAGGGAGGTGGGTGCCTGGCCGGCCCTGAGCGGGAGGGAGGCGGGTGCCTGCCTGGCCGTGAGCGGGAGGGAGGCGGGTGCCTGGCCGGCCCTGAGCGGGACGGAGGCGGGTGCCTGGCCCGCCGTGAGCGGGAGGGAGGCGGGTGCCTGGCCGGCCGTGAGCGGGAGGGAGGCGGGTGCCTGGCCGGCCGTGAGCGGGAGGGAGGCGGGTGCCTGGCCGGCCGTGAGCGGGAGGGAGGCGGGTGCCTGGCCGGCCGTGAGCGGGAGGGAGGCGGGTGCCTGGCCGGCCGTGAGCGGGAGGGAGGCGGGTGCCTGGCCGGCCGTGAGCGGGAGGGAGGCGGGTGCCTGGCCGGCCGTGAGCGGGAGGGAGGCGGGTGCCTGGCCGGCCGTGAGCGGGAGGGAGGCGGGTGCCTGGCCGGCCGTGAGCGGGAGGGAGGCGGGTGCCTGGCCGGCCGTGAGCGGGAGGGAGGCGGGTGCCTGGCCGGCCGTGAGCGGGAGGGAGGCGGGTGCCTGGCCGGCCGTGAGCGGGAGGGAGGCGGGTGCCTGGCCGGCCGTGAGCGGGAGGGAGGCGGGTGCCTGGCCGGCCGTGAGCGGGAGGGAGGCGGGTGCCTGGCCGGCCGTGAGCGGGAGGGAGGCGGGTGCCTGGCCGGCCGTGAGCGGGAGGGAGGCGGGTGCCTGGCCGGCCGTGAGCGGGAGGGAGGCGGGTGCCTGGCCGGCCGTGAGCGGGAGGGAGGCGGGTGCCTGGCCGGCCGTGAGCGGGAGGGAGGCGGGTGCCTGGCCGGCCGTGAGCGGGAGGGAGGCGGGTGCCTGGCCGGCCGTGAGCGGGAGGGAGGCGGGTGCCTGGCCGGCCGTGAGCGGGAGGGAGGCGGGTGCCTGGCCGGCCGTGAGCGGGAGGGAGGCGGGTGCCTGGCCGGCCGTGAGCGGGAGGGAGGCGGGTGCCTGGCCGGCCGTGAGCGGGAGGGAGGCGGGTGCCTGGCCGGCCGTGAGCGGGAGGGAGGCGGGTGCCTGGCCGGCCGTGAGCGGGAGGGAGGCGGGTGCCTGGCCGGCCGTGAGCGGGAGGGAGGCGGGTGCCTGGCCGGCCGTGAGCGGGAGGGCGGCGGGTGCCTGGCCGGCTGTGAGCGGGAGGGCGGCGGGTTCTTGCTGCCATCCTTGGGCTTCCCAGGTGGCGCTAGTGGTGAAGAGCCCACCTGCCAACACAGGAGACATGGGAGATGCCGGTTTGACCCCTGGGCTGGGAAGGTTCCCTGGAGGAGGGCACGGCAAGCCGCTCCAGCGTTCTTGCCTGGACACTCCCACGGACGGGGCGCCTGGCGGGCTGCAGTCCATGGGTCGCACAGAGTCGGACACGACTGAGCGACTCAGCACGCCGCAGGGGCTCTTCCTTAGTCTCCATGGCTTGCGCACGGTCAGGAGGCCACACAGCTGTGAGTCTGTTTCCGTGATCACTGCTCTCAAGGAATATATCCAGTAGGTGATGGAAGATCCTGCTTTGGGTAAAGTTAATAACAGTCTTTAAATAAAGATTGTGAACCAGAATATGGAAGTTACTACAAGATCAGCAAAGGGAGGAGTGAGCCAAGCGTGAGACTTGTTCTGGGGTGGGGTGGCCGGAGACCACCTTCCGGAGCCGGACGTCTTGAGGAGGGGGCAGCGAAGGATCCCGAGGATTCTTGGTCAGCGGAGAGGAACAGGAAAGGCCGGCTATGGAGGAACTGGCCTGAGCACCAGGCCTGGAGGCAGGGAGGCTTACAGCATCTGCTGGAGACGGGGTCCCGGGGGTCACAGAGGACCTGCTGTCACGCTCACTGGGAAGCCCCCAAAAGGGCACCACGTGGGAAGCCGGGTCTTTCTCTCGGTGTCCTCTTTCTTTTCTTGCCACTCACTGTAGTTGAGTTGCTGGTAAGCACACCCGTGATGCTGGCCCTTGGCACTCTGCTTGGCCTGGACCAGGAGACTCAGCCAGGGGAGTGCTGTGAGCTGGTCCTGAGACTTCCCTCCGGGCCCTGCAACGTGAGGGCATCGTCTCGAGGCGGGCTGAGAGTGCCTTCTCTCAGTCTCGGGGGATTCTCACAGAACCATCTCACAGGCTATCCTGGGGCAGCCCCATCACAGATGGGGTCGCAGACGAGGAGGCGACTTCCTCAGGCCCCCCCCGCAGCGGATCCAGCAACCCCCACTGCCCCGTCCCCCCGACCCTCCTGTGGTCGCTCGCTCTGTCGCCGGGAGGAGGTGATTCCTCAGCAGTAGGGAACTAATGTTCATGTGCTGTGGTCACGAGCTACCTTCCAGTGACAGCTTCAGTCATGGAGTTAATTCCGTCACTCACTGGCTTCTCTTGCCAGCATCTGCCAACTTCCGGTCCTTTCTAACTGTTCCGACATGATCCCCCATCACGAAAATGAAAGCAGGAAAGAAGTACGCCACACTTGCAGAAGCTCTCTACCCCTCTAAGCAACTAATTTTTACCTCCGATGTAGCTTCTACGTGTACATAGAGAAAGAATGGCTGTAATCGTTTAGAATACCCAGAATGACTCTAGACTGGACCCTTCGCTCAGATGGTAAAGAACCCGCCTGCCAATGCAGGAGACGTGAGAGACACCGGTTCGATCCCTGGGCCGGGAAGATCCCCTGGAGGAGGGCATGACAACCCGCTCCAGCATTCTTGCCTGGACAGTCCCATGGACAGAGGGGCCTGGTGGGCCACAGTCCAGGGGGTCGCAAAGAGTCGGACACGACAGAGGAAGGAGCTCCCCACTGCCGGGCATTCTGGGTGGAACAGGGGTCGAGTCACGTGTAAAGACCAGCAGGCAAGAATGCTAGAAGATGGGCGCCCCCAGGCGCAAGACCAAGGCCTCCAGCAGGGGCTGCGGGGCGGACTTGCTGAGGTGAGTGAGGACCTGACAAGTGAGCAGGTCCTTGAGGCGGCGGGCCCCCGAGGGAGCAGGCCCTTGTCCTGTGTGCACGTGCAGACCCCGCGCCTCACGGCAGGCCTCCTGCACTCTCAGGAACCCACACACCGCCGCCGTCTCGTCAGGCCTCTTCCCATCTGGGCAGATCGCCATGTCCTTCAGCGAGTCATCACTGACTGGGCAGAGTGCTGAGGCGAGGCGTGTGTGCAGCACATGAGTATCTGACCTCGCCTCCCAAGGGCCTGACGGTCGAGCTGAGCAAGGACGTCGTCGCAGTGAAGCAGATGCCTTGTGTGAGAGACGCCCCGGGCATAAGCTGGCTGCTGAGGTGCTGAGGAGGGCTGAGAGACGCCCCAGGCATAGGCTGGCTGAGAGATGCCCCAGGCATTAGGCTGTATGTTCTGTTCAGGAGGACGGGAGGTCTGTGTTTCCCTGATCTGTTCAGGAGGACGGGAGGTCTGTGTTTCCCTGGTCTGTTCAGGAGGACGGGAGGTCTGTGTTTCCCTGATCTATTCAGGAGGCGGGAGGTCTGTGTTTCCCTGGTCTGTTCAGGAGGACGGGAGGTCTGTGTTTCCCTGGTCTGTTCAGGAGGACGGGAGGTCTACGGACACGCGTCTGTGTTTCCCTCGTCTGTGCAGGAGGCGGGAGGTCTGCGGACATGCGTCTGTGCTCTGACGCTGTGGCTCACTTGCTTTAAGAGCCCCCTCAGCTCTGGTCTCTGTGCTTCTCCTGGCTGCTCCCCGAGCGCTCTAAGCAGAACCAGTTCAGTTTGCCTTGCTGCTGCCTGTCTCTTCTTGGCTTGGATTCCCACAGCAGCAGTTCCAGCCCACGGCTCAGGAGAGTAGTTGATGCCCCAGCGAATGAATCTTTAAATATTCTGTTACCCAATGAAGCCAGGCTTTAAGGGTCTGAAAAGCTGAGGTTTTCTCTCCATTCTAAAAATGAAATAGAATTTGGGTGAACCTAATTGAAAAAATGTTTCCAGCTAGTAATCAACTTTTGGATGAGAGGTTCTGGCCTGACTTGCTGCAGGAGAGTTTCCAGAGATGCCTCAGAGCCTTTCCATCTCCACTCCTGGTGACTTGCTTGCCCTGCCGCCTCCCTCTGGTCAGGCCCCAGCCTCTTTCCTTCCACTGGGATTCCAGCCATGTCCACAGCTCTTAATCTACATAAAACACAATGCTGTTTCCTTTTGACTGAAAGTAAAATTAGCAGGAAAGGTAATATGTTTATCAATATCATCTTACTCTGTAGAATGATATTGACATAGTTTTTTTTTTAAGTACAATTGAGTCATCATGGTATTTTCAGGTATAATATAGTGATTCAGTATTTTTATAGATTATACTTGATCTATAGTTTTTTATAAGATAACGTCTCTAGGACCTCCCTGGTAGTCCAGTGGTTAAGAATCTGCCTTCCAGTGCAGGAGACATGAGTTCATTCCCAGGTCTGGAAAGATTCCACCAGGCTCCTCTGTCCATGGGATTCTCCAGGCAAGAAGACTGGAGCGGGTTGCCATTTCCTCCTCCAGGGGATGGTCTCAGACAAGGGCGCAACCTGGAGTCTCCTGTGTTGGCAGGCGGGTTCTTCACGATGCCCAAACCTGTATGCTTGCAGCCTGTCTCCCCTGGGCACAGCAGCCAGCGCCTCTTCACCCGCTCCCCGTCTTGCCCCTCCCCTGCTCCCTCCCCACTGTGACCTCGGGTTTGTTCTCTGTTTCTGTTTCGGCATATTTGGTTGTTTCTTATTTTTAGATTCCTTACATAAGTCGTAACATACAGTATTTTTCTGTGTCTGACTTCATAAGCATAATTTCCTCTGTGTCCATCCACGTTGGTGCAATTGAGAACAAAATTTCACTTTTTCACAACTACTATTCCATTCTGTATTTACATAACGCACCACATCTTTATCTGTTCATCTGCAGTGAGCACTTGGGTCGCTTCCATATCTTGACTGTTATAAATAATGCTACTGGGAACATGGGGTACGTGTATCTTTTCAAATTATTGGTTGTTTTTTTCCTTAGAATATGTGCCCAGGGGTGGGATGGCTGGGTCTTACGGCAGTTCTGTTTCTGGTTTTCCGAGGAACCTCCATACTGTGTCCACAGTGACTGCATCAGCTTACGTTCCCACCAGCGCTGCACCAGGGTTCCCTTCTCCTCGCGTCCTCACCAACACTAGTTTGTTGCTTGTAGTCTTTCTGACCATAGCCATTGACAGAGCTTCCCAGGAGATGTGAGAGACACAGGTTCAATCCCTGGGCCGGGAAGATCCCCTGGAGGAGGAAGTGGCGGCCCACTCCAGTGTTCCTGCCTGGAGAATCCCTTGGACAGAGGAGCCTGGCGGGCTACGGCCCACGGGATCACACTGCGTCGAACACGACTGAAGTGACTTAGCATTGCTGGGTATGGGTTGCTCATTGTGGTTTTCCATATCCTTGACTTAGTTTTTTCTTAAGTGCAGCTTTTATGTACAACAACATCAGACATCCTGGCTGGGGCTACAGCAGGGTTGTGAACAGGAAGGGTTTTTCATAGGAAGAGGGAGGAATCTTTCTAAGGAAGGATAATTACTTTAATAGCCCTCCCTCGAGGGAAAACGCAGATGAAGGTGAGGCTGCCTTGGGCAGTTGGATAAAACCTTGAAGAACACAGCAGGATTTACCATTCCTGGAAAATCCCAATCCCAGGGCCACAGAGTCAGACAGGACTGAATGGCTTCACTTTCCCTTCTCCCCAAACGCAGGACCACGCCGCAAGCTGAATGGATCTGAATGGGGCTCTGGGCGCTGACCCACGCCGAGACTCCTCACTGAGCCCTGCTCTGTTCTTGTCCCCGCAGCGCCAACCTGTCCAAGGCCGCCTGGGGCGCACTGGAGAAGGGCGGCAGCCAGCTGATGATCCGCTCCTACGAGCTCGGCGTCCTCTTTCTGCCCTCAGCCTTTGTAAGTCCACGCAGCCGCCTGACCCGCCGTGAGCGGGAGGGAGGCGGGTGCCTGGCCGTGAGCGGGAGGGAGGCGGGTGCCTGACCAGCACGAGCGGGAGGGAGGTGGATGCCTGCCTGGCCATGAGCGGGAGGGAGGCGGGTTCCTGACCCGCCGTGAGCGGGAGGGAGGCGGGTGCCTGCCTGGCCATGAGCGGGAGGGAGGTGGGTGCCTGGCCGGCCCTGAGCGGGAGGGAGGCGGGTGCCTGCCTGGCCGTGAGCGGGAGGGAGGCGGGTGCCTGGCCGGCCCTGAGCGGGAGGGAGGCGGGTGCCTGGCCCGCCGTGAGCGGGAGGGAGGCGGGTGCCTGGCCGTGAGCGGGAGGGAGGCGGGTGCCTGACCAGCACGAGCGGGAGGGAGGTGGATGCCTGCCTGGCCATGAGCGGGAGGGAGGCGGGTTCCTGACCCGCCGTGAGCGGGAGGGAGGCGGGTGCCTGCCTGGCCATGAGCGGGAGGGAGGTGGGTGCCTGGCCGGCCCTGAGCGGGAGGGAGGCGGGTGCCTGCCTGGCCGTGAGCGGGAGGGAGGCGGGTGCCTGGCCGGCCCTGAGCGGGAGGGAGGCGGGTGCCTGGCCCGCCGTGAGCGGGAGGGAGGCGGGTGCCTGGCCGTGAGCAGGAGGGAGGCGGGTGCCTGACCAGCACGAGCGGGAGGGAGGTGGATGCCTGCCTGGCCATGAGCGGGAGGGAGGCGGGTTCCTGACCCGCCGTGAGCGGGAGGGAGGCGGGTGCCTGCCTGGCCATGAGCGGGAGGGAGGTGGGTGCCTGGCCGGCCCTGAGCGGGAGGGAGGCGGGTGCCTGCCTGGCCGTGAGCGGGAGGGAGGCGGGTGCCTGGCCGGCCCTGAGCGGGAGGGAGGCGGGTGCCTGGCCCGCCGTGAGCGGGAGGGAGGCGGGTGCCTGGCCGGCCCTGAGCGGGAGGGAGGCGGGTGCCTGCCTGGCCGTGAGCGGGAGGGAGGCGGGTGCCTGGCCGGCCGTGAGCGGGAGGGAGGCGGGTGCCTGGCCCGCCGTGAGCGGGAGGGAGGCGGGTGCCTGGCCGGCCGTGAGCGGGAGGGAGGCGGGTGCCTGGCCGGCCGTGAGCGGGAGGGAGGCGGGTGCCTGGCCGGCCGTGAGCGGGAGGGAGGCGGGTGCCTGGCCGGCCGTGAGCGGGAGGGAGGCGGGTGCCTGGCCGGCCGTGAGCGGGAGGGAGGCGGGTGCCTGGCCGGCCGTGAGCGGGAGGGAGGCGGGTGCCTGGCCGGCCGTGAGCGGGAGGGAGGCGGGTGCCTGGCCGGCCGTGAGCGGGAGGGAGGCGGGTGCCTGGCCGGCCGTGAGCGGGAGGGCGGCGGGTGCCTGGCCGGCTGTGAGCGGGAGGGCGGCGGGTTCTTGCTGCCATCCTTGGGCTTCCCAGGTGGCGCTAGTGGTGAAGAGCCCACCTGCCAACACAGGAGACATGGGAGATGCCGGTTTGACCCCTGGGCTGGGAAGGTTCCCTGGAGGAGGGCACGGCAAGCCGCTCCAGCGTTCTTGCCTGGACACTCCCACGGACGGGGCGCCTGGCGGGCTGCAGTCCATGGGTCGCACAGAGTCGGACACGACTGAGCGACTCAGCACGCCGCAGGGGCTCTTCCTTAGTCTCCATGGCTTGCGCACGGTCAGGAGGCCACACAGCTGTGAGTCTGTTTCCGTGATCACTGCTCTCAAGGAATATATCCAGTAGGTGATGGAAGATCCTGCTTTGGGTAAAGTTAATAACAGTCTTTAAATAAAGATTGTGAACCAGAATATGGAAGTTACTACAAGATCAGCAAAGGGAGGAGTGAGCCAAGCGTGAGACTTGTTCTGGGGTGGGGTGGCCGGAGACCACCTTCCGGAGCCAGACGTCTTGAGGAGGGGGCAGCGAAGGATCCCGAGGATTCTTGGTCAGCGGAGAGGAACAGGAAAGGCCGGCTATGGAGGAACTGGCCTGAGCACCAGGCCTGGAGGCAGGGAGGCTTACAGCATCTGCTGGAGACGGGGTCCCGGGGGTCACAGAGGACCTGCTGTCACGCTCACTGGGAAGCCCCCAAAAGGGCACCACGTGGGAAGCCAGGTCTTTCTCTCGGTGTCCTCTTTCTTTTCTTGCCACTCACTGTAGTTGAGTTGCTGGTAAGCACACCCGTGATGCTGGCCCTTGGCACTCTGCTTGGCCTGGACCAGGAGACTCAGCCAGGGGAGTGCTGTGAGCTGGTCCTGAGACTTCCCTCCGGGCCCTGCAACGTGAGGGCATCGTCTCGAGGCGGGCTGAGAGTGCCTTCTCTCAGTCTCGGGGGATTCTCACAGAACCATCTCACAGGCTATCCTGGGGCAGCCCCATCACAGATGGGGTCGCAGACGAGGAGGCGACTTCCTCAGGCCCCCCCCGCAGCGGATCCAGCAACCCCTGCTGCCCCGTCCCCCCGACCCTCCTGTGGTCGCTCGCTCTGTCGCCGGGAGGAGGTGATTCCTCAGCAGTAGGGAACTAATGTTCATGTGCTGTGGTCACGAGCTACCTTCCAGTGACAGCTTCAGTCATGGAGTTAATTCCGTCACTCACTGGCTTCTCTTGCCAGCATCTGCCAACTTCCGGTCCTTTCTAACTGTTCCGACATGATCCCCCATCACGAAAATGAAAGCAGGAAAGAAGTACGCCGCACTTGCAGAAGCTCTCTACCCCTCTAAGCAACTAATTTTTACCTCCGATGTAGCTTCTACGTGTACATAGAGAAAGAATGGCTGTAATCGTTTAGAATACCCAGAATGACTCTAGACTGGACCCTTCGCTCAGATGGTAAAGAACCCGCCTGCCAATGCAGGAGACGTGAGAGACACCGGTTCGATCCCTGGGCCGGGAAGATCCCCTGGAGGAGGGCATGACAACCCGCTCCAGCATTCTTGCCTGGACAGTCCCATGGACAGAGGGGCCTGGTGGGCCACAGTCCAGGGGGTCGCAAAGAGTCGGACACGACAGAGGAAGGAGCTCCCCACTGCCGGGCATTCTGGGTGGAACAGGGGTCGAGTCACGTGTAAAGACCAGCAGGCAAGAATGCTAGAAGATGGGCGCCCCCAGGCGCAAGACCAAGGCCTCCAGCAGGGGCTGCGGGGCGGACTTGCTGAGGTGAGTGAGGACCTGACAAGTGAGCAGGTCCTTGAGGCGGCGGGCCCCCGAGGGAGCAGGCCCTTGTCCTGTGTGCACGTGCAGACCCCGCGCCTCACGGCAGGCCTCCTGCACTCTCAGGAACCCACACACCGCCGCCGTCTCGTCAGGCCTCTTCCCATCTGGGCAGATCGCCATGTCCTTCAGCGAGTCATCACTGACTGGGCAGAGTGCTGAGGCGAGGCGTGTGTGCAGCACATGAGTATCTGACCTCGCCTCCCAAGGGCCTGACGGTCGAGCTGAGCAAGGACGTCGTCGCAGTGAAGCAGATGCCTTGTGTGAGAGACGCCCCGGGCATAAGCTGGCTGCTGAGGTGCTGAGGAGGGCTGAGAGACGCCCCAGGCATAGGCTGGCTGAGAGATGCCCCAGGCATTAGGCTGTATGAGAGACGCCCCGGGCATAGGCTGTCTGAGAGATGCCCTGGGCATAGGCTGTATGAGAGACACCCCGGGCATAGGCTGGCTGTGGGGCGCTGAGGAGGGCTGAGAGACGCCCCAGGCATAGGCTGGCTGAGAGATGCCCCAGGCATTAGGCTGTATGAGAGACGCCCCGGGCATAGGCTGGCTGAGAGATGCCCCAGGCATAGGCTGTATGAGAGACACCCCGGGCATAGGCTGGCTGTGGGGCGCTGAGGAGGGCTGAGAGACGCCCCAGGCATAGGCTGGCTGAGAGATGCCCCAGGCATTAGGCTGTATGAGAGACGCCCCGGGCATAGGCTGGCTGAGAGATGCCCCAGGCATAGGCTGGCTGTGGGGCGCTGAGGAGGGCTGAGAGACGCCCCGGGCATAGGCTGGCATGAGGAGGGCACTGTGCATATCCAAGGTCTTTTAGGTGCGTTTTTCAGAAACCAGCTTGAGCTGCCGTAGGCCCGCAGAAGGGGGAGTGTGGTGGGATCACGGGATGGGAAGGACAGTGGAGACGTGGAGGGCCGGGCCGGCCAGCCCCCGACGATGGGCTCTGTGGGCTGCAGCCCCTCCTGCAGCTCCATCGTGGAGCTTCTTGGCCCCGTTGCGGGCCGTTCTGCATCTCTAGTCGCTGCACAAACTTGGATCTGCCCTCCACGCCTCTCCTTCCCAGCCCTGGCCCCGGTAGAGCCCTGCTTGCAGAGAAGGCGGTTTGGTGTGAGCTAGGAAGCCGCCCAAGAGGTAGGAGCTGACTGCCAGAGTCTCACCCGTGAGTGAGGCGATGCGTTTCATCATCAGGAAGCAGCTGAAGGGTTTTTGCAGCAGAGGAGATGTTGTCCTTCAGCCGCTCTGTCTCGTCTGCATCACGTACTGTTCTGCGGAGCTTCTGCGAAAGCTTGAGACCTCTGTGTGGCCCTCGGAGAATGATCATTTGTGGATTTGGCTTTGAGGGCAACCCAGAGATCTCTGCCAGGTCATTAGTCGCCTTGCGGAGGCTGCAGGAGCCCAGAAGGAGACGCCCTCCCCGCTCAGAGTGCGCCCGGCTCGTCCCTGGACTCGATGCCTGGGGTGGCCTCCCGCACGGTCGGCTCTACGAGCACCTCCTGCCGCCTCCGAGGAGGCAGACGACGCAGGGTCTTCATTCTTGGGAGGCCTGTGCCGCTCTCCCAGCCAGGCAGCCCTGCCTTGGCCTCTTTCTTAACACTCCGGGCTCCCCACTGATGGGGTGGGGCCCACACACAGAGTTGGGGTCGTCTTTACTCAGCCCACTGATGCAAGCAGGAATCTCGTGGAGAGAGCCTAGAGACACTGGGGAAAGCTTACCGGCTCCCTGGTACCCCGCGCCGCCCTTCTCAGGAGCCTCCATCTGCATTATAGGCGGCCCCTGAGGCTCCCGGCCCCCCCATCTCCCTCGCCTCCACTGCAGGCGCTGCTCCTCTGCACCCCACAGCCTTCGAAAGCCGCGGCTCGTCCTGTGCCCTGTGCTGTCATTGTTGACTCCGGCGTCTCCTCAGCTGGGCTTGGAGCTGCTCTCACAGCGGGGCCTGGCACACGGCGCCTCTCCCCTGTCCACTGGTGTTGCTCCCGTGAGGCTCCTGGGGCACCCTCACACCTTTGTGTGAGGAGCACAGTTAGGCAGAGCAGTGACTGTGTGGGCAACGCGGGTTTAATCAAAGGGGTACTGGGTGGTGGTGCTCAGTAGCTCAGTCGTGTCCGACTCTTTGCGACCCCGTGGGCTGCAGCACACCAGGCTCCCCCGTCCTTCACTGTCTCCCAGAGCTTGCTCAGACTTAGATCCGTCAAGTAGGTGATGCATCCGACCATCTCAGCCTGTTTCTCCCCTTCTCCTCCTGCCTTCAGTCTTCCCAGCATCAGAGTCTTTTCCGTGTGGCCCGATGTCCCGAGCGTCCCTGCCCTTGTCCCAGGCTGAGCGCCGGCCCAGCCCCTTGCTCAGCCCCAGGCTCACGTGCTCCTGAGACGGCGGGTTCTCTTTCCTGTGATCAGAAGCAAAAGTGCTGCAAACAGTTGCCCGCCAGCTTTGTCTCCATGGCTTTTTTTCTCTCTTCTCCATTCTGGTTAAACATTTTTCATTTCTGTTGCCAAGCATGGCTCTGGCCAGAAGAAGTAATAAAATTTACCAGCGCCCCCACCTTAACCGTCCCCTCGCTCTCCCCACACCAGCTCTGCCAGCCTGCGTGGCCCCGGCGCGTGGCTCGGGCACTGAGTTCCCCGGGAGGCCATGGCCGAGCACCAGGTTTCAGGTGATGTTTCTCTGTGACCCCTCGTGTTCTTCTCAACTGACAGCACCACATCCCAGCCCCGCCGCTCAGCGGTCCACGTCCTGTCCTGTCTGCCGGGCACAGCCTCCGCTGCCTGGGACCCGTCCCGTCCGCCCCCGCTCAGCTCCTGCCTCCTGAAGCGGATTCTGCCGCCCGTCAGGGTCTGTGTCTCTCTGCCTTGAAGGCTTCCGAGGTCCAGGAGACAGCGCTCCGTGTCCTCAGGGGCAGCACGGTGGAGGGGAGCAGCGTGCCTCCCGCCGCCTCGCCCCTGCCTTCTGCCCCAACCCCCGGGCCCCACCACGCACCCCAGTGCCTGTCGGCCACCAGTGCGGCGGCGATGGCCGTCTCCTGGCTGTGACCCCCCGGGCCTGCTTTGTACTCAGTTAGAAGTGGCTCAGGAGACAGCACAGAATTGGAGAGAGTCCAGGGACCGAGAGCACCCCTGAAGGCTCGGGGACTCGGGTCTGTGGCAGCCGCAGCGGCGGGCGTGCAGCCCCGCACAAGTGGTGAGACTCCGCCTGCTCACTGCTCTGGGCTTCCTCCTCCTCCTCATGCTGCAGGAAAGGCGAGAGAGCCACCTTCCAGTAACTCGCTTCCTTGCCAGTCAGCACATCGGTGATGAAAGGCGCTCCTTCCAGAAGGTTCATCTGCCGCTAGTGTTCACCCAGGAACACTTGATACCTTGCCTAGGATTTTACTGCTTGAGGATGCTACTCAGTTAGATGCAGCTGGAAACATAAATTGCATCTCAAACTGAAACGTGAGCCTGCTTCTTGCTCTCTGACTGAGCTAATAAGCTGCTAAGCCTAATCCGTCACAGTGAGGACCAGCTCTTTCCCTCCCGGAACTGATGGGGGAGCCAGTAGCTCCTCATGCCTGTCCACGGCCACCCTCTCACCTGGTGTTTGATCACTATATTGTCATAACACCTGTCTTCAAAGTGACCCATGCCTGGGACGGTCCCGTCCTCTGTTTTGTAAAATGCCAACTGGTACCACTGTGACATATAAGTGTTGATAATTAGACAGCCTCGAACTATTCGACATCCAGACTGAAGGGGAAAGTGGCACTGCTTATAAATATGTGATGCCCTAGAATTGGGGTCAGAAATGGCAGTCTAGGGAACAGCGCGTTGCTTCCTGTCAGGCATGGACAGCTCAAAGCTCCTGGCGTGTGAATCGGCCGCCACAGAATGGCACCGGGGGCTTGCGATCTGGGTCTGAGCCATAAGGATTCATCATCCCTCACCGTGCGCATTTGAGAAGTAACGCAAGTAAGCCAGGAGCTAAAGAAGAGGAAAGCCATTTTTTGTCTGAAACTCTGTGAAGTTTTTGATATTCATTGAGTAGGCATCAATGAATGGCCTCTTTTTTTTTTTTTAAGATGTCAAGGGCCAGGGTTTCCAGAATTTGGCTCATCCGGTCTTGTTATTCAGTTCCCAAGTCGTGTCTGACTCTTTGTGACTGCATGGCCTGTAGCCCGCCAGCTCCTCTGTCCATGGGATTTCCCAGGCAGAGATACTGGAGTGGGGTGCCGTGTCTGCCTTTACGGTGGAACTTACTTGCTTAGAAAACCTTTTGCAGCTCCTCACTGTACATCACAGTAAAGGCCAGTCTCTCACAGGGTCCTGCGACACCCCGGGCTGTAAGTGAAGGATAACCCGCTGAAACTTGCTTCAGGTGGGGCTGAATCCAGAGGTCTGGGCGGTGTCATCGGGGTTCCTTTCTTCCGACGCCCGGCTCCTTTGAAGGACCTGGAGCTCGGTCTGCAGCTTGGGGCTCACACCTTGCCGAACGGTTGCAAGCTGTTACCTTCCATGGCCCCGAGAGCGGGCTCTTGTCTAACTCTCAGAAATGAATTGTCTGAGGGGACACGTGCTGACCAAGCAAGAGACCTTATTGGGAAGGGGCGCCCGGGTGCAGAGCAGGAGGGAGAGGGAGCCCAGGAGGACCGCTCTGCCACGTGGCTCACCGTCCTGGCCTTTATGGGGGCTGGGTTAGTTTCCAGGTTACGTCTGGCCAGTCCGAGATGGATTCCAGCACAGAGGATTCTGGGAGGCTGCTGAACTGGGCTGGAGTCTCCTCTCCCCTTTTGGCCTTTCCCAAACGCTTCCAGTTCGGGTAGCTTGTTAGTTCTGCGTTCTTTGCCAGGACCCCTTGTAATAAGATCACTCATGCACGGCGTGACGGTCATTCCCGAACAGGGTGGGCAGCTTCAGTCAGTGGTTCCTGCAGCGAGACGAGCTCCCCAGAGAAGGGTGGTCTCTTCCCCACATCCCTGACTCAGGCCACGTGCCCGTCACTGGCCAGGAGCCGGCCTGATTCAACAGGGAGGGGCCGCAGGTGTCCACGCCGCTTCCCCATCACCACCCCCTGCAGCCTGCCGCCGCGTTCCCTCTCCAGCACTCCCCCGCCTCACCTCCCTCACCGTCCCCCCGCAGGGCCTACCCTCAGACTGGCCTCCCCTGATGCTGCTCCCTGCCAGCTCTCTGTTCATCAGAATTATACCGACTTTTCAAGGTCCAGCAAAAATATTTCCTGTGAAACCTTTTCTTAAGTGACCACCATTACGAGGTCCTTTCTGCCTGTCTCACGTGCTGCCTTTCGCAGCTTTACTCGCCCGCGTCTGGGGCAGGCGTCCCCCACTGCCCGCAGTACTTGCATGCACGTTGCTGCATTTGCTTCCATGCGGATGCCCAGAAAGTAAGCGGGGAAGGTCCTTTGACACCATTTTTGCAACTCAGCATTTCTTGACCGCCAGCTGTACATCAAGGCTTGTGCTGGGTGTTGCAGTGAGATGTATTAGTGCAGTAACATCCGGAAGATTGGGGCGTCCCAGGAGTTGCAGGTGGTAAAGAATCCGCCTGTCAATGCAGGAGATGCAGTTCCGATCCCTGGTGGGGAAGATCCCCTGGAGGAGAGCATGGAACACGCTCCAGTAGTCTTGCCTGGGAAATCCCTTGGAATGTGGCAGAGTCAGACATGACTGGGTTCCCATTTTACACGCGAGGAAACTGAGGCCTGGTGAACACGCGGCCCAGTATCCCCATGGCCGCCTTGCTTAGTTCCTCTCGCACACAAGTTATCGGCGCCTCTGGGCCACTAGAGACCCTGTGCCCCCCAACTGGACGCACCCTCACTGACCAAATACAAGTCGCCTTTCCAAGTGCGACTAAAATGTCACCTTAGGGGCTTCCGCTGAGCACCCGTCCCCGACAAGTCTGAAACAGGCCTCCTGTTTCCTCGGGCTCCTCCGTTGTTCATAGCACCTGTCACAAATTGTGATTAGTTATCTCACTTCCATAAACGTGTGTGTTTACCGCCTCCCCACTAGACTGTACGTCCCGTGCGGACAGGGATTGTGACAGTTGTGGCGACTCCTGTACATTGAGCACAGGCTGGCACAAAAGAGAGACTCAAGGCGTCGTGAGTGGGGTGAGTGAGCGCAGCCTGAGCCTCTCTCGGCACCCTTAGCACCCGCACGGACGCAGCCCGGGCTGCCCAGAGGCCAGCTCCACACAGCGCTGACGCTCGCCTTGCCGCCCCTGTGCCCAGGAAGGAGCAGCCCCTTCTACCCAAGTCTAAGTTGTGTGCTGTAAGGCTAGCGCTTGGTATGGGTTCTGGAGACAGAGCCCCGTTTGGTCTGGGCGTCTAGGATGAGAAGGAATGATATGAGTGTGAACTGGTGGCCAGAGGAATGAGGTGGCCACTGGGGTCATCCGGGAAGGGGCCGGGGGATGGTCAGTGGTGTGGGGAGCGCCCAGCTTACCTCCAGGGCGCCCACGTGGCGGGCAGGCCCCTTGTGAGGAGGCGGAAGCAGTGTGAACACCGGCCAGGTTCGGCACCTGGCCTTGCATCCCAATGAGGATCCGAAGTTAGTACGAGCCTCTTCTGGAGTTCTTAGACTCAGCCTTCATTTGGTGGGTCTTGCTGAGTTCTCACTGTTAAATTCCTATCCCGTTATCTTGGACACGTTCACTATACGTGAAAGCAACTTTTATACTTCACCAGAGTGAGCAGCCCCTTACTACAGCAATACTGAAAGCATTCGAAGTATTTGATATATCTTCTACATACTCCCTGCTGCTGTACACAGAGATGGCTAGAAATGGGCTGTAACAGCCAAAAATTTTTTTTCTCATATATCTTTATTAAACTTTTGCAAGCTTTGCTATAATTTATTTTCTGAAATTTGGACATCTCATTTTTAGGAAAGAGTAATTTGCAGAGTGTCGTAAATATATTTGACCTAACCAATATCAGAAAAAGCTCGAAACAGTCATAAAAATAGCTCTGAATTCTGTTGTGAGCGTCATAAAAATATAATTGCATCTTGGGACCTTCTTCCAGAAAATGAGATGCAATTATAGATTCTGTGTGTCTGCAGGGCCTGGACAGTTTCAAAGTGAAACAGAAATTCTTCTCCGGGAGCAGCCAGGAGCCCACAGCCTCCTTCCCTGTGCCGTACGACCTGCCTCCAGAACTGTACGGAGACAGAGGTGAGACCCGGGGGACAGAGACGCTCGGATGTGAGTGCCAGCACAGAGACGGCGGCGCTCGGGGAGAGCCGTGGGTGGGCTGCTCTGGGAGCACAGGCTCGTGGCCCCGGAGACATGGCTCTCAAGCTGCTGGGTCTCAGAACCCCGTGCCCTTACTAATCAAGGACCACAGACAGCTTTTCTTTATGTGGGTTTCTATAGCTGCTGATATTTGTCATAAAGAAATTAAAGCCAATAAATTTTAAAGTGCTTATTGACTTATTTTACAATAATAATAAGCCCACTGATATATTTAAAAATATCTAAAGTGGCTATTCGCCAACTCAGGTTGGTTGGGAAGGCGGCCTTGCCCCCTGCTCTGCAGGCGCGCCTGCTGTCTGGGCCGACGGCTGGGCTCTCACCGCTGCTCTGCGCTGCCACCCGCATTGGGCGGCCTCTGTACACCCAAGCGCCAGTAACCAGTGACGGCTTAATGTTAGGATGGCCGTCGTTTTGACTTTACAGGTGTACCCCCACCCCCGTGAAAGGTAGGTCCCCAAGCCGCCCTCTGGAAACTGCTGCGCCAGGCGAGGACTTTAAGGTGAGACCAGGTATATTTCGCAGAGGCAGTCGGAGGCGTCTTGGGTGGGTTCCCAGTGCTCTGAAGAGAGGCCGGCCGGGGTGGGCAACCCCACCTCCGCGCCCTGCTCTGACGTGGCCCCTCCGCCCCAGAGCGCCTCTCTCAGCCCCGGGAAGTCTGGCTTTGACGCCAGTTCACGCTTCACCAGGCTCACGCAGGGGGAGATGTAATGCAAGCAGGAGGGGGCAGATCCTGCCGTATTTTCCCCTGTAGGGTAGACGTCTACTGGGGTAGCCCAGAATAGTCCACGGTTTTTGAGCAAATGCTAAATGTGAACAGGGCAAGTTTGAGGTTTGATTGGAAAGTGTTAGTGACATCATCCCATTAATACTGCAAAACCTCAGATTCCCTAATGGGGTTGGCCTTGCCTGGTGGGTCCCTTCCTTCCCTGATCGAGGCTGGTTGGGTTCTAGGCGCCTCCCACCCTCACTCACTGGCTTTCGTGGTGAGCCGAGCCTGCCCTTCTGATGGCTCCTTTCTCAGGTTATCTAGGCTCGTCTGACAAAGCCCCTCCTGCCTCACACAGCTGGCTTCCTCTCTCTGGCCACATGGACAGCTTCCAGAGGCCTTCTGTTCCCTTCCTTCCAAGCCATGTGTATTTCTCTGAGTCCTCTTAAGTATGTTGTAAATCACTATGTTGTTTTTCCACTAGCAAGAGGTTCTCTCAGAATTTCAAGGAATCTGTGACGACTCCTCCCCACCTCCAGCTCACAGATGGAAAACACTGCTTTAGATCCTGGTGCTTATGCACCAGCCTGACAGCTTATCACGTGACCTTGGGTGGTGGTTTGCCTTCTCTGGGCCTTAGTGTCGCCATTTGCAAAATGAGAAAATGAGAGTGCACAGCTCACTGCTGAAAAGTGACTGGGATGAGGTCTTGAAAGCGTCTAACCCAGTGTCCAGCTCAGAAGTAGCATCCAGTTGCTGTTAGCCACTGTTTCTGGTACTTAAAATGTCCGATGCAGTTATAGCAGGGAGTGGACGGTCGTTCTCTTCCCCACCCCGATGAACTGACAGAGAGCCTGAGACTCGTGCAGGACAGTCCCCGACCCAGGACGTGACCTCTGCCCTCATTCCCCTTCTGGCTGTGGCTTTGTCTCCTTTCTTCTCTCTTGTTTTCCTGTTCTGTTCCCTCCTTCCTGCCCCCCAGCCTCCCAGCTCTCCTGGATAAACATGCTGGTGGTAGGGAAGACCCAGTGTGATGATGGCCTTAGGCTGAGCCTCCTGGGCTAAGTGTGTGCTGAGCTGTGGGCCTTGGGCCCTGTCTTGACAAAGGGACACATTGTCAGGCCCGGCCCAGAGCTACTGAGACGAGCTCTTCAGCGGTGGGTCCCAGAAAAACATGCCAGCAGTTCCCAGTCAGCCCTGACAGGGAACCGCAGTGCAGACACAGTGAGGGTGAGCTTCCCAGTGGCAGGGGGCTCCCCGGTCAGCGCGGTGCAGACACAGTGAGGGTCAGCTTCCCAGCGGCAGGCAGTCCCCGGTCAGCGCGGTGCAGACACAGTGAGGGTCAGCTTCCCAGCGGCAGGCGCTCCCCGGTCAGCGCGGTGCAGACACAGTGAGGGTCAGCTTCCCAGCGGCAGGCGCTCCCCGGTCAGCGCGGTGCAGACACAGTGAGGGTCAGCTTCCCAGCGGCAGGCGCTCCCCGGTCAGCGCGGTGCAGACACAGTGAGGGTCAGCTTCCCAGCGGCAGGCGCTCCCCGGTCAGCGCGGTGCAGACACAGTGAGGGTCAGCTTCCCAGCGGCAGGCGCTCCCCGGTCAGCGCGGTGCAGACACAGTGAGGGTCAGCTTCCCAGCGGCAGGCGCTCCCCGGTCAGCGCGGTGCAGACACAGTGAGGGTCAGCTTCCCAGCGGCAGGCGCTCCCCGGTCAGCGCGGTGCAGACACAGTGAGGGTCAGCTTCCCAGCGGCAGGCGCTCCCCGGTCAGCGCGGTGCAGACACAGTGAGGGTCAGCTTCCCAGCGGCAGGCGCTCCCCGGTCAGCGCGGTGCAGACACAGTGAGGGTCAGCTTCCCAGCGGCAGGCGCTCCCCGGTCAGCGCGGTGCAGACACAGTGAGGGTCAGCTTCCCAGCGGCAGGCGCTCCCCGGTCAGCGCGGTGCAGACACAGTGAGGGTCAGCTTCCCAGCGGCAGGCGCTCCCCGGTCAGCGCGGTGCAGACACAGTGAGGGTCAGCTTCCCAGCGGCAGGCGCTCCCCGGTCAGCGCGGTGCAGACACAGTGAGGGTCAGCTTCCCAGCGGCAGGCGCTCCCCGGTCAGCGCGGTGCAGACACAGTGAGGGTCAGCTTCCCAGCGGCAGGCGCTCCCCGGTCAGCGCGGTGCAGACACAGTGAGGGTCAGCTTCCCAGCGGCAGGCGCTCCCCGGTCAGCGCGGTGCAGACACAGTGAGGGTCAGCTTCCCAGCGGCAGGCGCTCCCCGGTCAGCGCGGTGCAGACACAGTGAGGGTCAGCTTCCCAGCGGCAGGCGCTCCCCGGTCAGCGCGGTGCAGACACAGTGAGGGTCAGCTTCCCAGCGGCAGGCGCTCCCCGGTCAGCGCGGTGCAGACACAGTGAGGGTCAGCTTCCCAGCGGCAGGCGCTCCCCGGTCAGCGCGGTGCAGACACAGTGAGGGTCAGCTTCCCAGCGGCAGGCGCTCCCCGGTCAGCGCGGTGCAGACACAGTGAGGGTCAGCTTCCCAGCGGCAGGCGCTCCCCGGTCAGCGCGGTGCAGACACAGTGAGGGTCAGCTTCCCAGCGGCAGGCGCTCCCCGGTCAGCGCGGTGCAGACACAGTGAGGGTCAGCTTCCCAGCGGCAGGCGCTCCCCGGTCAGCGCGGTGCAGACACAGTGAGGGTCAGCTTCCCAGCGGCAGGCGCTCCCCGGTCAGCGCGGTGCAGACACAGTGAGGGTCAGCTTCCCAGCGGCAGGCGCTCCCCGGTCAGCGCGGTGCAGACACAGTGAGGGTCAGCTTCCCAGCGGCAGGCGCTCCCCGGTCAGCGCGGTGCAGACACAGTGAGGGTCAGCTTCCCAGCGGCAGGCGCTCCCCGGTCAGCGCGGTGCAGACACAGTGAGGGTCAGCTTCCCAGCGGCAGGCGCTCCCCGGTCAGCGCGGTGCAGACACAGTGAGGGTCAGCTTCCCAGCGGCAGGCGCTCCCCGGTCAGCGCGGTGCAGACACAGTGAGGGTCAGCTTCCCAGCGGCAGGCGCTCCCCGGTCAGCGCGGTGCAGACACAGTGAGGGTCAGCTTCCCAGCGGCAGGCGCTCCCCGGTCAGCGCGGTGCAGACACAGTGAGGGTCAGCTTCCCAGCGGCAGGCGCTCCCCGGTCAGCGCGGTGCAGACACAGTGAGGGTCAGCTTCCCAGCGGCAGGCGCTCCCCGGTCAGCGCGGTGCAGACACAGTGAGGGTCAGCTTCCCAGCGGCAGGCGCTCCCCGGTCAGCGCGGTGCAGACACAGTGAGGGTCAGCTTCCCAGCGGCAGGCGCTCCCCGGTCAGCGCGGTGCAGACACAGTGAGGGTCAGCTTCCCAGCGGCAGGCGCTCCCCGGTCAGCGCGGTGCAGACACAGTGAGGGTCAGCTTCCCAGCGGCAGGCGCTCCCCGGTCAGCGCGGTGCAGACACAGTGAGGGTCAGCTTCCCAGCGGCAGGCGCTCCCCGGTCAGCGCGGTGCAGACACAGTGAGGGTCAGCTTCCCAGCGGCAGGCGCTCCCCGGTCAGCGCGGTGCAGACACAGTGAGGGTCAGCTTCCCAGCGGCAGGCGCTCCCCGGTCAGCGCGGTGCAGACACAGTGAGGGTCAGCTTCCCAGCGGCAGGCGCTCCCCGGTCAGCGCGGTGCAGACACAGTGAGGGTCAGCTTCCCAGCGGCAGGCGCTCCCCGGTCAGCGCGGTGCAGACACAGTGAGGGTCAGCTTCCCAGCGGCAGGCGCTCCCCGGTCAGCGCGGTGCAGACACAGTGAGGGTCAGCTTCCCAGCGGCAGGCGCTCCCCGGTCAGCGCGGTGCAGACACAGTGAGGGTCAGCTTCCCAGCGGCAGGCGCTCCCCGGTCAGCGCGGTGCAGACACAGTGAGGGTCAGCTTCCCAGCGGCAGGCGCTCCCCGGTCAGCGCGGTGCAGACACAGTGAGGGTCAGCTTCCCAGCGGCAGGCGCTCCCCGGTCAGCGCGGTGCAGACACAGTGAGGGTCAGCTTCCCAGCGGCAGGCGCTCCCCGGTCAGCGCGGTGCAGACACAGTGAGGGTCAGCTTCCCAGCGGCAGGCGCTCCCCGGTCAGCGCGGTGCAGACACAGTGAGGGTCAGCTTCCCAGCGGCAGGCGCTCCCCGGTCAGCGCGGTGCAGACACAGTGAGGGTCAGCTTCCCAGCGGCAGGCGCTCCCCGGTCAGCGCGGTGCAGACACAGTGAGGGTCAGCTTCCCAGCGGCAGGCGCTCCCCGGTCAGCGCGGTGCAGACACAGTGAGGGTCAGCTTCCCAGCGGCAGGCGCTCCCCGGTCAGCGCGGTGCAGACACAGTGAGGGTCAGCTTCCCAGCGGCAGGCGCTCCCCGGTCAGCGCGGTGCAGACACAGTGAGGGTCAGCTTCCCAGCGGCAGGCGCTCCCCGGTCAGCGCGGTGCAGACACAGTGAGGGTCAGCTTCCCAGCGGCAGGCGCTCCCCGGTCAGCGCGGTGCAGACACAGTGAGGGTCAGCTTCCCAGCGGCAGGCGCTCCCCGGTCAGCGCGGTGCAGACACAGTGAGGGTCAGCTTCCCAGCGGCAGGCGCTCCCCGGTCAGCGCGGTGCAGACACAGTGAGGGTCAGCTTCCCAGCGGCAGGCGCTCCCCGGTCAGCGCGGTGCAGACACAGTGAGGGTCAGCTTCCCAGCGGCAGGCGCTCCCCGGTCAGCGCGGTGCAGACACAGTGAGGGTCAGCTTCCCAGCGGCAGGCGCTCCCCGGTCAGCGCGGTGCAGACACAGTGAGGGTCAGCTTCCCAGCGGCAGGCGCTCCCCGGTCAGCGCGGTGCAGACACAGTGAGGGTCAGCTTCCCAGCGGCAGGCGCTCCCCGGTCAGCGCGGTGCAGACACAGTGAGGGTCAGCTTCCCAGCGGCAGGCGCTCCCCGGTCAGCGCGGTGCAGACACAGTGAGGGTCAGCTTCCCAGCGGCAGGCGCTCCCCGGTCAGCGCGGTGCAGACACAGTGAGGGTCAGCTTCCCAGCGGCAGGCGCTCCCCGGTCAGCGCGGTGCAGACACAGTGAGGGTCAGCTTCCCAGCGGCAGGCGCTCCCCGGTCAGCGCGGTGCAGACACAGTGAGGGTCAGCTTCCCAGCGGCAGGCGCTCCCCGGTCAGCGCGGTGCAGACACAGTGAGGGTCAGCTTCCCAGCGGCAGGCGCTCCCCGGTCAGCGCGGTGCAGACACAGTGAGGGTCAGCTTCCCAGCGGCAGGCGCTCCCCGGTCAGCGCGGTGCAGACACAGTGAGGGTCAGCTTCCCAGCGGCAGGCGCTCCCCGGTCAGCGCGGTGCAGACACAGTGAGGGTCAGCTTCCCAGCGGCAGGCGCTCCCCGGTCAGCGCGGTGCAGACACAGTGAGGGTCAGCTTCCCAGCGGCAGGCGCTCCCCGGTCAGCGCGGTGCAGACACAGTGAGGGTCAGCTTCCCAGCGGCAGGCGCTCCCCGGTCAGCGCGGTGCAGACACAGTGAGGGTCAGCTTCCCAGCGGCAGGCGCTCCCCGGTCAGCGCGGTGCAGACACAGTGAGGGTCAGCTTCCCAGCGGCAGGCGCTCCCCGGTCAGCGCGGTGCAGACACAGTGAGGGTCAGCTTCCCAGCGGCAGGCGCTCCCCGGTCAGCGCGGTGCAGACACAGTGAGGGTCAGCTTCCCAGCGGCAGGCGCTCCCCGGTCAGCGCGGTGCAGACACAGTGAGGGTCAGCTTCCCAGCGGCAGGCGCTCCCCGGTCAGCGCGGTGCAGACACAGTGAGGGTCAGCTTCCCAGCGGCAGGCGCTCCCCGGTCAGCGCGGTGCAGACACAGTGAGGGTCAGCTTCCCAGCGGCAGGCGCTCCCCGGTCAGCGCGGTGCAGACACAGTGAGGGTCAGCTTCCCAGCGGCAGGCGCTCCCCGGTCAGCGCGGTGCAGACACAGTGAGGGTCAGCTTCCCAGCGGCAGGCGCTCCCCGGTCAGCGCGGTGCAGACACAGTGAGGGTCAGCTTCCCAGCGGCAGGCGCTCCCCGGTCAGCGCGGTGCAGACACAGTGAGGGTCAGCTTCCCAGCGGCAGGCGCTCCCCGGTCAGCGCGGTGCAGACACAGTGAGGGTCAGCTTCCCAGCGGCAGGCGCTCCCCGGTCAGCGCGGTGCAGACACAGTGAGGGTCAGCTTCCCAGCGGCAGGCGCTCCCCGGTCAGCGCGGTGCAGACACAGTGAGGGTCAGCTTCCCAGCGGCAGGCGCTCCCCGGTCAGCGCGGTGCAGACACAGTGAGGGTCAGCTTCCCAGCGGCAGGCGCTCCCCGGTCAGCGCGGTGCAGACACAGTGAGGGTCAGCTTCCCAGCGGCAGGCGCTCCCCGGTCAGCGCGGTGCAGACACAGTGAGGGTCAGCTTCCCAGCGGCAGGCGCTCCCCGGTCAGCGCGGTGCAGACACAGTGAGGGTCAGCTTCCCAGCGGCAGGCGCTCCCCGGTCAGCGCGGTGCAGACACAGTGAGGGTCAGCTTCCCAGCGGCAGGCGCTCCCCGGTCAGCGCGGTGCAGACACAGTGAGGGTCAGCTTCCCAGCGGCAGGCGCTCCCCGGTCAGCGCGGTGCAGACACAGTGAGGGTCAGCTTCCCAGCGGCAGGCGCTCCCCGGTCAGCGCGGTGCAGACACAGTGAGGGTCAGCTTCCCAGCGGCAGGCGCTCCCCGGTCAGCGCGGTGCAGACACAGTGAGGGTCAGCTTCCCAGCGGCAGGCGCTCCCCGGTCAGCGCGGTGCAGACACAGTGAGGGTCAGCTTCCCAGCGGCAGGCGCTCCCCGGTCAGCGCGGTGCAGACACAGTGAGGGTCAGCTTCCCAGCGGCAGGCGCTCCCCGGTCAGCGCGGTGCAGACACAGTGAGGGTCAGCTTCCCAGCGGCAGGCGCTCCCCGGTCAGCGCGGTGCAGACACAGTGAGGGTCAGCTTCCCAGCGGCAGGCGCTCCCCGGTCAGCGCGGTGCAGACACAGTGAGGGTCAGCTTCCCAGCGGCAGGCGCTCCCCGGTCAGCGCGGTGCAGACACAGTGAGGGTCAGCTTCCCAGCGGCAGGCGCTCCCCGGTCAGCGCGGTGCAGACACAGTGAGGGTCAGCTTCCCAGCGGCAGGCGCTCCCCGGTCAGCGCGGTGCAGACACAGTGAGGGTCAGCTTCCCAGCGGCAGGCGCTCCCCGGTCAGCGCGGTGCAGACACAGTGAGGGTCAGCTTCCCAGCGGCAGGCGCTCCCCGGTCAGCGCGGTGCAGACACAGTGAGGGTCAGCTTCCCAGCGGCAGGCGCTCCCCGGTCAGCGCGGTGCAGACACAGTGAGGGTCAGCTTCCCAGCGGCAGGCGCTCCCCGGTCAGCGCGGTGCAGACACAGTGAGGGTCAGCTTCCCAGCGGCAGGCGCTCCCCGGTCAGCGCGGTGCAGACACAGTGAGGGTCAGCTTCCCAGCGGCACGCACTCCCCGGTCAGCGCGGTACAGACACAGTGAGGGTGAGCTTCCCAGCGGCAGGGCGCTCCCCGGTCAGCGCGGTGCAGACACAGTGAGGGTCAGCTTCCCAGCAGCAGGCGCTCCCCGGTCAGCGCAGTGCAGACACAGTGAGGGTCAGTTTCCCAGCGGCACGCGCTCCCCAGTCTGCCACCCCTCTGGACTGTAACCTGGAGAGGCCCTCGGCTTCGTCTAGCAGGGTGGTGGGGTTTAGTTGCTCAGTCGTGTCAGACTCTCTTGCAACCCCGTGGACTGTAGCCAACCAGGCTCCCCCGTCCCTGGGATTATCCAGGCAAGAATACTGGGGTGGGTTGCCATTCCCTTCTCCAGGGAGTCTTCCTGACCCTGGGATTGAACCCTCATCTCCTTTATTGGTAGGCAGATTGTTTACCGCTCGGCCAACCGGGAAGCCGGCCTGGCAGAGCGGAGCACCTAACCGGCACTAACCCACATCTCACATGCGTACACGACTGCCACGAGGCACACTCCCTCACGGGGCAGCCGAGGAGGCTCCCCTGTAACAGGCCTGCGTCCCAGCCAGTGAGTGGCGGTGCTGACTTCACAACCCCCACCCCCTCCCTGTTGGCATATTTTTGTGTGTGGCTTTCCCCCAAGGTTGTGGAGGGCCTTCCAGCCAGCATGGAAAAGGATCTGACCAAGAAATACAGACATTTGTTTATTTATAAAACAGAGCATGGCATTTGCCATGCGGGTGGTTTCCAGGTCCTCCCTGGCTTATCTTGAAGGAAAGGAATACAGTCACCGTTGGTGTCCGCAGGGGGAGGCTCCAGGACCTCCCTGGATACAAAATCCTCAGATGCTCACATCCCATGACAAGCGCTCTGTGTCCCCAATTCCACATCCCGAGCCGACCAACCCCTGGTCATGCAGTACGCGTGTATTGAAAAAAAACATCGGCACAAAAGCGGACCCAGGTTGTTGGAGGGTGCGCTGTAGCTGCAGTGGTGGTCTTTTAAGTTACTAGGAAATGTCTGTGTGTCACAGATCCTGCACTGGCGAGACTCTCTTGACTAGCTGTTGAAACAGCAAGGGTCAGCGTGTGTCCTGCCCAGGGATGAAGGACAGCTGCCATTTCCCCACAGACCAGTTTGCAGGGAAAGAGGAGAAGGTGCAGGGATACGCAGACACAGAAGATGGTGTTTCTCGGGCAAGAGAGCAGCCAGTGAGGAGCCAGAGAGTCAGGTCTCCAGCCCTGCCAGCCCCCTGCCTCTCGGGGAGGTTAACAGAAAGTGTGGTTTCCTGCTTTCAAGCCATCCGGAGGCCAAAGGCTAGAGGCCAGGGTTCTGATAACACGTTTCCACGTTGGGCGTTCTGTAGCTGCTCCTGCTGTTGGGAGCTGCAGTTTGCTTGGTAACTCTATGATTATTCAACACAAAGGGCAAGGCTGGGTGGTGTGAGCGGCAGATACCATTGTTAGGCAGGCCAGCCTCCCAGCTGCCATCTGCCTCTCCTCAGGAAGAGGCCAGCGCCTCCCCCCGGGGCGGCTGGCTGGTCCATCCCAGCCGACCTGCCGAGTGAACACTCCGCCCTTCAGACTTGTTCCGTCATTCAGAACAGTAGTGTTTCTCAGAACAGTAGTAGGGGGTTTATTTTTAATCCTTGCAATGTATTTACACCCTACCCAAGGCAATCTACTCTGGTATTCTTGCCTGGAGATTCCATGGACAGAGGAGCCTGGTAGGCTGTAGTGCATGGGGTCACAAAGAGTCAGACATGACTGAGCAACTTACACTTTCACATTATTTTGGCTCATTTGGAAGAAAAAGTTCACATTTATTGAGAGCCTGCAATATGCTGGGAACGAGCTCCCCAGTNTCTTGCCTGGAGATTCCATGGACAGAGGAGCCTCGTAGGCTGTAGTACATGGGGTCACAAAGAGTCAGACATGACTGAGCAACTTACACTTTCACATTATTTTGGCTCATTTGGAAGAAAAAGTTCACATTTATTGAGAGCCTGCAATATGCTGGGAACGAGCTCCCCAGTCATTCTCGCTTTCATACTTCACAGTAATCCTGGGAGGTTGCGAGCATAATTAGTTCCCATTTCACAGACGGGGAACCCGAGACCAAGATCCGCAAGCCTTCCCCAGGCCGCAGACAAAGACGAAGGCAGAATTTGAACCTGGGTCTTCTTTCCGTTGTATCAGTACCATTCCAAGGCCTGTTGCTTTCCTTGATGTGGGTCTACAGTCATTATACAGAGGTGCTCACGGCTCACCAATCACTGGCCTTAAGTTACAGAACAAAACCGTTTCAGGGAATGACTCTGGGCCTCGTGGTTCTGTGTGACCATGACCAGCTGAGAGCAGAGAAGTGGCCTTGACTGTCCCCCTGGTCACGGCTGGTTTCTCCAGCTTCTCGAAGAAAGCGAGAGCCACCCTGCTTTCTAGGTTCTCTCTCTGCGGATGGAACAGGCGTCTTGCACGGCTCATCAGTTCATCTCATTCAGTGGGCTTCCCTGGTGGCTCAGAATCCGCCTGCCAGTGTAGGAACATGGGTTTGTTTCCTCTGTTGGGAAGATCCCCTGGAGAAGGAAATGGCAACCCACTCCAGGATTCTTGCCTGGGAGATCCCATGGGCAGAGGAGCCTGGTGGGCTGCAGTCCACGGGGTTGCGAAAGAGCAGGACTAAACACAACAGTATCTCATTTAATCCTGCTTCCAGCTCCACGTCTTAGGTGCGGATAAGGAAACTGAGGATCAGAGGTGAAAGGACTTGGGAGCCTCAGTGGCAAGCCAGCATATCCCCCGGGGTTCACACTCCCGTGTCTTAACATGAACTTTTACTGCAAGCTCCTACCCAAAAGGGCTCAGTTCAGAAAAGGGCTCGTGATATGTCGACTCCAGCCCTTGAGTGACTTGATCCTATCAGGCGAGTGGATTTTCTGTAATCATATTCAGATAAATATTATACTCATGTAATTTTTTTTCCCCCAGATCGACCATGGATTTGGAACATCCCTTATGTCAAAGCACCTGATACGCACGGGAATATGTGGGTTCCCTCCTGAGAGCAGGAAGGCTCTGTGAAGTTGACATGTAAGGCCTGAGCCCCAAACGTTGGATGTCCTTGTTTGTAATGGGTGTTCACTTCCCTTAATGTTTTATCTGCCCCCCAACAAAACTCTGCAAAGGTCAGTCTTTCAGACATGATCGTTGGTTATCCTTTCAATGGTCACTGTTGACATTCTCACTTGAAAAAAAATTGTATATTTTCTTAACTTCCTTTTCTATGCCTTGGAATAAAACCTATCAGACTGCCCCCTATTAAAAGAATATAGATAGATAGATGTGAAATGATCTCCCTGGTGATGCGGACTCTCGTGGTGTCAGTGCTTCTGAACGGAAGGTTGACATTGTGAGCTGTGCTCCATTGGGAAGGGTGCCCCTGATGCAGCTGAAACTTTGCAGAGCAGGAGTGTGACCCGTCACCCCTCCCTCAGCTTTCTGGGTGTGTGGCGCAGTTGCTGGAAGGGCCTGCTGTGTGTCACTGAGGCCCACGAGGCTCCCCAGACGCCACGCGCCAACTGATGGTCGTCATCCGGCAGCTTCCCATGACACTTCATCCTCCCCACTCACGGACCAGCTCCCCCGCCCCCCACCCTGTCCTCAGCCGTCGTCCCTACAAACACGCAGAAAAGACGGCTCACAGGCACCTAGCAAAGCACAGAAGTATTCCACTCGCAGGAGCCCCTGCAGGTGAGCTGACAGGGAGGGGCGGAGGCCCAGAAAGGGTCAGGACACCCACGGGACTCCAGCCGCCCCGGTCAGCTCGGCGGGCGTCGCCATGCTTCTCGTCCAAGCACCCTTCACGGGTGGGAACCACGCTCTCCTCCAACGACCCAGAGCCTCCTGGATTCCTCTGTGTGGGTCTCCTTTCCAGGGGTCCTCAGCCTCTTCATCCTGTAACTTAGAATGCAGTTGATTGTTAATTCTGAAAGATTCTTTTTTTTAAGATGCTCGTTTTTCAAGAGTGTTCCTCAGAGGCCAGCAATGTTCACATCAGAAGTGGGGTGGGGGGTAGGTACTGTGGCGGGAGGCAGCTGGGCGGGCAGGGATGAGGTCTCCTGCCTCCTCCTTCCTGGCAGAGAAGGCCTCCTTCACTCTCTTATGTCTTGGGTTCTGTAAAGGGTATCATCTGGGTGGTTTTGTTTTATTTTGCATTCTGCTTAAGAACATAAAGTTGAAAAGCCACTGAATTCATTTAACCAGTTCCTTCCACTAGTACGAAAAGTAAGGCTTAAGCCTTCTTGGAACCTGCCTTCTGCTTTAACGACATTAAAACCTTTGTCAGATTTGAACCCAGCAGCAGCCCTGGGCTCACAGTAAAGGCGGATGCGACGATGAAACCAGCCCAGAATGGGAACCCAGCCGTCTGAGTGGGCATCCAGAGGACTGTGGTTGACCACTCGGGATGCCCACTAGCACGGTCCACCCCGGGTGGGGATGGGCTCAGTGCAAGGCTCCAGGCAGCACTGGACAAGCCACCCAGCCAGAGAGCATCACAGCTGCAGGCCAGTCATCCCAGAGCAAAGGAGACCCGTCTTTCCCATCGGTGCCAGCCAAAGCCCCTTGTAGCCTCTGATTGGCCAGACTGAGTCACGTGTTCATTAGACTTGCCCAGCCCCAGCTCTCTGCTCCCTCAGCCCTGTGAGACCTTAAGCGAGTCACATGATGCCTCTGAGTGTGCACTTTCTCATCTGTTAAGTGGGGCTTATAGCTATCCTTCCTGCCTGGTGGGGTTGCTCTAAGAATCACAGGAAATGGTGTTCCTGAGTGCGGGCAGGAACTCTATCAGTGTAAATCGGGATGATTCTTGATGAGTACCACGCTGGCAGTCTCTTCCTGGGGCATTTAGAAAATGGTAACTCGAGGGTCAAAACCCATGCCTTCTGAAAAATTAGCTACTTCCTGCAGATACCCCTCCCTCCCACACTACCACAGGTGAGTTTTTCTGAAAGATGGGGGAGATTGAAGTCCTAGCTGCAGCCAGGTGGCGACGAGGCCTCTGGATTCCAGGTGAAGGGGGCTCTGTTTACAGAGGAAACTGTCCCGGGACCGCTTTGTCCCAGAGCCCAGGCTCTCAACTCTGAACAGAGTTAACAGCTCTGCAGATCGCATACTTCCTGCCCTGAAAGCACGGATCCACGTTGCCTGCCGCCTCTGGAAAGGGGGGGTCCTCATGGAGCCCGCTGGGCTGAGGTTGGGGTCAGGGAGTCCACGTTCAAGTGACCCCACGGGTGAGTTGACGCTTGAGCCCTGGGAGGAAGTCCGTTTCACAAATGAAGAAACAGGCTCAGATCTGTGAACTGCCTGAAGCCACCTTCTGGAAGACGGAGAGCTCTCACTTCCTGAACGCCTCATACCGTAACAGGTTCAAGAAGTGGGCACCTTTGTGCTTCCGTTGGCAGAATCTCCCTTAAGAGACAGAAATGAACCTTGTGAGTCCACGGGCCACTTCCCGCCTCTAGAAACGCCTGGGCCCTGTGAGGAGCCCGCCCGAGCCCCGACTGCACTCTTCCGGTCTCCCCGGCGTTTCAGGGCATGCTTGGTGGTGAGTGGCCTCTCCTCTGCCTCTCCAGGTCCTGCTCCCACTGTGGCTTCCTGGCTGCTGCCCACGTGGCGCTGAGTGCCCTTAAGAATACGTGCAGGTGTGGGGAGGGGCTGGCGGCGGTGCCGGAAGGGTCTCCCTCGTGATGGTGGCTTTGCTTACACCTTACGAAACCCCTTGAATTATGCGCCAAGTTGGCTATTTTATTGTACGTAAATTATAACCCAGTAAAGCTGCTTTTTAAGAACTCGAATGCACAAGTTCAGATATGTGCACTGTGTGAAAATTCTACATCAAAAAAAAAAGTTGTTAAACTCTATATATAAACTCTAAAGTACTTGAGGGCAGCTGTATTGATCGTAGTTTATTTTGAAATGCTTTAAAATACGATGTATTAAAGGATGGGAATATAAGAAAATTTGTACAATTTAGATTGCTGCTCTAAAATTCTTTAAACCTTGGTACATGTTTGAAGTTTCATTATCAAATGTTGTGAACGGAGACCAAATAAGTTCAGGTTTCTGGCAAGATGAACTAGCTCCTGCTGAACCCACTCTTTCAGAAATAAAAACCGAAGTTGTGGTGTGGAGCTTACACCATCCAGCCACTGAAAGTGACCAACAGCAGGCAAAGGAAGGGGGTCAGCAGCTGCAAGAAAGGCAGCCTGCAGGGCGAGCTTCCGCTTTTCCCACCACTTCTGGCCTGAGGTCACCCCACAGGCAGGTGGGCCTCCCGTGGAAAACGTGCAGTCTCTGTGGCTTGGAGAGCAGAAGAGCCCGACTGGGGGTCCCCGTTCCTCTGTGCAAGCTCTTCAGGTCTGGGGATGGCCGCTGAACCGTACGCGCACCACTAGGGCTGACAGAGCTAGGCTAAAACTTGAGCCACTTGATGCTGCAGGGAGATAATTTTGCAGTTGAGTTCACCTACGTTAACTGCCTGTTTAAAAATTATTATTTTTAGAGGAAGGTAATTAGAATCCAGAATTTCTACATCAAGACTCTTGAGAGCCCCTTGGACAGCTATGAGATCAAGCCAAATCAACCCTGAATACTCACTGATGCTCAGGTTGAAGTTCCAATACTTTGGCCACCTGATATGAAGAGCTGACTCACTGGAAAAGACTCTGATGCTGGCAAAGATTGAAGGCAGGAGGAGAAGGGGGGCAGCAGAGAATGAGATGGTAGGACGGNGTGCAGACACAGTGAGGGTCAGCTTCCCAGCAGCAGGCGCTCCCCGGTCAGCGCAGTGCAGACACAGTGAAGGTCTGCTTCCCAGTGGCAGGGCGCTCCCCGGTCAGCGCAGTGCAGACACAGTGAGGGTCAGCTTCCCAGTGGCAGGGCACTCCCCGGTCAGCGCGGTGCAGACACAGTGAGGGTCAGCTTCCCAGCGGCAGGGCGCTCCCCGGTCAGCGCGGTGCAGACACAGTGAGGGTGAGCTTCCCAGCGGCAGGGCGCTCCCTGGTCAGCGCATTGCAGACACAGTGAGGGTCAGCTTCCCAGCGGCACGCGCTCCCCAGTCTGCCACCCCTCTGGACTGTAACCTGGAGAGGCCCTCGGCTTCGTCTAGCAGGGTGGTGGGGTTTAGTTGCTCAGTCGTGTCAGACTCTCTTGCAACCCCGTGGACTGTAGCCAACCAGGCTCCCCCGTCCCTGGGATTATCCAGGCAAGAATACTGGGGTGGGTTGCCATTCCCTTCTCCAGGGAGTCTTCCTGACCCTGGGATTGAACCCTCATCTCCTTTATTGGTAGGCAGATTGTTTACCGCTCGGCCAACCGGGAAGCCGGCCTGGCAGAGCGGAGCACCTAACCGGCACTAACCCACATCTCACATGCGTACACGACTGCCACGAGGCACACTCCCTCACGGGGCAGCCGAGGAGGCTCCCCTGTAACAGGCCTGCGTCCCAGCCAGTGAGTGGCGGTGCTGACTTCACAACCCCCACCCCCTCCCTGTTGGCATATTTTTGTGTGTGGCTTTCCCCCAAGGTTGTGGAGGGCCTTCCAGCCAGCATGGAAAAGGATCTGACCAAGAAATACAGACATTTGTTTATTTATAAAACAGAGCATGGCATTTGCCATGCGGGTGGTTTCCAGGTCCTCCCTGGCTTATCTTGAAGGAAAGGAATACAGTCACCGTTGGTGTCCGCAGGGGGAGGCTCCAGGACCTCCCTGGATACAAAATCCTCAGATGCTCACATCCCATGACAAGCGCTCTGTGTCCCCAATTCCACATCCCGAGCCGACCAACCCCTGGTCATGCAGTACGCGTGTATTGAAAAAAAACATCGGCACAAAAGCGGACCCAGGTTGTTGGAGGGTGCGCTGTAGCTGCAGTGGTGGTCTTTTAAGTTACTAGGAAATGTCTGTGTGTCACAGATCCTGCACTGGCGAGACTCTCTTGACTAGCTGTTGAAACAGCAAGGGTCAGCGTGTGTCCTGCCCAGGGATGAAGGACAGCTGCCATTTCCCCACAGACCAGTTTGCAGGGAAAGAGGAGAAGGTGCAGGGATACGCAGACACAGAAGATGGTGTTTCTCGGGCAAGAGAGCAGCCAGTGAGGAGCCAGAGAGTCAGGTCTCCAGCCCTGCCAGCCCCCTGCCTCTCGGGGAGGTTAACAGAAAGTGTGGTTTCCTGCTTTCAAGCCATCCGGAGGCCAAAGGCTAGAGGCCAGGGTTCTGATAACACGTTTCCACGTTGGGCGTTCTGTAGCTGCTCCTGCTGTTGGGAGCTGCAGTTTGCTTGGTAACTCTATGATTATTCAACACAAAGGGCAAGGCTGGGTGGTGTGAGCGGCAGATACCATTGTTAGGCAGGCCAGCCTCCCAGCTGCCATCTGCCTCTCCTCAGGAAGAGGCCAGCGCCTCCCCCCGGGGCGGCTGGCTGGTCCATCCCAGCCGACCTGCCGAGTGAACACTCCGCCCTTCAGACTTGTTCCGTCATTCAGAACAGTAGTGTTTCTCAGAACAGTAGTAGGGGGTTTATTTTTAATCCTTGCAATGTATTTACACCCTACCCAAGGCAATCTACTCTGGTATTCTTGCCTGGAGATTCCATGGACAGAGGAGCCTGGTAGGCTGTAGTGCATGGGGTCACAAAGAGTCAGACATGACTGAGCAACTTACACTTTCACATTATTTTGGCTCATTTGGAAGAAAAAGTTCACATTTATTGAGAGCCTGCAATATGCTGGGAACGAGCTCCCCAGTCATTCTCGCTTTCATACTTCACAGTAATCCTGGGAGGTTGCGAGCATAATTAGTTCCCATTTCACAGACAGGGAACCCGAGACCAAGATCCGCAAGCCTTCCCCAGGCCGCAGACAAAGACGAAGGCAGAATTTGAACCTGGGTCTTCTTTCCGTTGTATCAGTACCATTCCAAGGCCTGTTGCTTTCCTTGATGTGGGTCTACAGTCATTATACAGAGGTGCTCACGGCTCACCAATCACTGGCCTTAAGTTACAGAACAAAACCGTTTCAGGGAATGACTCTGGGCCTCGTGGTTCTGTGTGACCATGACCAGCTGAGAGCAGAGAAGTGGCCTTGACTGTCCCCCTGGTCACGGCTGGTTTCTCCAGCTTCTCGAAGAAAGCGAGAGCCACCCTGCTTTCTAGGTTCTCTCTCTGCGGATGGAACAGGCGTCTTGCACGGCTCATCAGTTCATCTCATTCAGTGGGCTTCCCTGGTGGCTCAGAATCCGCCTGCCAGTGTAGGAACATGGGTTTGTTTCCTCTGTTGGGAAGATCCCCTGGAGAAGGAAATGGCAACCCACTCCAGGATTCTTGCCTGGGAGATCCCATGGGCAGAGGAGCCTGGTGGGCTGCAGTCCACTGGGTTGCGAAAGAGCAGGACTAAACACAACAGTATCTCATTTAATCCTGCTTCCAGCTCCACGTCTTAGGTGCGGATAAGGAAACTGAGGATCAGAGGTGAAAGGACTTGGGAGCCTCAGTGGCAAGCCAGCATATCCCCCGGGGTTCACACTCCCGTGTCTTAACATGAACTTTTACTGCAAGCTCCTACCCAGAAGGGCTCAGTTCAGAAAAGGGCTCGTGATATGTCGACTCCAGCCCTTGAGTGACTTGATCCTATCAGGCGAGTGGATTTTCTGTAATCATATTCAGATAAATATTATACTCATGTAATTTTTTTTCCCCCAGATCGACCATGGATTTGGAACATCCCTTATGTCAAAGCACCTGATACGCACGGGAATATGTGGGTTCCCTCCTGAGAGCAGGAAGGCTCTGTGAAGTTGACATGTAAGGCCTGAGCCCCAAACGTTGGATGTCCTTGTTTGTAATGGGTGTTCACTTCCCTTAATGTTTTATCTGCCCCCCAACAAAACTCTGCAAAGGTCAGTCTTTCAGACATGATCGTTGGTTATCCTTTCAATGGTCACTGTTGACATTCTCACTTGAAAAAAAATTGTATATTTTCTTAACTTCCTTTTCTATGCCTTGAAATAAAAGCTATCAGACTGCCCCCTATTAAAAGAATATAGATAGATAGATGTGAAATGATCTCCCTGGTGATGCGGACTCTCGTGGTGTCAGTGCTTCTGAACGGAAGGTTGACATTGTGAGCTGTGCTCCATTGGGAAGGGTGCCCCTGATGCAGCTGAAACTTTGCAGAGCAGGAGTGTGACCCGTCACCCCTCCCTCAGCTTTCTGGGTGTGTGGCGCAGTTGCTGGAAGGGCCTGCTGTGTGTCACTGAGGCCCACGAGGCTCCCCAGACGCCACGTGCCAACTGATGGTCGTCATCCGGCAGCTTCCCATGACACTTCATCCTCCCCACTCACGGACCAGCTCCCCCGCCCCCCACCCTGTCCTCAGCCGTCGTCCCTACAAACGCGCAGAAAAGACGGCTCACAGGCACCTAGCAAAGCACAGAAGTATTCCACTCGCAGGAGCCCCTGCAGGTGAGCTGACAGGGAGGGGCGGAGGCCCAGAAAGGGTCAGGACACCCATGGGACTCCAGCCGCCCCATTCAGCTCGGCGGGCGTCGCCATGCTTCTCGTCCAAGCACCCTTCACGGGTGGGAACCACGCTCTCCTCCAACGACCCAGAGCCTCCTGGATTCCTCTGTGTGGGTCTCCTTTCCAGGGGTCCTCAGCCTCTTCATCCTGTAACTTAGAATGCAGTTGATTGTTAATTCTGAAAGATTCTTTTTTTTAAGATGCTCGTTTTTCAGAGTGTTCCTCAGAGGCCAGCAATGTTCACATCAGAAGTGGGGTGGGGGGTAGGTACTGTGGCGGGAGGCAGCTGGGCGGGCAGGGATGAGGTCTCCTGCCTCCTCCTTCCTGGCAGAGAAGGCCTCCTTCACTCTCTTATGTCTTGGGTTCTGTAAAGGGTATCATCTGGGTGGTTTTGTTTTATTTTGCATTCTGCTTAAGAACATAAAGTTGAAAAGCCACTGAATTCATTTAACCAGTTCCTTCCACTAGTACGAAAAGTAAGGCTTAAGCCTTCTTGGAACCTGCCTTCTGCTTTAACGACATTAAAACCTTTGTCAGATTTGAACCCAGCAGCAGCCCTGGGCTCACAGTAAAGGCGGATGCGACGATGAAACCAGCCCAGAATGGGAACCCAGCCGTCTGAGTGGGCATCCAGAGGACTGTGGTTGACCACTCGGGATGCCCACTAGCACGGTCCACCCCGGGTGGGGATGGGCTCAGTGCAAGGCTCCAGGCAGCACTGGACAAGCCACCCAGCCAGAGAGCATCACAGCTGCAGGCCAGTCATCCCAGAGCAAAGGAGACCCGTCTTTCCCATCGGTGCCAGCCGAAGCCCCTTGTAGCCTCTGATTGGCCAGACTGAGTCACGTGTTCATTAGACTTGCCCAGCCCCAGCTCTCTGCTCCCTCAGCCCTGTGAGACCTTAAGCGAGTCACATGATGCCTCTGAGTGTGCACTTTCTCATCTGTTAAGTGGGGCTTATAGCTATCCTTCCTGCCTGGTGGGGTTGCTCTAAGAATCACAGGAAATGGTGTTCCTGAGTGCGGGCAGGAACTCTATCAGTGTAAATCGGGATGATTCTTGATGAGTACCACGCTGGCAGTCTCTTCCTGGGGCATTTAGAAAATGGTAACTCGAGGGTCAAAACCCATGCCTTCTGAAAAATTAGCTACTTCCTGCAGATACCCCTCCCTCCCACACTACCACAGGTGAGTTTTTCTGAAAGATGGGGGAGATTGAAGTCCTAGCTGCAGCCAGGTGGCGACGAGGCCTCTGGATTCCAGGTGAAGGGGGCTCTGTTTACAGAGGAAACTGTCCCGGGACCGCTTTGTCCCAGAGCCCAGGCTCTCAACTCTGAACAGAGTTAACAGCTCTGCAGATCGCATACTTCCTGCCCTGAAAGCACGGATCCACGTTGCCTGCCGCCTCTGGAAAGGGGGGGTCCTCATGGAGCCCGCTGGGCTGAGGTTGGGGTCAGGGAGTCCACGTTCAAGTGACCCCACGGGTGAGTTGACGCTTGAGCCCTGGGAGGAAGTCCGTTTCACAAATGAAGAAACAGGCTCAGATCTGTGAACTGCCTGAAGCCACCTTCTGGAAGATGGAGAGCTCTCACTTCCTGAACGCCTCATACCGTAACAGGTTCAAGAAGTGGGCACCTTTGTGCTTCCGTTGGCAGAATCTCCCTTAAGAGACAGGAATGAACCTTGTGAGTCCACGGGCCACTTCCCGCCTCTAGAAACGCCTGGGCCCTGTGAGGACCCCGCCCGAGCCCCGACTGCACTCTTCCGGTCTCCCCGGCGTTTCAGGGCATGCTTGGCGGTGAGCGGCCTCTCTGCCTCTCCAGGTCCTGCTCCCACTGTGGCTTCCTGGCTGCTGCCCACATGGCACTGGGTGCCCTTAAGAATACGTGCAGGTGTGGGGAGGGGCTGGCGGCGGTGCCGGAAGGGTCTCCCTCGTGATGGTGGCTTTGCTTACACCTTACGAAACCCCTTGAATTATGCGCCAAGTTGGCTATTTTATTGTACGTAAATTATAACCCAGTAAAGCTGCTTTTTAAGAACTCGAATGCACAAGTTCAGATATGTGCACTGTGTGAAAATTCTACATCAAAAAAAAAAGTTGTTAAACTCTATATATAAACTCTAAAGTACTTGAGGGCAGCTGTATTGATCGTAGTTTATTTTGAAATGCTTTAAAATACGATGTATTAAAGGATGGGAATATAAGAAAATTTGTACAATTTAGATTGCTGCTCTAAAATTCTTTAAACCTTGGTACATGTTTGAAGTTTCATTATCAAATGTTGTGAAGGGAGACCAAAGAAGTTCAGGTTTCTGGCAAGATGAACTAGCTCCTGCTGAACCCACTCTTTCAGAAATAAAAACAGAAGTTGTGGTGTGGAGCTTACACCATCCAGCCACTGAAAGTGACCAACAGCAGGCAAAGGAAGGGGGTCAGCAGCTGCAAGAAAGGCAGCCTGCAGGGCGAGCTTCCGCTTTTCCCACCACTTCTGGCCTGAGGTCACCGCACAGGCAGGTGGGCCTCCCGTGGAAAACGTGCAGTCTTTGTGGCTTGGAGAGCAGAAGAGCCCGAGTGGGGGTCCCCGTTCCTCTGTGTAAGCTCTTCAGGTCTGGGGATGGCCGCTGAACCGTACGTGCACCACTAGGGCTGACAGAGCTAGACTAAAATTTGAGCCACTTGATGCTGTAGGGAGATAATTTTGCAGTTGAGTTCACCTAAGTTAACTGCCTGTTTAAAAATTATTATTTTTAGAGAAAGGTAATTAGAATCCAGAATTTCTACATCAAGACTCTTGAGAGCCCCTTGGACAGCAATGAGATCAAGCCAAATCAACCCTGAATACTCACTGATGCTCAGGTTGAAGTTCCAATACTTTGGCCACCTGATATGAAGGGCTGACTCACTGGAAAAGACTCTGACGCTGGCAAAGATTGAAGGCAGGAGGAGAAGGGGGGCAGCAGAGAATGAGATGGTAGGACGGCATCAGCAGCTCAATGGACCTGAATCTGAGCAAACTCCCAGGAGACAGTGGAAGACAGGAGCCTGGCATGCTGCAGTCCATGGGGCTACAAAGAGTCGGACAGGACTCAGTGATGGAACAGCAAACAGCAAATCATACACAGCAGCCACTAGTCACACATGACACTTACATGTGTTGTTGCCTTTAAAGTTAAACATTCTGGGGGGTGGGGGTGGGAATTTTGTTCCCCACTTGCACGTCTAGTAGCGCCACGACAGGCTTCAAAAGAACGCAGGTACAGGATATTCCTGTACCCACAGAAGTGATGGGCGGTGTTTATCTGATCAGTTAAAACATGGAGACCATCAGAG
>SJYX01012002.1:397134-417499 GCA_006410675.1 Oreotragus oreotragus | reverse complement strand
GAGAGGTGAGAAAGCCTCCTCAGTGATCAATGCAAAGAAATAGAGGAAAACAATAGAATGGGTAAGACTAGAGATCTCTTCAAGAAAATTGGAGATACTAAGGGAAATTTTCCTGCAAAGATGAGCTCAATAAAGGAGAGAAATGGTATGAACCTAACAGAAGCAGAAGATATTTAGAAGAGGTGGCAAGAATACACAGAACAATACAAAAAAGATCTTCACGACCCAGATAATCACAATAGTGTGATCACTCACCTAGAGCCAGACATCCTGGAATTCGAACTCAAGTGGGCCTTTGGAAGTTTCACTACGAACAAAGCTAGGGGAGGTGATGGAATTCCAGTTGAGCTATTTCAAATCCTAAAAGATGATGTGAAAGCACTGCACTCAATATGCCAGCAAATTTGGAAAACTCAGCTGTGGCCACAGGACTGGAAAAGGTCAGTTTTCACTCCAGTCCCAAAGAAAGGCAATGCCAAAAAATGTTCAAACAACCACACAATTGCACTCATCTCACTAGCAAAGTAATGCTCAAAATTCTCCAAGCCAGGCTTCAGCAATACGTGAACCGTGAACTTCCAGATGTTCAAGCTGGATTTAGAAAAGGTAGAGGAACCAGAGATCAAATTGCCAACATCCGCTGGATCATTGAAAAAGCAAGAGTTCCAGAAAAACATCTCTTTCTGGTTTGTTGACTATGCCAAAGCCTTTGACTGTGTGGATCACAATAAACTGGAAAATTGTGAAAGAGATGGGAATACCAGACCACCTGACCTGCCTCCTGAGAAATGTGTATGTGGGTCAGGAAGCAACAGTTAGAACCAGACATAGAACTACAGACTGGTTCCAAATTGGAAAAGGAGTATGTCAAGGCTGTATATTGTCACCCTGCTTATTTAACTTTTATGCAGAGTACATCATGAGAAATGATGGGCTGGAGGAAGCACAAGCTCTAGTCAAGATTGCTGGGAGAAATATCAATAACCTCAGATATGCAGATGACACCACCCTTATGGCAGAAAATGAAGAGGAGCTAAAGAGCCTCTTGATGAAAGCGAAAGAGGAGAGTGAAGAAGTTGGCTTCAAGCTCAACATTCAGAAAACTAAGATCATGGCATCTGGTCCCATCACTTCATGGTAAATAGATGGGGAAACAGTGGGAAAAGTCTCTTTTTGGGAAACAAAGTGATAGACTTTATTTTCTTGGGCTCCAAAATCAGTGCAGATGGTGACTGCAGCCATGATATTAAAAAGACACTTGCTCCTTGGAAGAAAAGTTATGACCAACCTAGACAGCATATTAAGCAGAGACATTACTTTGCCAACAAAGGTCCACCTTGTCAAAGCGATGGTTTTTCCAGTAGTCATGTATGGATGTGAGAGTTGGACTATAAAGAAAACTGAGTGCTGAAGAATTGATGCTTTTGCACTGCGGTGTTGGAGAAGACTCTTGAGAGTCCCTTGGACTGCAAGGAGATCCAACCACTCCACCCTAAAGAAGTCAGTCATGGGTGTTCATTGGATGGACTGATGCTGAAGCGCCACTACTTTGGTCCCTGGCTCATTTGAAAAGAGCCTAATGCTGGGAAAGATTGAAGGTGGGAGGAGAAGGGGACGACAGAGGATGAGGTGATTGGATGGCATCACGGACTGGATGGACATGAGTTTGAGTCAACTCCAGGAGTTGGTGAAGGACAGGGAGGCCTGATGTGCTGCGATTCATGGGCTCACAAAGAGTCGGGCACGACTGAGCCGCTGGACTGAACTGAAGTGTAAGTAGGAGTCAGTGTCAGCAGCTTTCAGTCCAACTGGTATGGAGTCTACATGCTTGTGGGCGGCCTGTCATCATCAATCATTAACCTTCCCCACCTGGAGGGGGTTTCGGTGTCTGCAGAATAGGTTACAGATATTGTGTGTGTATATCCGTTGTGGGGGAAACAGGACCTTGCCCCAAGGCTGCCCTTGACTGTTTGCTTCTTCAGGATCTCACATCCCCGCCCTTCCCTAATTAACAACTGCTTGAATCTGTCCAGTGGAGCTCGGAAAAGGTCAAGGATACTGAATGAGGGCTGTTTCTTGTAATCAAAGGCATAGGGAGGAGCGGAGAAAGGCTTTGTGCCCAGGATCCCCCCAGGACTCAGCTTGGTATCAGTGCAAATAGCCAACAAGCACATCGGTCACCGAAGGTGCTCAGTCCTGTCCGACTCTTTGCAACCCCATGGACCGTAGCCCAACGGGCTCCTCTGTCCATGGAGTTTCCCAGGCAAGAATGCTGCACCGCATTGTCATTTGCTCCTCCAAGGAATCTTCCCGACCGAGGGATGGAACCCTCATCTCCTGCATTGCAGGCGGATTCTTTACTGCTGAGTCATCAGGGAAATGCTAATTAAACTACAGTGAGATACCAGTACACATCCACCAGTATATTTAAAATGACTGATACTGCCAAAAGTTCACAAGGATATCGGACATCCAAAACTTGTACCTTGTCAATTGGTACAACTACTTTGAATAAATGTTAGTTTCTTAAAAAATTAAACACTGCCACTCTGGTCCAAAGAGTCGGACACGACTGAGTGACTGAACTGAACTGAACTATGACCCAGCAATTCCACTCCTGGGTGTTTACCCAAGAGATATGAAAACATACATCCACAAACACTTGTGCAAGAATGCGCCTAACGGTTTGATGACAAACTTCTTTTCTTTTTGGTAGTCCACCGATTGTTAATTGCATGTAGGGATAATTAAACAAATCAACAAATGTTGTGACCCCATGGAGTCCATGGAATTCTCCAGGCCAGAATACTGGAATGGTTAGCCCTTCCCTTCTCCAGAGGATCTTCCCAACCCAGTGAGACGGAAAGTTAAAATTTTGCTAACTATAAACAATAGGCCCTTATCTCATGGAATGAGGCCTTTAGGCTCACNTCTTCTTAATATCTTCTGCTTCTGTTAGGTCCATACCGTTTCTGTCCTTTATTGAGCCTATCTTTGCATGTTCCCTTGGTATCTCTAATTTTCTTGAAGAGATCTCTAGTCTTTCCCATTCTATTGTTCTCTATTTCTTTGCATTGATAGCTGAGGAAGGCTTTCTTATCTCTGCTTGCTATTCTTTGGAACTTTGCATTCAAATCCCATTAATCATTAATCATTTTTTTCTGTTCTGATTGGATAATTTCCACCATTCTGGCTTTAATGTTGCTTATGGGTTCTTCTGTATCACCTAATCTGTTGTTAATCCTTACAGTGTAGTTTTCATTTCAGTCATTATATTTTATCTTTGATTGGTTCCTTTTTTATATTTTTAGGTCTTTGTTGAAGTTCTCACTGTGTTCCTCTATTCTTTTTCCAAGTTCAGTAAGCATTATTAAGACCATTGCTTGGAATTCTTTATTAGGTAAATTACTTCTCTCCATTTCATTAGAGTTTGTTTGTTGTTGTTGTTGTTTTGGGAGATTTTATCTTGTTCTTTTGTTTGGAACATATTCCTATATCTTCTCATTTTGTTTGACTTCTCTGTTTGTCTCTATGAAATAAGGTAAAGCAGTCATCTATTTTGGTCTTGAATGTATGTCCTTGGGGAGTGTCCCTACACTGTGTGCCCAGTGGCTTTGATGGGAGAGCTAGATCTGAAGCAACATGGTCTGAGGCTTTTGTCAGAACTTGCCAGGGCTGATACCTTTGCAGGAGTGGACTGAGGCCAGGTGGGGCTGAGGGAAGTGGGTTTGAGCTGGAGCTGGGTGCAGGTCAGGGCTTCTCCTCAGCATGGTGGAGACTGCCTCTTTGGCAAGGGCTAGAGCTTGGTGGCACATGCATTCTCCCACTGTATGTTGGTGGCTGCCACGTAGGCAGTTGGTTGATGGGCAGCTGGAGCCAAAAGGGCTAGAGTTGGAGGGCTTGCTAGGCTGGTCTTGGAAGGCCAGCTACAGCATCAGCCACTTTCTCTGTGCTGGAACTGGCAGCAAGCAAATCTGTGTGTGTGACCTTAGAGGGCAGATCTTGGTTCTCTACAGCCCTCGGGCAAGTCCCTGGAGAAGGAAATGGCAACTCACTCCAGTATTCTTGCCTGGAGAATCCCAGGGACGGAGGAGCCTAGTTGGCTGCTATCTATGGGGTCGCACATAGTCTGACATCGCTGAAGCAACTTAGCAGTAGCAGCAGCAGCTGGAAAGTCCCACTGGTTTTCAAAACCAGCCAAGAGAGCTTATCTTCCCAGTGCCAGACCCCAGCACTATACAAGTGCCCAACATTGACTTGAATCTCTCAGTTGTTAGGGAGGATCTTCAAGCTTGTAATATGCCCCTCCTCTTCTGGGTCACCCACTAGGGTATGGGACCCCACAAGACCACTTCTCTCCCCTTCTACCATTCTTGGTGTTTTTGTTTTTTCTTTCTATCCTTCCTTATAGGAGAGCCATTCTACTCGTCTTCAGGTCATTCTCAGAGAGAGTTCCTCTATGTGCATTTGTACTTTTGGTGTGTTTGTGAGAGGAGGAAGCTTAAGAGCTTCCTAATCTGCCATCTTGATTCTGTCTCCTTATTTTTTCTTTTTAATGTGCAAACTTTGAGTTATCTGACTTAGAGTTCAGGTAGGAAAAATCAAAACCTAAGAGATAAACGTGCAATGTGAGCCAAAAGTGCACTATGAGGTAAAATATATAATCTTAGCACTTGTTCTACAGCAAACCTACATGTTCAGTAGATTATGTTAGAACACATCTAAAGTGCTGGGGTTAGTGCCTGCTGAGTTTTTCTCATTAAATGAGATTCTGAAAAACTTAGGTATATTCTCAGAAGGGTGACTAGAATGGTGAAAGGAACAAGCTATAAAAAGAAATTCAAGGAACTAGTAAAAGGCAACTGAAGTCACCATGGGTGAGATGATAATTATTATCTGATATTGAAGAACTGGAATACTCCAGAGAATAAAATATATTCACTTTAGCTCTACAGGGCAGGACCATAGGTAGATTTGGTTGCACATGAAGAGGTAACCTTTTTCTATTAAATTTTGCCATGAATGAAATAGTTACCATGAAGTAATGAATTATCCTTACCATTTTAGCCTTTACAGTAATTGATCAGAAGCATTTCCCAAAGAATTGTCATTGTGAGGGGATGGTTGGTCTAAACTGGTACTTCTCAATCCATTGGCTAGATGACTTTGGAAATTCTTGGAAATGTTTTAAGAGATATTCAAATCAGTATGCAACCCAAGTATCTCTAGATCCAATAAATAAAAGTCTCTCACTTGTATTTGATACTGTTTTCAAAATGTATGTGGATGTTATCTGATTATTAAATAGCTTCATTTCAAAAGCTTTCAGAATTGACACTCCCTCATGATATTACATTTTGTATCAGTATCCATCTTAAAAGAATAACTATAATCATCTGTGAAATCTATGCTTGTTCTTTCTTTTGTTCTCCTATAGAAGAAGACTTAAAGAAACAGAGATGAACTCTATCCGTCAATATTATAAAGATATTAATCTTCCAAGCTGTTAATAAATTTAGTGGAATTCTAATTAAAATTTTGACTAGTTTTGTGGTAGACAGATGTAGGAAGATTTGGCTAATTGTTTCTAAAATTTATTTGCAAGGATTAATGTTCAAGAAGGCCCTTTCCTCCCCAAAAGGTACTAACAAGAGGATTCATGTCCAACCAAATAGAAAACTCAAAACTACTACAGTGAAACTGATGAAGAGTTTAAATGAATGGAAGACAAGAAAGAATCTCAAGCCAGGCTAACATATATGAGAATTCAGCATGTGATCAAGATGTAACAGCTGTGATTTGTAGAGAAAATAAAAGGTACTTTACTATGCCAAAGCCTTTGACTGTGTGGATCACAAGAAACTGTGGAAAATTCTGACAGAGATGGGAATACCAGACCACCTAACCTGCCTCTTGAGAAATCTGTATGCAGGTCAGGAAGCAACAGTTAGAACTGGACATGGAACAACAGACTGGTCCAAATAGGAAAAGGANCGCCCCGAGGAGGCCGCGGCCGCCGGCGTCCGCGTGGACGGCGCGCGCCCGCGCTGCGGCTTCCCCGGAGCCTTCTGCTTCGTGGGCACCGTCGTGTCCACCATCGGTGAGTGCGCCCGGGGGGCGGCGGGCGGGCCGCGCTTCCCAGCCCCGCGTCTCGCCACCCCCGCGCCCGGCCGGGCGGCGCAGGTGGCACCCGCTGAGGGGCCAGCAGGTGACAAGCCCTCCTTGCTGTCCGCGGCGAGGTCCGCGGACCGGCTGCGGCAGGGTCAGCTGGAGCTTGTTCTAAATGCAGTCCCAGCCCCTGCCGGACCCCTGGAGCCAGAATCTGCGGGCTCAGAAAATCCCCAGGGGATGTGAATGATCTTTCATCGGAGACGCTGTGCAGTAGGGATGCTCAGTCTAGTTAAGGAGGCTGAGCCTGAGTTCATGGAATATTAAGGAGAACGCTTACAGATCGGGACTAGGAACCACATTTATTAAATGAGTTCAGTTCAGTTGCTCAGTCGTGTCTCCAACTCTTTCCGACCCCATGAACCGCAGCACGCCAGGCCTCCCTGTCCATCACCAACTCCCCGAATCCACCCAAACCCATGTCCATTGAGTCGGTGATGCCATCCAACCATCTCATCCTCTGTCGTCCCCTTCTCCTCCTGCCCATCAGTTGCTCAGTCGTGTCTCCAACTCTTTCCGACCCCATGAACCGCAGCACGCCAGGCCTCCCTGTCCATCACCAACTCCCCGAATCCACCCAAACCCATGTCCATTGAGTCGGTGATGCCATCCAACCATCTCATCCTCTGTCGTCCCCTTCTCCTCCCACCTGCAATCTTTCCCAGCATCAGGGTGTTTTCTAGTGAGTCAGTTCTTCGCATCCAATACCAAAGTATTGGAGTTTCAGCTTCAGCATCAGTCCTTCCAATGAATATTCAGGACTGACTTCCTACTTAACAAAGAGAAAATAAGTATGAGTTTGGAGGTAAGGAGGTGAACGTGCTAATGAAGATGGAAATTGTTTTCTACCAGGAAGAAGCTGGTTGGGGTCTGCAGAAGGGACCTATGGGCTGAACCAGCTAGTGCTGGCCTGACTGGGGTCTGGAGACGAAAAGTAGTTCACAAGAGGAGAGGATTGCTTTCAGGCCCACTGAGCTCCGTGACCTGTATGGAGTAGTGGAAGGAGGGCTAGAAGGTCTTCTGGCCGATGGGGTGAGGGAGTGAGCTTTACTGCGGAGCTGGAGCGGAACTAGAGGCAGCTGGGAGCTCCTGAGAGTTTCTGAGTGAGAGGCATAAGGCTGCCATCTCTTACGCCTTTATTACCAGCAGAAGGGAAAAGGGTGGGGGTCTTTGCACGCTGAGGGCTTGCTCACCCTTGAATGTAATGAGTGATAAGGGGTTTTGGTGAAGATGCTGCACAAATTCTGAAGAAAGCAGAGGGCTGGAGCGGAGGAGGGGCTTTGAAAGGCTTCCCAGAAGCGGAGTGGCGCAGGGCTGGCTGCTGGAACCCCAGGAGTGCCAGCAGGGCTGGCAGGGGCCCCGGGGTGCCCTGCTGCTGTGGCCCCAAGCTGCCGGAGAGCTTGTCCAGGAGGCAGGTGACACGGCGAACTTCCCTGACGCTCCCACTCCGGGTTGTCTTAGGCAGACATTCTGCCAGGAGACATTCTGCACTGAGTGTAACAGATCAGCCTCGGGTTAGTCAGGGAAGACTTCCTGGGTTCATCTAGAAGCCCAAGGACTCAGCCGGTGAGCAGGAGGCCAGGAGGAGAGGACCGGCGTGGTTACGGACCCGTGGGCTCCACCAGAAGTCCCTGCGCGCTCAGCTGCTTCAGTCCGGCTGTGCGACCCCTTGGGCTGCAGCACGCCAGGCTCCTCTGTCCATGGGAGTCTCCAGACCAGAACACTGGAGTGGGTTATGCCGGAGATGTAAGACATGCAGGTTCGATCCCTGGGTCTTAAAGATCCCCTGGAGGAGGGAATGGTAACCCAGTCCAGTATTCTTGCCTGGAGACTTCCGTGGACAGAGGAGCTCTGCCTCAGTCTCTACTGGCAAACACAAGATGCCCAACTTTCAAGAAAAAAATCAGGAAGCAGGCAAAAAAAATTAAAAAAGAAAACATCCTCCAGGACAAGGCAACTATCAGATCTGAAACAAATGTTAGAAATATCTGGCAGGGAATTTAAAATCACTATTAGTAAGTTAAAGATTCAACAGGGAAAGGTGGACATCAGGCAACATCAGATAGGTAATTTCAGTAGGGAGATGGGACGTATAAGAAGTAGAAATGCTAGAAATAAAAAGCACAGCAACAGAGATGAATGGTGCCTTCAGCAGACTTATTAGTCAACTGCCGTAGCCAAGAAGAGAGTCCGTGAACTTGAAGAGACAAACTGCTCAAACTAAAATGGAAAGAGATGAAAACATGACATCTGGGAGCTTTGGGACAATGTCAAATGGGTTATCCCAGGAGACAATGAGAACAGAGCAGAAGATACTTTTGAGGAAATAATAGCTGACAGCTCTCCAAAATTAATGACAGAAACAAAGAAGATCCAAGAAGCTCATAGAACACCTGCAAGTTTTATATAAATATATATATGTATTTACATATATACAATATGTATAGATACATATATATAAACACATATAATACACAAACACACTGGATATATCTAGGCATATAATCAAATGGCAGAAAACAAAAGACAAAGAATCTTGAAGACAGCTAGAAATAGGTACATTCACAGGCTAATTCTAATTCTGATAAGAATTAGATCTCATCAGAAACCATGCATGTAATAAGGAAACAGTATATCTTTAAAACGCTGAAATTTTAAAAAGAAGCCCTGTCAACCCATAATTCAATATCCATCAAAAACCCTTCAAACAGGGAGGAGAAGCAAATACTTTCTCAAACAAAAACCTAGAGAATTCATTGCCAGCAAATCTACCTGTCAAGAAATGTTTTCTAAAGTTCTTTAATATTTTAAAACAATGAGAGAGAGCATAGAATAATTCTAATTAGTGAAAGTAGAAAAAAGTAGTGAAATAGCGAATCATCGTTAGAACCCCAAAGTGGTGACTGCCGTGGGCGAGACCTACCGACGAATACCAAAACTAGCGATGTAAAAGTTTAAGCAGGACCAGGGTATGCGCAGCCTCGAAGGATCTCCACCAACTACTGGAGTATTTAATAAAGTTCTTTAATATTTTAAAACAATGAGAGAGAGCATAGAATAATTCTAATTAGTGAAAGTAGAAAAAAGTAGTGAAATAGCGAATCATCGTTAGAACCCCAAAGTGGTGACTGCCGTGGGCGAGACCTACCGACGAATACCAAAACTAGCGATGTAAAAGTTTAAGCAGGACCAGGGTATGCGCAGCCTCGAAGGATCTCCACCAACTACTGGAGTATTTAGGTGTCACAAAAAACTTCAAGGTGGAGACTTCTAGTGTCTTTAAAGTGGAGAATTCTGGCAGACACCACTTTAATCAAGTGAGCAGAGCTAATGTTACCAGTTGTGCGTACCGACGTCTGAAATGACGCGTTGAGACGGGGGTAGCATCTGAGGGATCCTTGCCAATGACATCAGTCTAATCTCACAGACAGACTTAAATTGAGGGACTTTCTACACAATTACTGACAGATATTCTTCAAAAGTCTCAAGCCAATGAAAGACAAGCTCAAGGAGGCATGACGACTAAATCCCATGTGGATCCCTTCACTGGAAGCTGGAAAATAAACAAACGCTAGTGGACAAACCAGGTGACGTTCAGTAAATTCCAGTCTACTTGACGGTATTATACCCGTGTTACAGTCTTAGTTTTGATAATTGTTCTATGGTTATGTAAGATGTTAAGTAAGAAATTGGATAAAAGGTATGTGGAAACGCTGCACCATTTTACAATTTGACTGTAAGTCTAAGATTATATCAAGTAAAAAAGAAAAAACCCAAGACTGTCTCGAGCTTGCACACAACCAGTCACACCGGGGCGTGGGCTGGGACCTGAGACTCCAGGTCGGTTCTCACGTCCTTGCAGGTCTTGGCCTTGCTCGAAAGCAGTAAGACTTCCCTGGCAATCCATTGATTAAGACACTGCCTTTGCAGCACAGGAGATGTGGGTTCAATCCCTGGTTGGGGAACTAGGAACCCACATGCTACGAGGCCAAAAATTAATTAATTAAAAAAATAAAGCAGTGGTTTTGCGAGTGTGCAGATCAGCAGCAAAAGCAGAGACGGGGCACTGGGTGGGAATGGAAGTTCTCCGGCCACACACCTGACTTCAGGAATCCGCTCTCACGGGGAGAGGGGAGGAGAGGGTGAGATGCATGGAGAGAGTAACGTGGAAACTTACGTGACCGCATGTAAAGCAGTCAGTCAGCGGGAGTGTGCTGCATGGCTCAGGGAGCTCAAACGGCTCTGCACCAACCTGGAGGGCTGGGAGGGGCGGGAGATGGGAGCGGGGTTCAGAAGGGCGGGGACGCAGGTAAACCTATGGCTGAGTCACGTTGAGTGTTGACAGAAAGCAGCAAAATTCTGTGAGGCAGTTCAGTTCAAAAAATAAAGAATCAGAAGCTCTGAGGGTAAGGCCCAGAAATCTCTACAAATTTTTCAGGCGTTTTTATTGCCCAATAAAGAAACCTTTCCTGAGCGTGAGCTATAAAGGACAGGAAAGAGAGCCTCCTCGGTGCCCCAGCCTGCAACCCCCTCAGGCTGTGCCCCTGTGGCTGGATCCCAGTGCCTCCCAGAAACTAGCGTCATCTGCACCTCAAAGCCATTTCTAATCTTCTTGAATTTCCCAAGTGACGCTTTAGCCTTCTGGATTTAGGCAGAAGGCAGTGCTTTTTTGTTTTCAAGGGAATTTTTTTTTTTTTAATATATCATCTCACAGTTGTCCTTTGGTAGATTTCTGTGTATCCCTTGAGCATTTGCTGATTGAATTTTGTTTACTCTTCCCAGCAGCTGGCCTTGGAATTGAAGTCGCTCCAGAATTCCCTGCATCAGGAGCCATGTATCCAGTGTGCGCATGTGTGCGTGCTAAGGCACTTCAGTCGGTTCCGGCTCTTTGTGACTCTATGGACCATAGCCCCCCAGGCTCCTCGGTCCACGAGGGTCTCCAGGCAAGAACTCTGGAGTGGGTTGCCATGCCCTCCTCCAGGGGATCTCCCTGACCAGGGAGCAAACCCACGTCTTTTCCATCTCCTGCACCGGCAGGCGGTTCTTTACCACCAGCACAGCCTGGGAAGCCCTCAGCGTGTACTGCCTTCCTCAGAATCACCACAGTGCCCTAGGGAGAGCGCTTTCAATGCCGATTTTCAGGACTTTGCCCCGACCTTCTCTGTCAGAACCTCTATGGGGAGGGCTAAGGAATCTGCATTTTTAATTTCAATATGCATCTGCCCTCCCCATAGACATCAGTCCTTTGGCATATTAATATTTCAGAACCACTGCCTGGCAGGGTGAGGTAGGGGGAAGAAAAGGACCTGTCTCCGTTTGATGAGAAGGATTCTTGGACACCCGAGATTATAAATCACAGCAGAGCGTTGTGCGTTCAGGTCGGTTGGGCTGATGGCCGCTGAGATGATCAAAACCCGGCCTGGTGCCCCTGTTCCCATCAAACCTTCTTGACTGTCTAGCCCATACGCGAACGTGGGCTCCACGCCATCTGCTTCTCCACGTGCCTTAGAAACATTCATCGCTGCTTTCTCGTGGGTCTTTAAAGTCAGCTCAATATTTAGCGCCTCTCAAGACCCGGCCCGGTGAGCTGCTTTGAAGGTACAGCGCAAATCTCAGGGACACTCTGAAAGCACAGCATGTAACCAAGGGTTGAAAACAAAGCATCCGAAACATTTCCACGATGACCAGAGAGAAGTGAGAGTCCGTGTAGACTGAGCGAGTCAGGGAGGTCTGCGTGGAAAAGGGGGCCGGAAGCAAGGGCCAGAGAACGGCGGGCATGCGCAGCGGGGAGCTCCGTGCGGAAGGCGGGGCAGGCGAGGAGGGGAGGGCGGGTCACGGCTGCAGGCAGGGTGAGTCTGCATCAGAGCCGAGGCGATGAGCACCTCCCCTGCCCAGGGAGGCTGGGATTGGAAGCGAGCTTGAAGGTAGAGGAACCTGCTTGCTCATCTTTTCCCGGAATTCTTTCTTCCCTCCTCTACGGAGAGTCAGGTGGTGACTGCAGCAGGCAATTAAAAGACTCTTGCTTCTTGGAAGGAAAGCTATGACCGACCTAGACAGCATGTTAAAAGGCAGAGACATTACTTTGTCAACAAAGGTCCGTCTAGTCAGGGCTCTGGTTTTGCCAGTGGTCACGTACGGATGTGAGAGTTGGACTGTGAAGAAAGCTGAGCGCCNCTCATGTATCTTGAGATCAAGTGCCCGAAGCGAGCAGAAGTGAGGAGGCGGTGAGCAAGGAGTGTTGGAGAGGGAGCGGGGGCAGCTGGGGCGCTTCGGAGGACAAGCACCTCCAAAGGCAAGGTAAATATTATTAATAATCTATTTAGTTAATCATAATTAAAATTACAAGGGAAATCTATTAATAATCCGACCGCTGGGAACTATTTGGTTGCGTGGCACCCCCTGCTGGTGAGTTTCTAAACTGCAGCGCCGGTCCCCTCGCAGGCCTCCTTGGCACCCAGCGTCAGGAAACTCCCCACAGGCACAAGCAGCTGGGCGCTAAAGCTGGGGGTTGCTTTTAGTAGCAGGTTATCGAACTTTGTGGGAAACGTGCAGCTATGTTGCAGCCTCTAACCTCTCCAGGGTTCTCCCACATATGTGTCACTCCCATCTCTATGGTCAAAGCCATTTGACATCTAGCACTTGGCAGGTCCACCCAGTGTGCTCAGGGAGACGTACTGTGTCTTCCCGTGTTTTAGCCAAGTTAGGAGTCACTTGAGGCCAACGCTGCCAACTTTCACTCCTCCATGACTATCTTGGACATGGACCTGGTCAGTGTCAGTCCAGAAACTATCAGAAGTTCAGCTACTCATACGATACTGGTAATAAGGGTTTCCAGCTTCCAAATGATGAATGAATACTTGCTAGAGGTTGCTTTGGCTCACACAATGATCGAGACCTTCTAGGCTCTTAAGTTTTCTCTCATCTTGGACGTTCTATTTACTGTGCAGGGAGTTCACGGATTTGTGCTGTGTAAGCATAAAGGGGAGAACAGTTTTTAGGGGTCTCGGAGTTTCTGTCTGAGGGGGGACGGTAAGTTGACAATAGCTTGCCAGTTATGACCAGGTCTGCCTTGCAGCTGCAGCTTCCTAGAAAAGATTGCAGGAGTCCAGAAACTATCAGAAGTTCAGCTACTCATACGATACTGGTAATAAGGGTTTCCAGCTTCCAAATGATGAATGAATACTTGCTAGAGGTTGCTTTGGCTCACACAATGATCGAGACCTTCTAGGCTCTTAAGTTTTCTCTCATCTTGGACGTTCTATTTACTGTGCAGGGAGTTCACGGATTTGTGCTGTGTAAGCATAAAGGGGAGAACAGTTTTTAGGGGTCTCGGAGTTTCTGTCTGAGGGGGGACGGTAAGTTGACAATAGCTTGCCAGTTATGACCAGGTCTGCCTTGCAGCTGCAGCTTCCTAGAAAAGATTGCAGGGATTTCTGGTTTGTACTCGAAGCCTGGAGGCTTTGTTTTAGGAGTCTCCCAGGTGACACTGAGAAGCAGGCAGATGTGAGAATCTCAGGTGCATCTGAGCATAACATTAATTTTTTTTCCTTACTAAACGGACAGATCCTAGGGTGTTTCAGCGCTGTGGAGGGAAATCTTCCCCAGGTCTGCAGAGAGCCATGTTCCCTGATTAGTGTAACTGGTTGTAATACCACTGGGTCCATAACTGGTGCAGGAACATTGATTTGTAGGGAGAGGAGATCTGCAGCCAGCTAGTGTGACGCGCTGCTTCTAAACGTGCGTCCACAAATGTCCATGTAACAGTGACAGTCCCTCTGCATTGCCCATCTCAAGGCCATCACCACGTGGACTGGAGGAAAATTAAAAGGGGGTCTAGTCCCTGGCTGTCGGAGAAGGCAATGGCACCCCACTCCAGTGCTCTTGCCTGGGAAATCCCACGGATGGAGGAGCCGGTGGCCCGCAGTCCGCAGGGTCGCTGAGGGTCGGACACGGCTAAGCGGCTTCGCTTCCGCTTGATCGAAATTCCACTCATTTTACCCGAACTGCTTATTTTAAAACTAGTTTCACATAAATATGGACAGTGTTTGCTGCAGGCCGGGTACTGTTTTAGAACCAAGTAGCTCTGTGAGTGAAAAAGTTGGTTTAAAACTCAACATTCAGAAAACTAAGATCATAGGATCTGGTCTCATCACGTCATGGCAAATAGATGGGGAAACAGTGGAAACAGTGAGAGACTTTATTTTGGGGGCTCCAAAGTCACCCACTCCAGTGTTCTTGCCTTGAGAACCCCAGGGACTGGGGAGCCTGGTGGGCTGCCATCTATGGGGTCGCACAGAGTCGGACACGACTGAAGCGACTTAGCAGCAGCAGCAGCAAAATCACTGCAGATGGTGACTGCAGCCATGAAATTAAAAGACACTTGCTCCTTGGAGGAAAAGTAATGACTAACCTAGTTGGAGAAGACTCTTGAGAGTCCCTTGGACTGCAAGGAGATCCAACCAGTCCATTCTGAAGGAGATCAACCCTGGGATTTCTTTGGAAGGAATGATGCTAAGGCTGAAACTCCAGTACTTTGGCCACCTCATGCAAAGAGTTGGAAAAGACTCTGATGCTGGGAGGGATTGGGGGCAGGAAGAGAAGGGGACGACCGAGGATGAGATGGCTGGATGGCATCACTGACCCGATGGACGTGAGTCTGAGTGAACTCCGGGAGATGGTGTTGGACAGGGAGGCCTGGTGTGCTGCGATTCATGGGGTCGAAAAGAGTCGGACACGACTGAGCGACTGAACTGAACTGAACCTAGACAGCATATTAAAAAGCAGATAACTTTGCCAACAAAGGTCTGTCTAGTCAAGGCTAGTCACACATGGATGTAAGAGTTGGACCATAAAGAAAGCTGAGTGCCGAAGAAATTATAGCTTTGACTGTGGTGCTGGAGAAGACTCTTGAGAGTCCCTTGGACTGCAGGGAGATCCACCCAGTCCATCCTAGAGGAGGTCAGTCCTGAATGTTCATTGGAAGGACTGATGCTGAAGCTGAAACTCCAATACTTGGCCACCTGATGCAAAGAGCTGACTCATTGGGAAAGCCCCTGATGCTGGGAAAGATTGAAGGCGGGAAAAGAAGGGGATGACGGAGGAAGAGATGGTTGGATGGTATCACTGACGAGATGGACATGAGTCTGAGCGAGCTCCGGGAGATGGTGAAGGACAGAGCCAACCCTGGCGTGCTGCAGTTCCTGGGGTCACAAAAAGGTGGACACGTTTAAGCGAATCAACAGCAAGAAGAACATACTGTGCTGGAGCAGCTGGCTAACAGTGTCGCCAGGGTTTCACAATATCACTGACGAGATGGACATGAGTCTGAGCGAGCTCCGGGAGATGGTGAAGGACAGAGCCAACCCTGGCGTGCTGCAGTTCCTGGGGTCACAAAAAGGTGGACACGTTTAAGCGAATCAACAGCAAGAAGAACATACTGTGCTGGAGCAGCTGGCTAACAGTGTCGCCAGGGTTTCACAGCACAGTGATTCGGTTTCACGCGCGCACGTTACGAACACTTTGTTTACCTGGAGAACAGTCGCCTCGCAGCGTTCTGCCAGTTTCTGCTGTGGAGTGCAGTGAGTCAGCCACATGTACACACATCTCCCTCCTGCTTAAGCTTCTCTCTCATTCCCACTATCGAGAAGCTTCCTTCCTAACTATAACACATGGACTCTATCTAGTCTATGTTCTAGGTCCTGGGATCTTTCCTTGCCCCTGTGAAGCTAGTTTCTGATCCTGGCTTAGGAGGCAGAAGCTCATTTTTCTCTACTTTGCACCAACAGATTATAAATTTTGTGAGCAACGTGTGACCATCTGATATAGAACAGAACAAGGAAACTGGGAGAAACTTGTATATTAAAAATACTGCTACTAGTAATTGTAGCCGATGCTTAAAATTCCAGGCACTCTAGTTCTGAAACAAGGACTCTGTGAAGGAGTAATGTGTTTTTTTTTTTTTTAATTTTATTGGAGTTGATTTTCAATGTTGTGTTAATTTCAGGTGTACTGCATGGTGATTCAGCTGTGTGTGTGTATATATAGCAACATTTACACACACACATATTCTTTCTTGAGATTCTTTCCCCGTATATACAGCAGGTCCTTGTTGGTTATCTATTAAGCTCCTAATTTGTCGAATGCAAAGATCTGAGTTTCACAAATGCAAAACTGAGTCACAAAGGGACTTAAAGTACCTCACCAAGACCACACAGCTCCTCGGGGAGAAGGCCAGGAAAGGGATTGGAGGTGGCACCCCACACAGCTGACTGCGTCTTCAACTGTTCTTTCTTAAATGAAAGATGTAGTGTATTGCGGAGAGAGATTCTCAACTGTTGGTTTCTTCCTATACGTTGATGGCTGTCAGCTGAGTGAATACGGGAGTCTGTGATGGGGAGAAAAGAGAGGACCAGGTTTGCTCTGTGTTAAGAAGTACTTCTTAGTGAATATCCTCCAGAATAACTGAGACTATTAGCCCACGTTCTTCAAACGTGATGCCATCTCAGGAACACAACACTTCTTCAGACTACACACAGATTGCCTAGACATTCTGTACAACTCTGGAACCGTTTTCAGCAGTCATGAAGGGAGAGCTGTCTTGCCCCTAACCTATCGCATCATTTCACACATGAATTAGATGCCAGATCTGTTAGTGGAGCTGGACAGTATCAACACTTTCCATTACAGTGTTTTAGTGGTGATGAAATGGAGAGAGTCATTTCCTGTTGTGTGTTAGATAAATATTTTTAGTGTTTCAAAATTGGGCAGGGGGTTGCGGGACAGATCAGACAAATCCATCTCTCCAGTTCAGTGTTTTGAACACCTGCTATGGAAGTTTCTGGAGACTAAAAGGCTGCTTTCCATCTTTATTTTCTTTTTTAAAGGCTGTTTTGAATGTTACAACACTGCTTCTGTTTTATGTTTTCAGTATTTTTGGCAGGGTGGCATGTGGGATCTGATGCTGAAGCTGAAATTCCAATACTTTGGCCACCTGATGCGAAGAGCTGACTCACTGGAAAAGACCCTGATGCTGGGAAAGACTGAAGGTGGGAGGAGAAGCGGACGACAGAGGATGAGATGGTTGGATGGCATCACCAATGAGATGGACATGAGTTTGAGTAAACTCCCGGAGTTGGTGATGGACAGGGAGGTCTGGTGTGCTGCAGTCCATGGGGTCGCAAAGAGTCGGACATGGCTGAGTGACTGAACTGAACTGAATGTGGGATCTTATTTCCTCAGCATTGGAAGGGAGTCTTAGCCCCTGGACAGACAGGGAAGTCCCAGCTTTGTTTCTTTCTCATGTCCTGACGGATGAATAAATGATACAAACCCCGTGCAGGATGAGGACTTTTAAGACAACATTCGGCATTTTGACCAGAGGTCACGAGGCATCAGGAAAAAAAACAAACCACCAGATTCAGATGCTTCATGAGACAACTTCTCAGATGAGCAGATTAATTCCAGAGACCAAATTAGATGTGAAATGCTGGTGCAAGAGTGTATGTCAACCTCGCGGTTCCAAAGACTACTCCGGTTCCTGGAGAAGTTAAGGCAAGGCCTCAGTCTGATTTTGACCTCTTTAAGAGACAGAGAGGAGAAAGAGAACCAGACAGAGGCNCACGAGGCATCAGGAAAAAAAACAAACCACCAGATTCAGATGCTTCATGAGACAACTTCTCAGATGAGCATATTAATTCCAGAGACCAAATTAGATGTGAAATGCTGGTGCAAGAGTGTATGTCAACCTTGCTGTTCCAAAGACTACTCCGGTTCCTGGAGAAGATAAGGCAAGGCCTCAGTCTGATTTTGACCTCTTTAAGAGACAGAGAGGAGAAAGAGAACCAGACAGAGAGAGGCAGACAGGGCAGGGGGAGGGGGAAAGACTTTCTTTTTCTTTCTAGAGGAATTCTGCCCAGACTCTGCAGCAGTTGCAGCAAGCAAGGTTTCTCCTGGGTGCTTCCTGGAAAAGTTGCAAAATTGCTCTTCATCTGTAAAAACATGCTTATCTTCCAGTTTCTTCTTGTCAATTTGGAAGCTGCAGACAGCGGGCTCAGGTGAGCTACCAGAGAAGCCCTATTTTTACTGATCCTGGGAAAGATGGAAGGGAACAACAGGGGACGAGATGGTTGGATGGCATCACCGACGCAACGGACAGGAGTCTGAGCAGGCTCTGGGAGATGATGAAGGACAGCGAAGCCTGGTGTGCTACAGTCCGTGGGGTAGCAAAGAGTCAGACACAGTGGAGCAACTGAACAACAACATACCTTGTAGTCTGCAAAGATTTTGAACAGAAGACAAGGCATCACCGACGCAACGGACAGGAGTCTGAGCAGGCTCTGGGAGATGATGAAGGACAGCGAAGCCTGGTGTGCTACAGTCCGTGGGGTAGCAAAGAGTCAGACACAGTGGAGCAACTGAACAACAACATACCTTGTAGTCTGCAAAGATTTTGAACAGAAGACACCAAAGATATAGGACATCTGGACCCTTTCCCTTTTGCTTCTGCTATCCCCTTGAAGCAGTGAACTAGTTAAGCACAAAATACAACACACCAAAGTGAACGGTGCTTGGAATTCAAGNGGGGTTCGCCCTGCGCGTCTGACGCCTCTGCTCCTGCCTGGTGGGGCGCGTCTGCACCGCGCCCTCACACGCCACGTGCGCCGGGCCGCCCCGACGCTGACTCGGGGTTTCCCGCTCGCTCTCCCGCACCCGTCTCGCTCCGGCTGCGGCACAGCCTGCGCCTCCGCCGCCGCGCGAGCCGGCCCCGCCGCCCCCGCGCTGCCAGGGCCAACGGCGCTGCGGCACCGCGCGGCAGCGCGCGGCACGGCCCCTGGCGAGTCTGGCTCGGCGGCCCACGAGCTCGGGCAGCTGCGCCTTCGCTGGCCCGGCTGGCGGCTCTGCCCCTGCTTCTCCGAGCACGGCCTCCCCAGGGCGCCTCTCCCGTGTCCGTCCCGTAAACACTCTCCAGGGTTCATGCTCGCCCACCGCCTGGGGAACCCTGTTCAGCGCTCCATTGCCGTCACTCCCCTGTCCTGCTGGTGGCAGAGAAAAAGGCAAAGCAGGTTTCAGCCTATGTAAGTGACGTTTTCTTTGCAGACCTTTCTCTCCCTGTGATATCTGTCAAAACTTCATTATGAGATGTGTAGTGGGGAAGGCTACGTCCACAAGATAATCCAAACCTGGACACCTCCAGGGATTGCCTAATTAGCGTAGGGAATGACAGAGCATCCTCTGGTTGGTGGAATTACAGGTGAAGTTTTAGGACCCACCACATGACTAAGCACGAACCCTGGTGAGCCCTTCTGATGGGGAAACTTCTGGAAGTCTAGTCTGACCACAGTGCTTCTCTCACTGTGAGCATGCTGCCACGCTTTCATGCCTGGGGTAGATGGGAGTCCCTGAGATGGAGAGAGACATCTTTTCTGAAAATCCAACCACTCGGGAGGCTACCGGCTTCCCTGGTGGCTCAGACAGTAAAGAATCTGCCTGCAATGCGGGAGACCTGGGTTTGATGCCTGCTGGGGAAGAGCCCGTGGAAGAGGGCATGGCAACCCGCTCCAGGATTCTTACTGGAGAATCCCATGGACAGAGGAGCCTGGGCGGCTACAGTCCATGCGGTCGCAAAGAGTCGGGTCTGGGCAGTTAATTAATAAATGTCTGTGTTTGGCAGACTGTGGAATGGGACTCGATTTCTTTGTCACCCGCCACTGGTGGTGGTCGTGGGGAAGTGGACCCACAGCTTTTTTCCTGCCTCCAAACACCGGAAGCTTCCCAGAGTGGTCGAAAAAAACACCTTCAGTTACAAGACAAGCTTTTGGTTCACAACACTCCTTTTGGAAAGGACAGAATCTAAGGTTATAAAAAACTGTCCTGCTAATGGATGTTTTTGATATTTTAAAAATAAATTTTATATTTTGGAATAATCTTAGATTTACAGAAAAGTATCCAAAAGATGGGCTCGTGGTCATGCTTACTCCTGTGAGCCCAGTGTCCTGCAGCGCGCCTGGCACACAGTTCCTGCTCCATAAACAGAGGTAAGATGGGTGGGTGGGTGGACAGGTGAATGGACGGGTGGATGAATGGGTGGCTGGGCGGAGGGATAAGTGAATGGACGGGTGGATGAATGGGTGGGTGGATAGGTGAATGGACAGGTGGATGAATGGATGGGTGGGTGGGTGAGTGGATAGGTGAATGGACA
>SJYX01012002.1:345265-397122 GCA_006410675.1 Oreotragus oreotragus | reverse complement strand
GCCGGCGCACGGGGCGCCCTGGGTTCGCCGCTGGTCTCGCTCCCGCCCGGCAGGCCCGCGGGCCCCGCGAGGGCCGAGGCGCCGCTTCCCGCCCCCGCTCCGCCCGCACCCCCGAGCTGGGTTTCAACCCGACTTACGGGGGCGCAGTCGCTTCCCCGCGCTGGGAAGGCTGCGTGGCCCGCGGAGGAGCAGCTCGCCGCGCACGCGGCGCCCCCGTCTTTCGGGCTGGCGTCCCCTGCGGGCCACGCAGCCGGCGGGAGAGGCCCGCGCGCCGTCCCCGCGCCGGGCAGCAGGTTCTCCGGGGCGCCTGCTGTGTGCACAGCCGCGTGCACACGTGCGTGCCCCCCAGGCCACGCGCCGCCCCCCTCCGCCGGGGTGCCCAGGGGTTCGCCCTGCGCGTCTGACGCCTCTGCTCCTGCCTGGTGGGGCGCGTCTGCACCGCGCCCTCACACGCCACGTGCGCCGGGCCGCCCCGACGCTGACTCGGGGTTTCCCGCTCGCTCTCCCGCACCCGTCTCGCTCCGGCTGCGGCACAGCCTGCGCCTCCGCCGCCGCGCGAGCCGGCCCCGCCGCCCCCGCGCTGCCAGGGCCAACGGCGCTGCGGCACCGCGCGGCAGCGCGCGGCACGGCCCCTGGCGAGTCTGGCTCGGCGGCCCACGAGCTCGGGCAGCTGCGCCTTCGCTGGCCCGGCTGGCGGCTCTGCCCCTGCTTCTCCGAGCACGGCCTCCCCAGGGCGCCTCTCCCGTGTCCGTCCCGTAAACACTCTCCAGGGTTCATGCTCGCCCACCGCCTGGGGAACCCTGTTCAGCGCTCCATTGCCGTCACTCCCCTGTCCTGCTGGTGGCAGAGAAAAAGGCAAAGCAGGTTTCAGCCTATGTAAGTGACGTTTTCTTTGCAGACCTTTCTCTCCCTGTGATATCTGTCAAAACTTCATTATGAGATGTGTAGTGGGGAAGGCTACGTCCACAAGATAATCCAAACCTGGACACCTCCAGGGATTGCCTAATTAGCGTAGGGAATGACAGAGCATCCTCTGGTTGGTGGAATTACAGGTGAAGTTTTAGGACCCACCACATGACTAAGCACGAACCCTGGTGAGCCCTTCTGATGGGGAAACTTCTGGAAGTCTAGTCTGACCACAGTGCTTCTCTCACTGTGAGCATGCTGCCACGCTTTCATGCCTGGGGTAGATGGGAGTCCCTGAGATGGAGAGAGACATCTTTTCTGAAAATCCAACCACTCGGGAGGCTACCGGCTTCCCTGGTGGCTCAGACAGTAAAGAATCTGCCTGCAATGCGGGAGACCTGGGTTTGATGCCTGCTGGGGAAGAGCCCGTGGAAGAGGGCATGGCAACCCGCTCCAGGATTCTTACTGGAGAATCCCATGGACAGAGGAGCCTGGGCGGCTACAGTCCATGCGGTCGCAAAGAGTCGGGTCTGGGCAGTTAATTAATAAATGTCTGTGTTTGGCAGACTGTGGAATGGGACTCGATTTCTTTGTCACCCGCCACTGGTGGTGGTCGTGGGGAAGTGGACCCACAGCTTTTTTCCTGCCTCCAAACACCGGAAGCTTCCCAGAGTGGTCGAAAAAAACACCTTCAGTTACAAGACAAGCTTTTGGTTCACAACACTCCTTTTGGAAAGGACAGAATCTAAGGTTATAAAAAACTGTCCTGCTAATGGATGTTTTTGATATTTTAAAAATAAATTTTATATTTTGGAATAATCTTAGATTTACAGAAAAGTATCCAAAAGATGGGCTCGTGGTCATGCTTACTCCTGTGAGCCCAGTGTCCTGCAGCGCGCCTGGCACACAGTTCCTGCTCCATAAACAGAGGTAAGATGGGTGGGTGGGTGGACAGGTGAATGGACAGGTGGATGAATGGATGGGTGGATGCAGGGTCTCCCGCACCTTCCCGGGATCCTTGCAGGCCCCCAGCCACAGCCCTAGGGAGCCGGGAGCCCCGCCCAGACAGCACTGACTGGGCCATGACCTGGGGCCCCAAGGCGCGGTGGCAGGGGGCTGGAAGTGGGACCCCTCCACCGGCTCAAGCTCTGAGCACCTGCTGTCACCATTTTCTCAGGATCAGGAGACGCGAGCTGAAGTCCTGGCTCTCGCTGCTGCGTCTCTTTGGCCGATCGCACAACTGTGCTTTAATTTCCTCACCTGCGAGCAGCGGGGAGAAGACCTACCTTCTGAATTGTTGGGAGCCTGAGACCCAGCATAGAGGAGGCCCTGGGCACAGGGAGCAGCTGGCATTATTACTTGTATGCTTATTACGGAGGGTGGGGTGGCCGGATGGCATCACCGGCTCCACGGGCATGAGTTCGAGCGAGCTCCGGGGGATGGTGATGCACAGGGAGGCCTGGCGCGCTGCAGTCCATGGGGTCACAGAGAGTCGGACACGACTGGGCAACTGAACTGAACTGAGGTGGCTTAAAACAACAGAAATATATTCTCTCACAGTTCTGAAGGCTAGAAATCCTCTTCTCATAAGGAAACCAGTCATCCTGGAATAAGGGCCCATGCTACCTCCGTGCTAATTCCAGTATTAATCCACACAGCCTGACCAATTACATCTCCAATAACCCTGTCTCCAGATAACCAAGTAAGGTCACCCTCTGAGGGTCCCAGAAGGACATCAATTTGGGAGGAGGGACACCGTCCAACCCAGTACAGCCTCTAAGCCTCATCTTTTCTTTTCCATCCATAAAATGGTGCTGGTAGGAGGCTGCGTGTTGTAGGACTGCTGTGAGGATCGGATAAGAGACGGCTGGGAAGGTCTGCGCGCAGAGCCTGGCACACTGACAGGAGCTCACGGAACAGAAGCTGTCGTCATCGCCGCCAACATGCGTGTCCCCGCGTGATGGCTGAAGAAACAAGGTCTGCAGGCCAAACTGGCTGTCATTCTGTAAGCAGCTGCGCCAGGTTCCCCAACTCCTGAGCCAGTGCGCCGTGCATACAGCAGGCGCTCAGTAAAGGCTCCATGCCCGCGACCTGAAACCCAGTGGGCACACGCACAGTCGTGGAGCCCCGGGACCCGTCTGGGAGGGCAGGCGCGGACCCTGGCAGGCCTGGCCCCGGGCCCTCTTCGAGGGCTTTCCCGCCACCCTGCCGGGCCCTCTCCCAGCTCTCAGCTGTCCTTGTGCTTGCTTGCTGCTTTGCTTTTGGCCACACAGCTTGCGGGATCTTGGTTCCCTGACAGGGTGCAGCCTGTGGCCCCTGCAGGAGAAGCATGGAGTCCTGACCCTGGGCCACCAGGGAGGTGCCGTCAGCCGCCTTTACAATCCGCTCTCATCCACGGCCCTGCCTCGCGGGGCGAGCGGACGCACCTGATGTTAGTACTGCACCGTTAATTACTCCATGCGTCAGTCAGTCCCCCGCTGGCGGCACTTGGCTGGAATCCTGCTGGCGGCTGGCAGGCAGCTGTGCAAACCCCGGGGATGGGCTGGCTGCATCTCCCCCGGGACCGTGCTCTCTCCCGCAGGCTTTGCGGAGGCAGAAGACGCCGAGTTTCGACATTTGGCGAACATGCTTGTTAACAAATTGCAGCTAATCTTACCTCCACGGGGCCTTCCCTGGGGTGCAGCGGATTTCTCTCAGGAGACGGGGAAGAAGGCCAGGGGAGTGGGTGGGCACGCGCTGGCAGGTGACACTGGCGTGACGTGGGCAGAGCCCGGGCGACTGTGATGGAGGCGGCCTTGGCCCAGGCGCGGGACTGTGGGGCTCCTGGCTCAGGACCTGCCTCTGTGACCTCAGCCCCGTTTTCTGGGAAGTCCCTTGCACTCCTCCCCGACCCCCACACAGACAAGCCTGAGTCAGATGCAGCTCCCGGGACACAGAACCAAAGCAGAAATGGCCCCTGCTCGGCAAGCTTCCAGGGTCGCAAAGGGGATGAGACAGGCATCACCCCTTTAATTAAGCCAGTGGATGAAAAGGCGCTGAGCAGGGGGTGGGGGCACAACTTCTGGAGCGGGCTGGGGTGGGGCAGGGGGTTAGGAAACGCATCACTGACAGATGGCATTTGAGTGGGAAATGGCACCCACTCCAGTGTTCTTGCCTGGAGCATCCCAGGGACGGGGGAGCCTGGTGGGCTGCAGTCCATGGGGTCGCTGAGGGTCGGACAGGACTGAGCGACTTCACTTTCACTTTTCACCTTCATGCATTGGAGAAGGAATTGGCAACCCACTCCAGTGTTCTTGCCTGGAGAATCCCAGGGACGGGGGAGCCTGGTGGGCTGCCGTCTATGGGGTCACACAGAGTCGGACATGACTGAAGCAACTTAGCAGCAGCAGCAACAAGTTTAACAACATGAAAGTAATCATAGTACCAGAAAGAAAAAAGAAAAAATCAGGCAGAAAATTTTTTTGAAAAATAAATTGCTGCTACCACCTTAAAGTTGGCGGAAAGGATCAGCTTACAGATCCAAGAAGTTTCATGAACTCCAGGTACAATGAAAAGCACAGGGGTACCTTCCTGGTGGTCCAGCGATTAAGACTCCACGTTTCCACTGCAGAGGGCACTGGTTCAGTCCCTGGTCGGGGAACTAAGGATTCCACATGCCAAAAAAATGTTTATTAAAAAAAGATACAGTGTAGGAGAGATGGTGGAGGGAGGCGGGCGCCTGCACAGAGGCACTGGCTGGAGCCCTGGGCTCCGCTGGGGAGGCCATGCAGAAAGCAGCGGGGCCAGGGGGCTGGAGCAGGGGTGGGCGGAGGGCAGCCCGCCGGGAAGGGAGCGAGGAGGAGACGTTCTCAAGAGGGCAGTGCCGTCGGTTGCACGGAGCCCCGCGGAATTAAAGACAAGGGGCCCGAAACCACGGGGCGGGGGGGGGGCAGTTGTCACATCTCCAGGGCCCTCTGCCAGCGCCCCCACCTTCCTGCCGGGGCACCCAGGCAGGAGGGTGGGGCGCAGCCTGGCTCAAGGGCAATCTGGGAAAATGACTAACGTTAAAAATGCTAACATTGACTCACTCATTCTACTTCTAGGAATTTATCCTACAGAGATTACTGAGTGTGGCGCACAGGCTTCTGCCCATAAATGGCGATACTAACGACAGCTGACTTGTGCTAAGTGATGACCAGGTGCTGAGTGCTCTGCTTCTGTTATCTTATTTACCTCATTGAGGCAAATGCTGTTCTTATACCCATTTTACAGATGAGGAAACTGAAGTGTAAAGAAGTTGGGTAACTTAACAAAAGCACATAATATGTGGGGAAGCTCAGGTCTTTCTGACAGAGAGCTCCTGCTCTCAAATGTGAAATCAGCATAAATATTGGGAAGTGCTGGCTTGGCATAAATGACGGTGTCTCCAACAATCAAAGTACCACTCTATTGTAAATCTCTTTCCCCCAAAAAAGTCAGCTCCAAGAGTGTGGGGTCTTCATCTGACTTGTTCCTCAAAGCCTCAGACAGTGCCTGATACATAGTAGATGTTCAATAAATGCATTTATTTCATATTTGTTCATAAGATACAGTCATAAAAATGAGTGAAGAAATAAGCCAATATAATGGAATACTTTGTTGTTTAGTCGCTAAGTCATGTCCAGCTCTTTCTGACCCCATGGACTGTAGCTCACCAGGCTCCTCTTTTCATGGGATTTCCCAGGCAAGAATACTGGAGTGGGTTGCCATTTCCTTCTCCAATAATGGAATATTCAGTTCAGTTCAGTTCAGTCGTTCAGTCGTGTCCGACTCTTTGCGACCCCATGAATTGCAGCACACCAGGCCTCCCTGTCCATCATCAACTCCTGGAGTTCACTCAGACTCACGTCCATCGAGTCTGTGATGCCATCCAGCCTCTGTCGTCTCCTTCTCCTCCTGCCCCCGATCCCTCCCAGCATCAGAGTCTTTTCCAATGAGTCAACTCTTCACATGAGGTGGCCAAAGCACTGGAGTTTCAGCTTTAGCATCATTCCTTCCAAAGAAATCCCAGGGCTGACCTCCTTCAGAATGAACTGGTTGGATCTCTTTGCAGTCCAAGGGACTCTCAAGAGTCTTCTCCAACACCACAGTTCAAAAGCATCAATTCTTCGGCACTCAGCTTTCGTCACAGTCCAACTCACATCCATACATGACCACTGGAAAAACCATAGCCTTGACTAGACGGACCTTTGTTGGCAAAGTAATGTCTCTGCTTTTCAATATGCTATCTAGGTTGGTCATAATTTTTCTTAATGGTCACTAAAAATTATTTTTTCACAGAGTAACTAATGACATGAGGGAAATATTACTGATAAATGACTGTGATAACATTTTTTAAGTAAAAAGGGGACATATATAGTATGATCCAAATTTTGCTTAATTTTTTATTGTACATAGAGAAAAAACAGCTTAAGGAAACACATCAAAATGTTAGTGGGGTTGTACATGCGTGATGGAGTATGTATGCGTGATGGAGTATGTATGCGTGACAGAGCAGTGTGACTGGCTTGGATTTTCTGTTATACTTTCCTCTTTAATATCGTGCACTGAATACCTGTCACCTCAGAGTTAGGGAAGACAGTGTGAGCAGGGTTAGAAGAGTGTGGTCTTCCTGCCGACTCAGGGGTAAAGCACCGCTGCCAGCACGGAGACGTGGGTGCAACTCCTTTACGCCCAGTCGCCGGGTCGGGACGGTCCCCTGGAGAAGGAAATGGCAACCAGTTCGTTTTCTTGCCTGGAAAGTCTCACCGACAGAGGAGCCTCTGGCTTCCCAAAGCGCTGGACGTGACTCAGCGACTGAACATCAGTAACAGGAGGATGGAGGTCACGGAAGCCTCACGCAGATCCAGGTTTCAGGAGCAACGAATCCAGGGGCCCGAAACTGGCCCCGTGGCCCTAATCAGAGACATCAGACGGGGGCAGAAAGGGCAGCTGGGAGCCGAGACTTCCAGGTGGTGAGAATCTCAAACCTGTCTGAAAGCAGGAGGGAAAGAAGCCCAAGCGGACAAGTTCGAACTCCCTGGAGGGAAGCAGGAACGGCTTCAGGATAGACGTGTCTGTGTGGCCAGTGGGTGCAGAGGAGCAGAGCGCCCCCGCGGAGCGGCTCCCCGTCCTCAATCAGTGAGCCGGGGCAGGGCCCAGGGTGCAGGGGGGAGGGCCGAGCAGGGCCCAGGGTGCCCGCGGGAGCGCAGAGGCGGCACCTGGAAGACTGTCTGAGAACCGTCGACATGACATCATTGCTTCCAGCAACAATCACCCAAGTCTGGTGGGATTCTCAGAGAAAAGAAGGGTGAGGCGACACAGCTGGGGTACAGATCAGCTCTGGGAGCCGGGCAGAAGATGCCCTGGGGTGGATGGTGTTACAGGAGAGGGAAAGATCTTCCTCTGCCCGCTTGGGTTCAGTTTGTGGGCACAAGCAAATTAAACTAAAAAGAGATGTATTAACAGGAGCAAAGGACTTATCCATACAATATGGGAACTTGGACCATAAAGAAAGCTGAGAACTGATGCTTTTGAACTGTGGTGTTGCAGAAGACTCTTGAGAGTCCCTTGGACTGCAAGGAGATCCAGGATAGACGTGTCTGTGTGGCCAGTGGGTGCAGAGGAGCAGAGCGCCCCCGCGGAGCGGCTCCCCGTCCTCAATCAGTGAGCCGGGGCAGGGCCCAGGGTGCAGGGGGGAGGGCCGAGCAGGGCCCAGGGTGCCCGCGGGAGCGCAGAGGCGGCACCTGGAAGACTGTCTGAGAACCGTCGACATGACATCATTGCTTCCAGCAACAATCACCCAAGTCTGGTGGGATTCTCAGAGAAAAGAAGGGTGAGGCGACACAGCTGGGGTACAGATCAGCTCTGGGAGCCGGGCAGAAGATGCCCTGGGGTGGATGGTGTTACAGGAGAGGGAAAGATCTTCCTCTGCCCGCTTGGGTTCAGTTTGTGGGCACAAGCAAATTAAACTAAAAAGAGATGTATTAACAGGAGCAAAGGACTTATCCATACAATATGGGAACTTGGACCATAAAGAAAGCTGAGAACTGATGCTTTTGAACTGTGGTGTTGCAGAAGACTCTTGAGAGTCCCTTGGACTGCAAGGAGATCCAACCAGTCCAGCCTAAAGGAGATCAGTCGTGGGTGTTCATTGAAAGGACTGATGCTGAAGCTGAAACTCCAATACTTTGGCCACCTCATGTGAAGAAATGACTGCTTGGAAAAAACCCTGATGGTGGGAAAGATTGAAGGCGGAAGGAGAAGGGGACGACAGAGGGTGAGATGGCTGGATGGCATCACCGACTCAATGGACATGAGTTTGAGTGAACTCCGGGAGTTGATGATGGACACGGAGGCCTGGCGTGCTGCAGTCCATGGGGTCGCAAAGAATCAGACACGAGTGAGCGACTGAACTGAACTGAACTGATATGGGAGTAGGTAACTCAATAAATCGGAGAAGGCGATGACACCCCACTCCAGTACTCTTGCCTGGAAAATACCATGGACAGGGGAGCCTGGTGGGCTGCAGTCCATGGGGTTGCTAAGAGTCGGACACGACTGAGCAACTTCACTTGCACTTTTCACCTTCATGCATTGGAGAAGGAAATGGCAGCCCACTCCAGTGCTCTTGCCTGGAGAATCCCAGGGACGGGGGAGCCTGGTGGGCTGCCATCTGTGGGGTCACACAGAGTCGGACACGACTGAAGCAACTTAGCCGCAGCAGCAGCCCGATAAATGGCCAAAGTTAGGGGCTTGGTGGCGGTGCTCAGCCCTCCGTCCACGGGACTCTCCAGCACGAGCACTGGAGTGGGTTGCTGATCCCTCCTTCGGGGACCTTCCCGACCCAGGGGTTGAACCCGCGTCTCTTGCGTCTCCTGCACTGGCAGGTGGCCTCTTCACCACCGTGCCACCCGGGAAGCCCCGAAGCTGGAGGCTTATATGCCCAATCTAGCCGTGGGGGAAAGGCGGGGAGGAGAAAAGGCTGCCAGAGAAGAACAAACAGGTTTCCTCAGGAAAGACAAGCATAGTTTAGGAGAGCAAATGGGAGATAGGGAAGTTTGGGATGAGTTCCGTGTATGCGGATGTGAGTAGGCTTTCTGTCTCTTCAGGGCCTTAAAACTCCCTCAGAGGGACAACTATGGCGAGTTTACTCTTGGTCTCTCTCCTGGAAGTAAACTCCCCCAAGAGGAAACTCATGGCAGCCTCATTTCCCAGAGAGAGAAAGTGCTAGTTGCATGGGAGTCTCCAGGCAAGAGCACTGGTGTGGGTCGCCACGCCCTCCTCCGGGGATCTTCCCGACCCAGGGATCGAACCCGCGTCTCTTGTGTCTCCTGCACTGGCAGGCAGGTTCTTTACCGCCAGCGCCGCCTGGGAAGGCCCACTTCCCAGGAGTTGCTGCTTTCAGTCAGATAAGGCAGCTCCGTGGTTTCTTACTGCCTCTGCTGACTCACACATGTTTTCAGCTTCTAAATACCTTTGTAGCAGCTCTGCAGTGCTGGCTAGCTCCCCGCAGCGTCTAAGCTGAGACCTGAAAGTTAAGGAGGAGGAAGCCGGGCAGAGATGTCCCCAAGCAGAGGTTGTGGGTCCCCCAGGGGCTGGCTGAGGCACTAAGCAACCGTCTGGAAAGTGTAGAGTGTGAACTTGACGCTGCATCCCAGTTCTAAAACCCTCTGTATTTTCCTCTGAAAAAAAGATGAAAATAGGGTTGAGAGCCAGCGTGTCTCGTTGGGCCTGACTGTGCATTACTGATGTGGTCTCGAGAGCCCCAGCTTCTCATCTGCACGTTGAGGGGTAAAAGGATAAACTCAAAGCATTCCGCGGGGTCATCTGAGCCCGTCTAAGTAGGTGGCCGGTGGGCCCTGGGTAAGAGCAAATGGAATCCAAACTCTAGATTTATCTCATGTATCTTGAGATCAAGTGCCCGAAGCGAGCAGAAGTGAGGAGGCGGTGAGCAAGGAGTGTTGGAGAGGGAGCGGGGGCAGCTGGGGCGCTTCGGAGGACAAGCACCTCCAAAGGCAAGGTAAATATTATTAATAATCTATTTAGTTAATCATAATTAAAATTACAAGGGAAATCTATTAATAATCCGACCGCTGGGAACTATTTGGTTGCGTGGCACCCCCTGCTGGTGAGTTTCTAAACTGCAGCGCCGGTCCCCTCGCAGGCCTCCTTGGCACCCAGCGTCAGGAAACTCCCCACAGGCACAAGCAGCTGGGCGCTAAAGCTGGGGGTTGCTTTTAGTAGCAGGTTATCGAACTTTGTGGGAAACGTGCAGCTATGTTGCAGCCTCTAACCTCTCCAGGGTTCTCCCACATATGTGTCACTCCCATCTCTATGGTCAAAGCCATTTGACATCTAGCACTTGGCAGGTCCACCCAGTGTGCTCAGGGAGACGTACTGTGTCTTCCCGTGTTTTAGCCAAGTTAGGAGTCACTTGAGGCCAACGCTGCCAACTTTCACTCCTCCATGACTATCTTGGACATGGACCTGGTCAGTGTCAGTCCAGAAACTATCAGAAGTTCAGCTACTCATACGATACTGGTAATAAGGGTTTCCAGCTTCCAAATGATGAATGAATACTTGCTAGAGGTTGCTTTGGCTCACACAATGATCGAGACCTTCTAGGCTCTTAAGTTTTCTCTCATCTTGGACGTTCTATTTACTGTGCAGGGAGTTCACGGATTTGTGCTGTGTAAGCATAAAGGGGAGAACAGTTTTTAGGGGTCTCGGAGTTTCTGTCTGAGGGGGGACGGTAAGTTGACAATAGCTTGCCAGTTATGACCAGGTCTGCCTTGCAGCTGCAGCTTCCTAGAAAAGATTGCAGGGATTTCTGGTTTGTACTCGAAGCCTGGAGGCTTTGTTTTAGGAGTCTCCCAGGTGACACTGAGAAGCAGGCAGATGTGAGAATCTCAGGTGCATCTGAGCATAACATTAATTTTTTTTCCTTACTAAACGGACAGATCCTAGGGTGTTTCAGCGCTGTGGAGGGAAATCTTCCCCAGGTCTGCAGAGAGCCATGTTCCCTGATTAGTGTAACTGGTTGTAATACCACTGGGTCCATAACTGGTGCAGGAACATTGATTTGTAGGGAGAGGAGATCTGCAGCCAGCTAGTGTGACGCGCTGCTTCTAAACGTGCGTCCACAAATGTCCATGTAACAGTGACAGTCCCTCTGCATTGCCCATCTCAAGGCCATCACCACGTGGACTGGAGGAAAATTAAAAGGGGGTCTAGTCCCTGGCTGTCGGAGAAGGCAATGGCACCCCACTCCAGTGCTCTTGCCTGGGAAATCCCACGGATGGAGGAGCCGGTGGCCCGCAGTCCGCAGGGTCGCTGAGGGTCGGACACGGCTAAGCGGCTTCGCTTCCGCTTGATCGAAATTCCACTCATTTTACCCGAACTGCTTATTTTAAAACTAGTTTCACATAAATATGGACAGTGTTTGCTGCAGGCCGGGTACTGTTTTAGAACCAAGTAGCTCTGTGAGTGAAAAAGTTGGTTTAAAACTCAACATTCAGAAAACTAAGATCATAGGATCTGGTCTCATCACGTCATGGCAAATAGATGGGGAAACAGTGGAAACAGTGAGAGACTTTATTTTGGGGGCTCCAAAGTCACCCACTCCAGTGTTCTTGCCTTGAGAACCCCAGGGACTGGGGAGCCTGGTGGGCTGCCATCTATGGGGTCGCACAGAGTCGGACACGACTGAAGCGACTTAGCAGCAGCAGCAGCAAAATCACTGCAGATGGTGACTGCAGCCATGAAATTAAAAGACACTTGCTCCTTGGAGGAAAAGTAATGACTAACCTAGTTGGAGAAGACTCTTGAGAGTCCCTTGGACTGCAAGGAGATCCAACCAGTCCATTCTGAAGGAGATCAACCCTGGGATTTCTTTGGAAGGAATGATGCTAAGGCTGAAACTCCAGTACTTTGGCCACCTCATGCAAAGAGTTGGAAAAGACTCTGATGCTGGGAGGGATTGGGGGCAGGAAGAGAAGGGGACGACCGAGGATGAGATGGCTGGATGGCATCACTGACCCGATGGACGTGAGTCTGAGTGAACTCCGGGAGATGGTGTTGGACAGGGAGGCCTGGTGTGCTGCGATTCATGGGGTCGAAAAGAGTCGGACACGACTGAGCGACTGAACTGAACTGAACCTAGACAGCATATTAAAAAGCAGATAACTTTGCCAACAAAGGTCTGTCTAGTCAAGGCTAGTCACACATGGATGTAAGAGTTGGACCATAAAGAAAGCTGAGTGCCGAAGAAATTATAGCTTTGACTGTGGTGCTGGAGAAGACTCTTGAGAGTCCCTTGGACTGCAGGGAGATCCACCCAGTCCATCCTAGAGGAGGTCAGTCCTGAATGTTCATTGGAAGGACTGATGCTGAAGCTGAAACTCCAATACTTGGCCACCTGATGCAAAGAGCTGACTCATTGGGAAAGCCCCTGATGCTGGGAAAGATTGAAGGCGGGAAAAGAAGGGGATGACGGAGGAAGAGATGGTTGGATGGTATCACTGACGAGATGGACATGAGTCTGAGCGAGCTCCGGGAGATGGTGAAGGACAGAGCCAACCCTGGCGTGCTGCAGTTCCTGGGGTCACAAAAAGGTGGACACGTTTAAGCGAATCAACAGCAAGAAGAACATACTGTGCTGGAGCAGCTGGCTAACAGTGTCGCCAGGGTTTCACAGCACAGTGATTCGGTTTCACGCGCGCACGTTACGAACACTTTGTTTACCTGGAGAACAGTCGCCTCGCAGCGTTCTGCCAGTTTCTGCTGTGGAGTGCAGTGAGTCAGCCACATGTACACACATCTCCCTCCTGCTTAAGCTTCTCTCTCATTCCCACTATCGAGAAGCTTCCTTCCTAACTATAACACATGGACTCTATCTCTTCTATGTTCTAGGTCCTGGGATCTTTCCTTGCCCCTGTGAAGCTAGTTTCTGATCCTGGCTTAGGAGGCAGAAGCTCATTTTTCTCTACTTTGCACCAACAGATTATAAATTTTGTGAGCAACGTGTGACCATCTGATATAGAACAGAACAAGGAAACTGGGAGAAACTTGTATATTAAAAATACTGCTACTAGTAATTGTAGCCGATGCTTAAAATTCCAGGCACTCTAGTTCTGAAACAAGGACTCTGTGAAGGAGTAATGTGTTTTTTTTTTTTTTAATTTTATTGGAGTTGATTTTCAATGTTGTGTTAATTTCAGGTGTACTGCATGGTGATTCAGCTGTGTGTGTGTATATATAGCAACATTTACACACACACATATTCTTTCTTGAGATTCTTTCCCCGTATATACAGCAGGTCCTTGTTGGTTATCTATTAAGCTCCTAATTTGTCGAATGCAAAGATCTGAGTTTCACAAATGCAAAACTGAGTCACAAAGGGACTTAAAGTACCTCACCAAGACCACACAGCTCCTCGGGGAGAAGGCCAGGAAAGGGATTGGAGGTGGCACCCCACACAGCTGACTGCGTCTTCAACTGTTCTTTCTTAAATGAAAGATGTAGTGTATTGCGGAGAGAGATTCTCAACTGTTGGTTTCTTCCTATACGTTGATGGCTGTCAGCTGAGTGAATACGGGAGTCCGTGATGGGGAGAAAAGAGAGGACCAGGTTTGCTCTGTGTTAAGAAGTACTTCTTAGTGAATATCCTCCAGAATAACTTGAGACTATTAGCCCATGTTCTTCAAACGTGATGCCATCTCAGGAACACAACACTTCTTCAGACTACACACAGATTGCCTAGACATTCTGTACAACTCTGGAACCGTTTTCAGCAGTCATGAAGGGAGAGCTGTCTTGCCCCTAACCTATCGCATCATTTCACACATGAATTAGATGCCAGATCTGTTAGTGGAGCCGGACGGTATCAACACTTTCCATTACAGTGTTTTAGTGGTGATGAAATGGAGAGAGTCATTTCCTGTTGTGTGTTAGATAAATATTTTTAGTGTTTCAAAATTGGGCAGGGGGTTGCGGGACAGATCAGACAAATCCATCTCTCCAGTTCAGTGTTTTGAACACCTGCTATGGAAGTTTCTGGAGACTAAAAGGCTGCTTTCCATCTTTATTTTCTTTTTTAAAGGCTGTTTTGAATGTTACAACACTGCTTCTGTTTTATGTTTTCAGTATTTTTGGCAGGGTGGCATGTGGGATCTGATGCTGAAGCTGAAATTCCAATACTTTGGCCACCTGATGCGAAGAGCTGACTCACTGGAAAAGACCCTGATGCTGGGAAAGACTGAAGGTGGGAGGAGAAGCGGACGACAGAGGATGAGATGGTTGGATGGCATCACCAATGAGATGGACATGAGTTTGAGTAAACTCCCGGAGTTGGTGATGGACAGGGAGGTCTGGTGTGCTGCAGTCCATGGGGTCGCAAAGAGTCGGACATGGCTGAGTGACTGAACTGAACTGAATGTGGGATCTTATTTCCTCAGCATTGGAAGGGAGTCTTAGCCCCTGGACAGACAGGGAAGTCCCAGCTTTGTTTCTTTCTCATGTCCTGACGGATGAATAAATGATACAAACCCCGTGCAGGATGAGGACTTTTAAGACAACATTCGGCATTTTGACCAGAGGTCACGAGGCATCAGGAAAAAAAACAAACCACCAGATTCAGATGCTTCATGAGACAACTTCTCAGATGAGCAGATTAATTCCAGAGACCAAATTAGATGTGAAATGCTGGTGCAAGAGTGTATGTCAACCTCGCGGTTCCAAAGACTACTCCGGTTCCTGGAGAAGTTAAGGCAAGGCCTCAGTCTGATTTTGACCTCTTTAAGAGACAGAGAGGAGAAAGAGAACCAGACAGAGGCAGACAGGGCGGGGGGAGGGGGAAAGACTTTCTTTTTCTTTCTAGAGGAATTCTGCCCAGACTCTGCAGCAGTTGCAGCAAGCAAGGTTTCTCCTGGGTGCTTCCTGGAAAAGTTGCAAAATTGCTCTTCATCTGTAAAAACATGCTTATCTTCCAGTTTCTTCTTGTCAATTTGGAAGCTGCAGACAGCGGGCTCAGGTGAGCTACCAGAGAAGCCCTATTTTTACTGATCCTGGGAAAGATGGAAGGGAACAACAGGGGACGAGATGGTTGGATAGCATCACCGACGCAATGGACAGGAGTCTGAGCAGGCTCTGGGAGATGACGAAGGACAGCGAAGCCTGGTGTGCTACAGTCTGTGGGGTGGCAAAGAGTCAGACACAGTGGAGCAACTGAACAACAACATACCTTGTAGTCTGCAAAGATTCTGAACAGAAGACACCAAAGATATAGGACATCTGGACCCTTTCCCTTTTGCTTCTGCTATTCCCTTGAAGCAGTGAACTAGTTAAGCACAAAATACAACACACCAAAGTGAACGGTGCTTGGAATTCAAGAAAGGAGTAGGCTGGAATGTGTAATTTCTGGTGTGTTCACTCACTAAAAATAATTCACTCAAAAATCATATTTGAAGCATCTCCCATGTACCAAACACTAGCATTACAAATAAAGAGTTTTTGGAGGGTGATCAGATCCAAAAGCCAGTTGAATTTGGCTCAGACTGAACCTCACCTAGTTAAGACAAAAACAAAATGAAGTGTGCTGTTCCAGAATATATCCAAATCCACAACAGGCGTTGTCGTTCAACTTTTTGAGACCCCCATGGACTGCAGCACGCCAGGCTTCCCTGTCCTTGCTTCACTATCTCCTGGAGTTTGCTCAAACCATGGGTCATGAAGAGTCGGACACGACTGAGCGACTTCACTTTCACTTTTCACTTTCCTGCACTGGAGAAGGCAGTGGCACCCCACTCCAGTGCTCTTGCCTGGAAAATCCCATGGATGGAGGAGCCTGGTGGGCTGCAGCCCATGGGGTCGCTAAGAGTTGGACACGATTGAGCGTCTTCACGTTCCTGCACTGGAGAAGGAAACGGCACCCCACTCCAGTGCTCTTGCCTGGAGAATCCCGGGGACGGGGGAGCCTGGTGGCTGCCGTCTATGGGGTCGCAGAGTCGGACACGACTGACGCGACGCAGCAGCAGCAGCAGCAAAATTGTTTTTATCCTCACAATTGCCTTTGACAGTCGAGGTCACTGTCTTAACTTGTTGACACTAACCTAATAACTGCGATGTAAACGTTTCTTTCAAGTGAAAGTTCAACAAGGCCCGCGTCTCGCTTGGGAGCCCGAGCGTCGCCGCCCGCCCGCTCGCGCAGGCGCAGAGGGCGCACCCGCTTCTCGCGAGACTTGGCCCCTGTCGGCCCCCGTGGCGCCCCGGCAACTTCCGCCCCTGACGCACCGCCCTGGCGGCGCACTTCCGGCGGCGGCGGCGGCTGGAGCGGCCGGAGCGAGATGGTGCGTGACTAAGGGCTTCGGCTGGCCGTGGCGGTGGGTGCGGGCGGCGCACGGCAAGAGGAGCCGGCCGGCGCCGGAGGCCCCGGGCCTGCCCGCCCCGGTCTCCGGGGGGGCGCGAAGGCGCCTGGGGAGCGTGTCGAGGACCTCGGCGCGCCGGCCGGCCTTCCCCCGGGCCCGGGGCTGGGCGCCGGGCGGGCCCCGGGGGCGGCGGGGCGGCTGAGGAGGGCTGGCTTTGGCCCTTTCCAGCCGGGCGCCGCCCCTCGGCGCGGGGCGTTTCGGCCGCAGCCTCCTCGAGTCACCGGGCCGAGCGCTCGGGGCCGCGCGGCGGAGGGGACGGTGGGAGCGGGTCGCAGGGGCCGCGCGGCGCGGGGGCGGTGGACGGGCGCCTCGGGGCTCTCGGAGCGGTCGGCCCCTCGGTGCCTCGCTTCGCTCGCGTTGGTTTCTTTGCTCCCGGGCGGCTGGGCTGGGGGGTGGTCCAGGCTCGCGTTGGTTTCCTTGCTCCCGGGCGGCTGGGCTGGGGGCTGGTCCAGGCTCTGGTTGGTTTCCTTGCTCCCGGGCGGCTGGGCTGGGGGCTGGTCCAGGCTCTGCTCTAGGCGCCGCGCATACAGAGGACGGGCATGACTGACCCAGTCTTTCTCTGTTGGAGCTTCATTCTCCAGAAGGCAGGTTAAAAAAAGAGCGAGGAAGGAGTATGCGATACTGTGTCGGGGCGGGATGGGGACGGGCGAGCGGCCTTTGCTTGTGGCTGCTCTGTGTAAGGGCGGGAGAGGTGGCTGTTTCACCCAGGGTGTGAGCGAACCTCAGTGAGGAGGGGAGGCCTGAATCCAGTGAGAGGGGAGCCGGTGCAGATACCCGAGGAAGACTGGTCCTGGTAGGACTGAAAGTGCAAAGGGCCCGAGGGGGGAAGATGTCTGGTCTGTGTGGTGAGCAGCAGCAGGCCCCACCGCAGGCCCAGGCAGGTCTTGGAAGGACTTTGTGGTAGCAGCATGCTAGGCCTGACAAGCACGTGGCAGGTACTTCTCCAGCATTTGCTCGCTATTCTTCTCAGCAGTCCCTGGAGGTGGTTATTGTTATCCTCAGTTTACCAAGGAGGAGCCTGAGATGGGCCGCGGGTGTGCTGTGCTGGACTCGTGGCCCGCGCAGTAGGGAAGCACAGATGCTGGTGTCCGGAGGCCGGGAGCGTGCCGTCTCTCCGACCAGCTTTGCGACAGCTGGCAAGTCACTTAACCTCTCTGAGCCTCGCCTCCTTATCTGTAAGCTAGGGTGATGATCTGTTTGTTTAGCACACCGCTTGCTGTTTAGTATAATACATATAGTTACTTGAGGCAGAGAAACATCATGTAAATGCCCCAGACGTGGAGAAGTTTGGGATTGACTTGGGGAAATGTCCTCCAGTGGGGCCAGACTTGGAGGGTCATGGGACGGGTAGACAAACCTGGGAAGGGTTAATTGAAGCTAGTTTGGCAAGGGCCAGGCGTGCCAAGCTAGGGAGTTTGGACATTAGTTGAAGGTTTCTGAGGCGATTCAGAGGGTCAGCTCTTTGTTGTACAAGGTAATATCCGAATGGGCGAGGAAAGAGACTAGATCTGGAAACCTCCGTTGGGAGACAAGCGGTCCAGTAAGATAAGGCGGCCTGGACAGAGCCAGAGATGGGGGGACAGGAGAGGGGGGCCGGCACCAGGATGGACTTTAAACAGAGATGAGGGGCGGAGCCCTGAGGAGGTCCTGACCGTAACATTTCTTATTCAGCAATAACATTGTGTTGGTGAGAGGTACTGTGAGTCATGCAAATGAGAAGTGGTTTTTCGTCTGTTACTTTCAGCAACATAGAGGAGCTGATATCATCCCTACTTTCCAGTTAGGACACCGGGGCTCAGAGAGGTGACTTAACTTCCCTGAGGTCACATAGACTGTTAGGAATGAAGGCGGAATTCAAACCTGGATGCATTTATTTCCAAAGCCCATGTTCTTAGATGCATTGCAAGTCCTCATCTAGAAAGTATTAATAATGAAACCTATCTTGAAGAATTGTCTGGTGTAAATATGATAGTGAAGGAAAATGTCTTGTACAGACTTAGGCACATAATGAACACACCACAAACAGTAGCTGCCCCAGCAACAGCTCGTTCCCTTAGGGGTGCGAAGCCAAGCCGCTCAGTAGTGTCTGACTCTTTGCGACCCTGTGGACTGTAGCCCGCCAGGCTCCTCTGTCTACGGGATTCTCCAGGCAAGAAGACTGGAGTGGGTTACCATTTCCTTCTCCAAAGGATCTTCCTGACCCAGGGATCGAACCCGGGTCTCCAGCATTGGAGGCAGACGCTTTAACCTCTGAGCTAAATTGTTAAAGGCCTGTAACTTGGACGGCTTATTGCAATAAAACTAATTGTGTTTCCCCAAGTTTCTCAGAGCCCTTAATTACCTTCTTCATAAGAAAGCGCACAGTTTTTAGAATCTTGCAAATGGGGAAATAGATTCAACCTTAATTCCTTTAGGGGATTGCTTTGTCTTGATAATGAAGCTGGTGATTTAACTTACAGGTGCCTATGTGGAAGTGATTTGAGGGGGCTGAGAGGGCCCTCTGATTGAGTAAATTCACTATTGCTTGTTTAAAATGCTGTTGTTTCTGAGGCCTTGCTCTGTGTAAGACATTGTCCTGTAACTGAAGGGTCTGTTTTAAAATCAGAAATCCTCCTGAACTTACGAATACACTAAGTTCTTGATAGCTTAAGGTGATTCAGCTTTTTAAATTGGGAAGAAGGACGTGCCTAAGTGCCCCAGACTTTAGGGATGGGTGCTATTTAAGCTGCCATTGAAAGAGTCTTCTGGATCTTGGTGTGTCCTTAGTACGGAGTCAGTGATTGACACGTGATTGTTGAATAGGTTAAATGAGGTAGCTCTCGTCATGGCCCAGTTTCATACTCTTGGTGGCCCTAGCCAGGCAGTTTTATATTAGAAAGTGTCCAGCTCTATACCTTCCCCTCAAGAAGGGATGGTTAGGATCTTGGTCTCCTGACACATTGTGCGTGCGTGCGTGCTAAGTCACTTCGCTCGTGTCCAGCTCTTTGCGACCCCATGGACTGTAGGCTGCCAGAGGCCTCTGTCGATTGGATTTTCCAGGCATGCCCTCCGGGGGCTCTTCCCAACCCAGGATCAGACCTGTCTCCTGCATTGGCAGGCAGGCTCTTTACTGTTGGCCCCACCTGGGAAGCCCTTACAACACACTCCATCCTTTTCTTAATAGAGTTGTCCTCGATTTAAGCTGCAGTCTGTGGCAGGGTGCAGCACTGATCTACTAACAGCTTTTCGGGGAAACAATTTGCCACGTTAAGTTAACACGTTGACTGCAAGGTGCACCTTGAGTTCAGACATGTTGAAACGAGGGGGAGTGTTGGTGTCTTAGAATCGCCGGCGAATGAGGCTTTTTGGAGAGATGGCGCTCTAAATTCATGCTGTTTTTGCTTAGTCACTAAGTCGTGTCTGACTCTTTGAGATCCTGTGGACTGTAGCCCACCAGGATCTTCTATCCTTGGGATTTCCCAGTCATGAATACTGTGGTAGGTTGTTACTTCCTTCTCCAGGGGATCTTCCTGACTTAGGAATCAAACACGCGTCTCCTGCGTTACATGTGGATTCTTTACCGCCAAGCCACCAGGGAAGCCCCCGGAATTTTTTTAATGCTCTGCTTAATTTTTTTTTCCCAGGGTCAAAGTCAGAGTGGTGGTCACGGTCCTGGAGGCGGCAAGAAGGATGACAAGGTAAATGAATGTGAGGCCTGATACCTGTGATGTGAGTGAATTGTGGAAAATGTCAGCTCTCAGCTGAGAAGTTCTTCGGGAATTCAAATACCCTTTTCATGTTTTACAAAAGATTATTGACCATCAAGTAGGTATTAACAAATCAGTAATTTTTAGAGGCGTAAAAGCAATAACATGCCAGAAGTGTTGGATTGTCTGGTTTTAGCACTCAGTGTCCTTACACGTGAAAAGCTGAGTCAGATTATTTAGCTCCAGCTTCTGGCGTGTAACTGTATTCTGACCTCTGTTCCTTATTGAATGATCCATTCAGTTCAGTTGCTCAGTCGTGTCCGACTCTCTGCGACCCCATGGACTGCAGCATGCCAGGCTTCCCTGTCCATCACCGTCTCCCAAAGCTTGTTCAGACTCATGTCCATTGAGTCGGTGATGCCATCCAGCCATCTCATCCTGTCGTCCGTTTCTCCTCCTGCCTTCAATCTTTCCCAGCATCAGGGTCTTTTCCAGTGAGTCATTCTTCGCATCAGGTGGCCAAAGTGTTGGAGTTTCAGCCTCACCATCAGTCCTTCCAATGAATATTCAGGACTGATTTCCTTTAGGATGGACTGGTTGGCTCTCCTTGCAGTCCAAGGGACTCTCAAGAGTCTTCTCCAACACCACAGTTCAAAAGCATCAGTTCTTTGGCGCTCAGCTTTCTTTATAGTTCAACTCTCACATCCATGCATGACCACTGGAAAAACCATAGCCTTGACTAGACGGAGAGTAGTCAGCAGAGTAATATCTCTGCTGAATGGTCTAATTAGTGTGTATTATATATTAAAAGAAAAAGATAATTATGTTCACACATAAAAACTGAAAGAATGAAAAACAGGTTTTCTTGTTTATTATTTTTTTAAGGACAGTTTTTAACAACATCCTAAAAGACAGGGAAAATTATATCACCTGGAAATAGATGACGGTCCTGCAGAAATAATGTTTGTGTTTTAATATGGTCTCTGTGATTTTTTTTTTCTTATGGTGTTCTGAAAACCCAAGGACAAGAAAAAGAAATATGAGCCTCCTGTACCAACTCGAGTTGGGAAAAAGAAGAAGAAGACAAAGGGACCCGATGCTGCCAGCAAGCTGCCGCTGGGTATTGATGCGGTTCCAGTGCCCGGGGGCACCGTCTCTGTTCAGCTTAGGGGGCTGAGTATGGACAGACAGGAAGTAGCGCATGGTTGAAGCTCCAGGCCTGTGACTGTGTGTGGCATTCGCTAGGTTGGAATAAAAGCTGTATTTTAGTTTTAACAGTATACAGAGTATACAACTGTCTCACTTCAAGAAAGTCCATTAATTTCCTTTAAATAAGCAGCTTCTCTAGGGTATTAGAGTACAATGTTAGGGTAGAAAACTCAGGTTGAGCTTGGTTACCTTAGAGATACACTTATTTCATGAGAAAATGGAATGCCACTGTATTGGAACTCACAGCCTGAGTTTATGCCTGAACATAAAATTTTTCAGGTCTTCCTGCCAAGTAAGGAGTAAGACTCAGCCCGCCTCGCTGCCCTCGGCCTCTCACCCCTTGCGTGTGGTTCACGCTCTAAGAGATACACTTATTTCATGAGAAAATGGAATGCCACTGTATTGGAACTCACAGCCTGAGTTTATGCCTGAACATAAAATTTTTCAGGTCTTCCTGCCAAGTAAGGAGTAAGACTCAGCCCGCCTCGCTGCCCTCGGCCTCTCACCCCTTGCGTGTGGTTCACGCTCTGCCTCCCGCCTCGGGGCTCTGCTTCCCCCTGCTTAACATGTCCTGCAGTCCTTCCAGGGCCGCCCGCGCCTCGTCCCTGCAGACTTCAGCTCAGACACCGCCACCACCCTCATCTACCACCTAGATGAGGCTCTTGCGGCTCAAGCGCAGTAAACTGATTTTTAGAACAGTGCTCAGTCAATAGTTGAGTCGGGCAGTTTAAAGTGTGCCGTTAACCTATTGTAGTGAGTCAGTGTGGTATTGATAAAGCAAAGGTCATCAGACCAGCAGAAGAGCATATAAAGTTCAAAACCAGAGTCAAGTTACCGAAAACTGGTCTGTGGGGAAGGTGGCATTTTTGTCTGTTCATCGCTCTCCCCTCTGCCTTTAGGCACCTGCTTGCTTAAGGTCACTAAACTGCATATCTCAGAGTCTATCCAACTAAAGCTTATTTTAAATGTTAATTTCCCCCCTCCAAGGGTGAACTGAATTAGTTGCAAACTTCAGGCTCCAAGTATAATAAGACTTTTTTAAATTACAGTGACACCTCACACTCAATGCCGGTTAAAACTACTGAAGCTAGAGAGAATTAAAGACTATCTTCTCATGGAGGAAGAATTCATTAGAAATCAGGAGCAAATGAAGCCTTTAGAGGAAAAGCAAGAGGTAAATTGACAGACTGTTATAACTTGTTTCTTTTACAAATTGAATTCTATTTAGAACTTAGAACAGCTGAACCTTTCAGGCTTTAATGATTTATTATTTAGCTGCCTTTTAAAAGCACCAACTGCGTTTGAATCAAGTGAGCCGTCGCCGTTGCCTGCTTTTTAGTCTAAGCCGCTCTTGCTTGGCCTGCTCTCACGTAGGAGGAGAGGTCAAAGGTGGATGACCTGCGGGGGACGCCCATGTCGGTGGGGACCCTGGAGGAGATCATCGATGACAACCACGCCATCGTGTCCACGTCTGTGGGCTCGGAGCACTACGTCAGCATCCTCTCGTTCGTAGATAAGGACCTGCTGGAGCCCGGCTGCTCCGTGCTGCTCAACCACAAGGTCAGGCAGCGCGCGGGCCGCTCCCCTCAGTCTGCCCCCGTCCCGTGGAGCCGGCCTCTGGAGCGCCCCCCCCCCGAGGGCAGGGCGGGTGCCGTGGCGGCCACCTCAGTGCACGAGGCGGTGAACCTCAGGACCCGGCGGCAGACTCCCTGCTTCCTCTCAGGTGCACGCGGTGATCGGGGTGCTGATGGACGACACGGACCCATTGGTCACAGTGATGAAGGTGGAAAAGGCGCCCCAAGAGACCTATGCTGACATCGGGGGGCTGGACAACCAGATCCAGGAGATCAAGGTGCGTCTCGAGGCGCTCTGGGCCAGCCCTGCGCTGCCGTCTGCTGCCTCCTGGAGGCGCTCGCGGCTGTCCCGCCGTTTTCTCCGTTAGCTCTCTTTCGGGCGGCCGTGCCGGGGCTCTTTCTCTAGCTGAGGCAAACATGGCTGCTCCGTGGCGGCGCCTGGGACTCCTTGTGGTGGCTCCTCCCNTCTGCTGCCTCCTGGAGGCGCTCGCGGCTGTCCCGCCGTTTTCTCCGTTAGCTCTCTTTCGGGCGGCCGTGCCGGGGCTCTTTCTCTAGCTGAGGCAAACATGGCTGCTCCGTGGCGGCGCCTGGGCCTCCTTGTGGTGGCTCCTCCCGGCGAGGGCCCCGGAGCGGGCGGGCTTCAGTAGCTGTGATGCGTGGGCTTGGGTGCCTCTTAGCACGTGGAATCTTACTGGAGCAGGGATCGAACGTGTGCCCCCTGCATCAGCAGGCAGATTCTTAACCACTGGCCCACCAGGGAAGTCCTGCTTTTTCCTTATTGATCAGACCAGTAACTGACCCAGAGCTGGCCAGTGGCGGTATTTTGTGTTGCTAATACTGAGTTAATGGCAACCCACTCCAGTGTTCTTGCCTGGAGAATCCCAGGGACGGCGGAGCCTGGTGGGCTGCCGTCTGTGGGGTCGCACAGAGTCGGACACGACTGAAGTGACTTAGCAGCAGCAGCAATACTGAGTTAGGTAATAGAAGTAAGAATAAATTGTATGATAGTTCTTATAGCAGTTGCAGCTTAATACATTTTATGTTAACATTTAATGATTATCTGTGAATATGTTTCCAATTGGTTGATCCCAGCTGTGGCAACACAGAAAGCCCCAGGGGACGTCCGGGGCAGGGCGGTGGCGCACACACAGCGCTGGGCTAGACCCAGTCCCGGCTCCTGCCGCGGCCCTGGGGGTAGCACACGGGGCTGCCCTCCGTGGGCTTCTCGTCCATGGGAAGGGCCTCCAGAGCCGTGACAGCGCCCCACCGGGGCTCAGGCAGCGGGGAGGGAGCCGTTCTGGCTTGAGGCGGGACGGCAGCAGGAGGCCTCACCCGCTGAAGTCTCACTGGAAGGGCGGATCCAAGCTTTACAGTCCTGCTCGGGAAGTGCGAGCGTCACTGTTACCTGTCACTCAAGTCCGACTCTTGGGAAATCGGGTGCTGTTGGGGAGACGGGAGGGCGCTGGGAGCCCCCGGAGGACCGAGGTCCTCTGCACTGTGTCCTTGCTGCCGCTGGGGTCAGCGTTGTCTCTGACAAGAACAGTGGAAAGTTTAGCTTGTTTTTGTTGCAAGTGAGACGTACCCGTGATGCCGGTTGGTGACTAGGATGCATTTCAGCGGGAGAGCCTTGTGTTTTTACCAAGTGTCTGTTTTGTTTAGGAATCTGTGGAGCTTCCTCTCACTCATCCTGAATACTATGAAGAGATGGGGATCAAGCCCCCCAAGGGGGTCATTCTCTATGGTCCGCCCGGCACAGGTGCGTGCGCTCTGCGTTGGTCGCTTTCCAGGCACTGAGCTGGTTCCTTGAGCTGCAGCATTAGCTTGTTATACACTTAGCCCGTGAGTGAGGGGGCCTCGAATCCTCTGTTTAAAAATGTGCTCTAAGTGACATGCTGGACACTGTGAGTAAGCAGCCCCTCTGGAAACACCCTTGTCACGTGGAAGCACATAATGCTGTCTGACAGGTGTGCTGAGAAACCGAGCTGTCTCAGGCTTGTGACTGGAGGCCTCACAGAGTTAACGTGCTGACGATCGTAGGGATCACAATAAAATGGAGACACCCCCCAAGAGTGCCCGCTCAGTGTGAGCACGTGTCCAGACCCCCAGCACTCCTGTGGTGCACTCAGGCGTGCAAGACGTGCACGTTGTAAAACGGTGCTTTTCAGTATTGAGTAACGTGAATCCACTGAAAATAGTTTGTAAGAAAAAATGGAAACGGTGCTCCAAGTGCCGAGGCCTGCTCCCTTCCCTGAGCACCCTGACCCGAGTCCGGGGCGCGGCAGCCCTCAGCAGAGGTGCAGGCCCACGGCTGTGACCGCGCTCCTGTGCTGCTCAGACCAGTGCACTCTCCCGGCCGCTGGCGACTGAACGAGCATCGCGTTGGATGGATGAGTGGATAAAGATAAAGTGCATGTACATAGTTGGTTCACGTCGGATGGATGAGTGGATCAAGTACATAGTTGTTCATTAGGCACTGGGTTGGCCTCAGTAAGTTTTGTGGTTCGGGGCTGAGTAAATTCACTGCTCTGTAAATTCCAGAGGAAGGGAGGGTGTTTGAGTGAACTGAGCCCTGTTCCCAGGAGGATCTGTATCAAGGGCCGCCCACGGGGAGGGACAGAGATGCTATGCTGAGGTGGGGAGCTGCTGCGGCCTCTCGTTTCACAGCCCAGGAAAGGGGGTTTCAGGAGAGGCCAGCAACACTTAGGGGCCCCCTGCTCGCTGAACATCCCGGCAGCCGCGCTTGGCTGCGTCTGGACCGGAAGGCCTCCCCGACTTAGGAGGTCCTTCTGGTCTCTGCTGCCCTCGGGGAGCAGTCCCGCCCTTTCATAAGCATTTGAACCTGCTGCCCGACTGAGGAGCTCAGCCTTGCCTTGTCACAGAGCTCAGATCCCTGTCCCCCTCACCACTGGCCCAGGATCCGGTGTGTCCCTGGCCAGCCCCCTTCCCCCACAGGCCCGAGGGTGGCCCTCTCCCAGCTCTCGCCATCCCAGGGCCGTGGTCTCACGCTCTGACGTTCGCAGGGTGGGGACCCTTGCTGACTCTGGTTCTTGACTTGAGAGAGGTGTCAGGGCAGCCCTGAGCGTGGTGAGGAGCGCCCCATGAGGGCACAGCACAGACGGGGACGTCTCGAGCTTCTCGAGGCGCTCAGCCCTGGGCTTCGTCAGGAGCGGGTCCTGGCTCAGCGCCCGGAGTCGGCGCCGCAGGCCTGCTCAGGAGCGCGCTCTGTCCTTGGGTCAAGCCCGGTGCTCCCAGGCCTTTTTTCAGCACTGATAGTTTTGTAGGAGCTGAGTTCGGTTCTCTAGCCCTGGTTAATGGCGTCAGGTGAATATTATATGCAACTCTGAGTAATTTGCAATAAAAATATTTTCTGACATGATGATGAATTTAGGAAGACAGATAAAAATAATCAAAATATGTATTTCAGTTTTTTTAGTTTCCTTATCTGCTTTGAGAACATGCTTTTCATAGAGGGATCCACCAATTCCTCATGTCTGTTACGGTGGTGATGAGAGTTCTAAAGTTAAAACAGCGCTTAAGGTTTTTTCGCCTTTTTCAATCTAAAATAGGTAAAACCTTGTTAGCCAAAGCAGTAGCAAACCAAACCTCGGCCACTTTCCTGCGAGTGGTTGGCTCTGAACTTATTCAGAAGTACCTGGGCGACGGCCCCAAACTCGTTCGGGAACTGTTTCGGGTCGCTGAAGAACACGCACCATCCATCGTCTTTATCGATGAAATCGATGCTATTGGGACGAAAAGGTAGACTTTCCCTTCCCTCCTTTGTATCACTAAAGGGTAAACCCTGTGCCGCTCCGCTCTGAGAGCGAGGCCCGTGGGGAGGCCCCGGCGGGGCTGCGTGCTGGTTTGCCGCGTCCCCGTGCTGCTCCCCACAGATGCCATGGGTTCCGCCATCCCACGCACCAGGCTGCGACTCCCCGTCAGCGGATTCTGTCCGTCCGCAGCCATGCTGTGAGCGCCGGCTCGGAGCCCGGCACCCTCTGGACTATGGAGACAGCAGTAAAGACGGGTCTCTGCCCTCGAGGAGCCCACGTGTGGAGACTGAATAAAAATGATACAATTTCAGGCATGAAAACGGCCACAAGGAAGATACTGCGGGGGGTGGCTTGGGCTCTGGGTGGGTGGGACAGCCGTGTCCCGGGTGCCTCCACCAGCCGGGCTGTGGGGTCCTCATGTCCCCCCGGCCTCTTCTCCCAGGTACGACTCCAACTCGGGCGGGGAAAGAGAGATTCAGCGAACGATGCTGGAGCTGCTGAACCAGCTGGATGGGTTTGACTCGCGGGGAGACGTGAAAGTCATCATGGCCACAAACCGGATAGAGACCCTGGACCCGGCCCTCATCAGACCAGGTCACGCCAGAGCGGGCACCGACACGGACTCCCGTGCCAAAGGGCGCTGTGGGGAGGATAGGCTACCAGGGGAGAGAGACCCTGGACCCGGCCCTCATCAGACCAGGTCACGCTGCGCAGGTCACGCCATGCCGGCCCCTCGCGGAGAGCGAGCACCGACGTGGACTCCTGTGCCAAAGGGTGCTGTGGAGAGGATAGGTCACCAGGGGATGGGCACCAAGGCAAATACTGCCGTGAAACTTGGAGTAACTTTACCAAAACTATGTCCCCTTGAGAGAATAAGTGGGCTTGCGATGTACTCTGTGTAGCCTGACCTTTTTTAGCCTCAAAATGCTTTTTTAAAACTTGGCACAGGACACTCTGTGACTGAGATGACTCATGTGAGGAGACGGGGGCCTCTCAGCCGGGGCCGGGGAGACGGAGGCTGGGGCCGGGGAGACTGGGGCCTCTCAGCCGGGGCCAGGGCCGGGACTGGATGCCTCATGTGCCCACAGGCCGCATCGACAGGAAGATCGAGTTCCCCCTGCCAGACGAGAAGACGAAAAAGCGCATCTTCCAGATCCACACGAGCAGGATGACGCTGGCCGACGACGTGACCCTGGACGACCTAATCATGGCCAAGGACGACCTCTCCGGCGCCGACATCAAGGTGAGGCGCTGGGCTGGGCTGCACCGTTTCATCGCGTGCTCCCAGGCGCCGAGGGGCCGGGCGTGGCGGCCGTGAGTGGGCACAGTGTGCTCCCTGCAGGGCCACCAAGAGTGGTCCCGCTGCCTGTGCTGAACTGCGTCTCACTGGCATCTATGAAACTGGGCTGGTCTCACCGGGGGAGGAAGGTGAAATCATTTAAAATCTTAACTTTTTATATAGAAAACATTTTCAGGCCTTCAGAAAAGCCGCGACATGGTGGACTCACCATGTACTCACCACCTCCATCCACCACGTGTTGCCCTTCTGTGCGTCTCTTGGGTGCAGGAGCACTTCTCCAAATCACGTGGGGCAAGCGTGCTGGAGGCAGATAGGGCCAGATAGATAGGGTCAGATAGATAGGGCCAGATAGGGCCTGTGATGCCCTCACGGTGCTCCTGTCACATCACGTTGCTTGTGTTCTTGTTTTACTTTTGGCCAAATAATTATTGAAAAAGTGAATATATTCAAATACATACTGTCTGAAACTTGTGAATATTTAACCAGAATACCCGTTCTCTTAAGACGGTGAGGTGAGGTGAAGTCACTCAGTTGTGTCCGACTCTTTGCGGCCCCGTGGACTGTAGCCTACTAGGCTTCTCCGTCCACGGGAATTCCCAGGCAAGAATACTGGAGTGGATTGCCATTTCCTTCTCCAGGGAATCTTCCCGACCCAGGGATCAAACCCAGGTCTCCCACATTGGAGGCAGACGCTTTAACCTCTGAGCCAAATGAAATGGATGTCACTGTATGTGGCCGCTAAGGTTCTGGATATCATTTTATCTGTTTCTTAGGAGGATTATTCGCCTTAATGAAAGCTGAGCTTTGAGGATTTACTGACCTGCCAGGCTACACAGGTAGTTAGAACCTAAGACAGGCCTCTTCCTTAATGAAATACTCCCAGGTTAAGCCACCTCAGGTCCTTTGAGAAAATAATTAGGATGCTTGAAACATTAAAGTTTGATAAAATTTGTGTTTGGCCTGGATGCCAACACCAGATTTCTAAATAGTGCTGTCTGAACTGTTAGGATAAAAGGGATCTCCCACTCTGAATACACTGTCCTTTCATACAGGCGATCTGCACAGAAGCTGGTCTGATGGCCTTGAGAGAGCGCAGGATGAAAGTAACCAATGAAGACTTCAAGAAGTCGAAGGAAAATGTTCTTTATAAAAAACAGGAAGGCACCCCGGAGGGGCTCTATCTCTAGTGGACCAGAGTTGCCTTCCAGGAGAGGCTGGGAGGGTCCCCGCCCTTGGAGGGGTGAGGTTGGGAGGGAGGCTGCCTGGGTGCCCATCTGCCTGCTGGCCGTGGTTGGCAGAGCGTCTCGTGTCCCTCCCAAGCACGGTGTGTAGGGCCCTGCGCGGGCTGCCTGCGTCCCAATAAAGTGTGCTTTCTCTAACACGGAGTCCTGTCCACACGCTGGGTGCTTGGCCGCACGAGTGGGCGGGCCCAGGTGTGAGGAAGCCTCTGGGGACCAGGGCACTGCAGACTGGGTCTCCACCGCCCCCACGGCACAGCGCCGAGCGGCGCCAGCTCTGAAACAGCAGCTGTTAGCTTGTAAGCACACAGCCAGCCACCTCTGCTGTGGAAGCGACAAAGGCTGCGACCCCCCAGCCGGGGCTGCCCCTGGAGGGTCTGGGGCAGGAAGGAGGACTAGTGCTGCTGAGACAGGCGGTTCCAACAGAACTTCAAAGGGGCGGGGCTGAAGACCGCCAGGGCAGCCCAGCGGAGGTCAGCGCCCCTCCCTGGCACGCCCTGCGCCGCCCCTCGCCTGGCTCCCTCTGCCCCGCGCTCCCCTCACCTCTGCACAGTTCAGCCGCAGAGCCCCGAAGACCCAGCGACCCGCTGGAGAAAGGGCCCCTTCTCCCCGGCCAGGTTCCACAACACCCGCTTTTCTGGATGAGGGGCCAAGGAAATCCGCTTTCAGCAGTTCTAGGGAGCATGATTTAAGAAGAAACGCAACGGAGNCAGCCGGGGCCAGGGCCGGGACTGGACGCCTCATGTGCCCACAGGCCGCATCGACAGGAAGATCGAGTTCCCCCTGCCAGACGAGAAGACGAAAAAGCGCATCTTCCAGATCCACACGAGCAGGATGACGCTGGCCGACGACGTGACTCTGGACGACCTAATCATGGCCAAGGACGACCTCTCCGGCGCCGACATCAAGGTGAGGCGCTGGGCTGGGCTGCACCGTTTCATCGCGTGCTCCCAGGCGCCGAGGGGCCGGGCGTGGCGGCCGTGAGTGGGCACAGTGTGCTCCCTGCAGGGCCACCAAGAGTGGTCCCGCTGCCTGTGCTGAACTGCGTCTCACTGGCATCTATGGAACTGGGCTGGTCTCACCGGGGGAGGAAGGTGAAATCATTTAAAATCTTAACTTTTTATATAGAAAACATTTTCAGGCCTTCAGAAAAGCCGCGACATGGTGGACTCACCATGTACTCACCACCTCCACCCACCACGTGTTGCCCTTCTGTGCGTCTCTCGGGTGCAGGAGCACTTCTCCAAATCACGTGGGGCAAGCGTGTTGGAGGCAGATAGGGCCAGATAGACAGGGCCAGATAGGGCCTGTGATGCCCTCACGGTGCTTGTGTTCTTGTTTTACTTTTGGCCAAATAATTATTGAAAAAGTGAATATATTCAAATACATACTGNAGGCGCTCGCGGCTGTCCCGCCGTTTTCTCCGTTAGCTCTCTTTCGGGCGGCCGTGCCGGGGCTCTTTCTTTAGTTGAGGCAAACATGGCTGCTCCGTGGCGGCGCCTGGGACTCCTTGTGGTGGCTCCTCCCGGCGAGGGCCCCGGAGCGGGCGGGCTTCAGTAGTTGTGATGCGTGGGCTTGGGTGCCTCTTAGCACATGGAATCTTACTGGAGCAGGGATCAAACGTGTGCCCCCTGCATCAGCAGGCAGATTCTTAACCACTGGCCCACCAGGGAAGTCCTGCTTTTTCCTTATTGATCAGACCAGTAACTGACCCAGAGCTGGCCAGTGGCGGTATTTTGTGTTGCTAATACTGAGTTAATGGCAACCCACTCCAGTGTTCTTGCCTGGAGAATCCCAGGGACGGCGGAGCCTGGTGGGCTGCCGTCTGTGGGGTCGCACAGAGTCGGACATGACTGAAGTGACTTAGCAGCAGCAGCAATACTGAGTTAGGTAATAGAATAAATTGTATGATAGTTCTTATAGCAGTTGCAGCTTAATACATTTTATGTTAACATTTAATGATTATCTGTGAATATGTTTCCAATTGGTTGATCCCAGCTGTGGCAACACAGAAAGCCCCAGGGGACGTCCGGGGCAGGGCGGTGGCGCACACACAGCGCTGGGCTAGACCCAGTCCCGGCTCCTGCCACGGCCCTGGGGGTAGCACACGGGGCTGCCCTCCGTGGGCTTCTCGTCCATGGGAAGGGCCTCCAGAGCCGTGACAGCGCCCCACCGGGGCTCAGGCAGCGGGGAGGGAGCCGTTCTGGCTTGAGGCGGGACGGCAGCAGGAGGCCTCACCCGCTGAAGTCTCACTGGAAGGGCGGATCCAAGCTTTACAGTCCTGCTCGGGAAGTGCGAGCGTCACTGTTACCTGTCACTCAAGTCCGACTCTTGGGAAATCGGGTGCTGTTGGGGAGACGGGAGGGCGCTGGGAGCCCCCGGAGGACCGAGGTCCTCTGCACTGTGTCCTTGCTGCCGCTGGGGTCAGCGTTGTCTCTGACAAGAACAGTGGAAAGTTTAGCTTGTTTTTGTTGCAAGTGAGACGTACCCGTGATGCCGGTTGGTGACTAGGATGCATTTCAGCGGGAGAGCCTTGTGTTTTTACCAAGTGTCTGTTTTGTTTAGGAATCTGTGGAGCTTCCTCTCACTCATCCTGAATACTATGAAGAGATGGGGATCAAGCCCCCCAAGGGGGTCATTCTCTATGGTCCGCCCGGCACAGGTGCGTGCGCTCTGCGTTGGTCGCTTTCCAGGCACTGAGCTGGTTCCTTGAGCTGCAGCATTAGCTTGTTATACACTTAGCCCGTGAGTGAGGGGGCCTCGAATCCTCTGTTTAAAAATGTGCTCTAAGTGACATGCTGGACACTGTGAGTAAGCAGCCCCTCTGGAAACACCCTTGTCACGTGGAAGCACATAATGCTGTCTGACAGGTGTGCTGAGAAACCGAGCTGTCTCAGGCTTGTGACTGGAGGCCTCACAGAGTTAACGTGCTGACGATCGTAGGGATCACAATAAAATGGAGACACCCCCCAAGAGTGCCCGCTCAGTGTGAGCACGTGTCCAGACCCCCAGCACTCCTGTGGTGCACTCAGGCGTGCAAGACGTGCACGTTGTAAAACGGTGCTTTTCAGTATTGAGTAACGTGAATCCACTGAAAATAGTTTGTAAGAAAAAATGGAAACGGTGCTCCAAGTGCCGAGGCCTGCTCCCTTCCCTGAGCACCCTGACCCGAGTCCGGGGCGCGGCAGCCCTCAGCAGAGGTGCAGGCCCACGGCTGTGACCGCGCTCCTGTGCTGCTCAGACCAGTGCACTCTCCCGGCCGCTGGCGACTGAACGAGCATCGCGTTGGATGGATGAGTGGATAAAGATAAAGTGCATGTACATAGTTGGTTCACGTCGGATGGATGAGTGGATCAAGTACATAGTTGTTCATTAGGCACTGGGTTGGCCTCAGTAAGTTTTGTGGTTCGGGGCTGAGTAAATTCACTGCTCTGTAAATTCCAGAGGAAGGGAGGGTGTTTGAGTGAACTGAGCCCTGTTCCCAGGAGGATCTGTATCAAGGGCCGCCCACGGGGAGGGACAGAGATGCTATGCTGAGGTGGGGAGCTGCTGCGGCCTCTCGTTTCACAGCCCAGGAAAGGGGGTTTCAGGAGAGGCCAGCAACACTTAGGGGCCCCCTGCTCGCTGAACATCCCGGCAGCCGCGCTTGGCTGCGTCTGGACCGGAAGGCCTCCCCGACTTAGGAGGTCCTTCTGGTCTCTGCTGCCCTCGGGGAGCAGTCCCGCCCTTTCATAAGCATTTGAACCTGCTGCCCGACTGAGGAGCTCAGCCTTGCCTTGTCACAGAGCTCAGATCCCTGTCCCCCTCACCACTGGCCCAGGATCCGGTGTGTCCCTGGCCAGCCCCCTTCCCCCACAGGCCCGAGGGTGGCCCTCTCCCAGCTCTCGCCATCCCAGGGCCGTGGTCTCACGCTCTGACGTTCGCAGGGTGGGGACCCTTGCTGACTCTGGTTCTTGACTTGAGAGAGGTGTCAGGGCAGCCCTGAGCGTGGTGAGGAGCGCCCCATGAGGGCACAGCACAGACGGGGACGTCTCGAGCTTCTCGAGGCGCTCAGCCCTGGGCTTCGTCAGGAGCGGGTCCTGGCTCAGCGCCCGGAGTCGGCGCCGCAGGCCTGCTCAGGAGCGCGCTCTGTCCTTGGGTCAAGCCCGGTGCTCCCAGGCCTTTTTTCAGCACTGATAGTTTTGTAGGAGCTGAGTTCGGTTCTCTAGCCCTGGTTAATGGCGTCAGGTGAATATTATATGCAACTCTGAGTAATTTGCAATAAAAATATTTTCTGACATGATGATGAATTTAGGAAGACAGATAAAAATAATCAAAATATGTATTTCAGTTTTTTTAGTTTCCTTATCTGCTTTGAGAACATGCTTTTCATAGAGGGATCCACCAATTCCTCATGTCTGTTACGGTGGTGATGAGAGTTCTAAAGTTAAAACAGCGCTTAAGGTTTTTTCGCCTTTTTCAATCTAAAATAGGTAAAACCTTGTTAGCCAAAGCAGTAGCAAACCAAACCTCGGCCACTTTCCTGCGAGTGGTTGGCTCTGAACTTATTCAGAAGTACCTGGGCGACGGCCCCAAACTCGTTCGGGAACTGTTTCGGGTCGCTGAAGAACACGCACCATCCATCGTCTTTATCGATGAAATCGATGCTATTGGGACGAAAAGGTAGACTTTCCCTTCCCTCCTTTGTATCACTAAAGGGTAAACCCTGTGCCGCTCCGCTCTGAGAGCGAGGCCCGTGGGGAGGCCCCGGCGGGGCTGCGTGCTGGTTTGCCGCGTCCCCGTGCTGCTCCCCACAGATGCCATGGGTTCCGCCATCCCACGCACCAGGCTGCGACTCCCCGTCAGCGGATTCTGTCCGTCCGCAGCCATGCTGTGAGCGCCGGCTCGGAGCCCGGCACCCTCTGGACTATGGAGACAGCAGTAAAGACGGGTCTCTGCCCTCGAGGAGCCCACGTGTGGAGACTGAATAAAAATGATACAATTTCAGGCATGAAAACGGCCACAAGGAAGATACTGCGGGGGGTGGCTTGGGCTCTGGGTGGGTGGGACAGCCGTGTCCCGGGTGCCTCCACCAGCCGGGCTGTGGGGTCCTCATGTCCCCCCGGCCTCTTCTCCCAGGTACGACTCCAACTCGGGCGGGGAAAGAGAGATTCAGCGAACGATGCTGGAGCTGCTGAACCAGCTGGATGGGTTTGACTCGCGGGGAGACGTGAAAGTCATCATGGCCACAAACCGGATAGAGACCCTGGACCCGGCCCTCATCAGACCAGGTCACGCCAGAGCGGGCACCGACACGGACTCCCGTGCCAAAGGGCGCTGTGGGGAGGATAGGCTACCAGGGGAGAGAGACCCTGGACCCGGCCCTCATCAGACCAGGTCACGCTGCGCAGGTCACGCCATGCCGGCCCCTCGCGGAGAGCGAGCACCGACGTGGACTCCTGTGCCAAAGGGTGCTGTGGAGAGGATAGGTCACCAGGGGATGGGCACCAAGGCAAATACTGCCGTGAAACTTGGAGTAACTTTACCAAAACTATGTCCCCTTGAGAGAATAAGTGGGCTTGCGATGTACTCTGTGTAGCCTGACCTTTTTTAGCCTCAAAATGCTTTTTTAAAACTTGGCACAGGACACTCTGTGACTGAGATGACTCATGTGAGGAGACGGGGGCCTCTCAGCCGGGGCCGGGGAGACGGAGGCTGGGGCCGGGGAGACTGGGGCCTCTCAGCCGGGGCCAGGGCCGGGACTGGATGCCTCATGTGCCCACAGGCCGCATCGACAGGAAGATCGAGTTCCCCCTGCCAGACGAGAAGACGAAAAAGCGCATCTTCCAGATCCACACGAGCAGGATGACGCTGGCCGACGACGTGACCCTGGACGACCTAATCATGGCCAAGGACGACCTCTCCGGCGCCGACATCAAGGTGAGGCGCTGGGCTGGGCTGCACCGTTTCATCGCGTGCTCCCAGGCGCCGAGGGGCCGGGCGTGGCGGCCGTGAGTGGGCACAGTGTGCTCCCTGCAGGGCCACCAAGAGTGGTCCCGCTGCCTGTGCTGAACTGCGTCTCACTGGCATCTATGAAACTGGGCTGGTCTCACCGGGGGAGGAAGGTGAAATCATTTAAAATCTTAACTTTTTATATAGAAAACATTTTCAGGCCTTCAGAAAAGCCGCGACATGGTGGACTCACCATGTACTCACCACCTCCATCCACCACGTGTTGCCCTTCTGTGCGTCTCTTGGGTGCAGGAGCACTTCTCCAAATCACGTGGGGCAAGCGTGCTGGAGGCAGATAGGGCCAGATAGATAGGGTCAGATAGATAGGGCCAGATAGGGCCTGTGATGCCCTCACGGTGCTCCTGTCACATCACGTTGCTTGTGTTCTTGTTTTACTTTTGGCCAAATAATTATTGAAAAAGTGAATATATTCAAATACATACTGTCTGAAACTTGTGAATATTTAACCAGAATACCCGTTCTCTTAAGACGGTGAGGTGAGGTGAAGTCACTCAGTTGTGTCCGACTCTTTGCGGCCCCGTGGACTGTAGCCTACTAGGCTTCTCCGTCCACGGGAATTCCCAGGCAAGAATACTGGAGTGGATTGCCATTTCCTTCTCCAGGGAATCTTCCCGACCCAGGGATCAAACCCAGGTCTCCCACATTGGAGGCAGACGCTTTAACCTCTGAGCCAAATGAAATGGATGTCACTGTATGTGGCCGCTAAGGTTCTGGATATCATTTTATCTGTTTCTTAGGAGGATTATTCGCCTTAATGAAAGCTGAGCTTTGAGGATTTACTGACCTGCCAGGCTACACAGGTAGTTAGAACCTAAGACAGGCCTCTTCCTTAATGAAATACTCCCAGGTTAAGCCACCTCAGGTCCTTTGAGAAAATAATTAGGATGCTTGAAACATTAAAGTTTGATAAAATTTGTGTTTGGCCTGGATGCCAACACCAGATTTCTAAATAGTGCTGTCTGAACTGTTAGGATAAAAGGGATCTCCCACTCTGAATACACTGTCCTTTCATACAGGCGATCTGCACAGAAGCTGGTCTGATGGCCTTGAGAGAGCGCAGGATGAAAGTAACCAATGAAGACTTCAAGAAGTCGAAGGAAAATGTTCTTTATAAAAAACAGGAAGGCACCCCGGAGGGGCTCTATCTCTAGTGGACCAGAGTTGCCTTCCAGGAGAGGCTGGGAGGGTCCCCGCCCTTGGAGGGGTGAGGTTGGGAGGGAGGCTGCCTGGGTGCCCATCTGCCTGCTGGCCGTGGTTGGCAGAGCGTCTCGTGTCCCTCCCAAGCACGGTGTGTAGGGCCCTGCGCGGGCTGCCTGCGTCCCAATAAAGTGTGCTTTCTCTAACACGGAGTCCTGTCCACACGCTGGGTGCTTGGCCGCACGAGTGGGCGGGCCCAGGTGTGAGGAAGCCTCTGGGGACCAGGGCACTGCAGACTGGGTCTCCACCGCCCCCACGGCACAGCGCCGAGCGGCGCCAGCTCTGAAACAGCAGCTGTTAGCTTGTAAGCACACAGCCAGCCACCTCTGCTGTGGAAGCGACAAAGGCTGCGACCCCCCAGCCGGGGCTGCCCCTGGAGGGTCTGGGGCAGGAAGGAGGACTAGTGCTGCTGAGACAGGCGGTTCCAACAGAACTTCAAAGGGGCGGGGCTGAAGACCGCCAGGGCAGCCCAGCGGAGGTCAGCGCCCCTCCCTGGCACGCCCTGCGCCGCCCCTCGCCTGGCTCCCTCTGCCCCGCGCTCCCCTCACCTCTGCACAGTTCAGCCGCAGAGCCCCGAAGACCCAGCGACCCGCTGGAGAAAGGGCCCCTTCTCCCCGGCCAGGTTCCACAACACCCGCTTTTCTGGATGAGGGGCCAAGGAAATCCGCTTTCAGCAGTTCTAGGGAGCATGATTTAAGAAGAAACGCAACGGAGAGAAGTCCACTGTGTAAGCAGGACCTCGGAGAAGACAAAAGCGTTTCCGCTCCATCTGCTGTTGATCACCGCTCTTGGAAACCGGAAGGAGAGCGCGGCTGACGCGGCCGGAAGCAGAGACGGGCTTGCTGGGGAGGCGCAGGCCGCTCTGCAGCTGGACCCGGGCCCGCTCCCCTGCAGCGGGGTCCTTGCTTGTTCAGTCCCCCGACACTGGGCCCTCCTAGAGCCCCACCTGACTCAGCAGGGCCGCGCGGGCCCAGGGTCTCCGGCACACGAGCTTCCGGCGACGCCGGCTGCAGGCGAGGCGTCCGCGAGCGGAGCTCCGGGAACAGGAAGGCCACGTGTAATGCAGCGGAGAACTCCCCGCTCTACACGACTCCAAGCTGCTCTGGTCTGGAGAGACGGGCGGACTGGGCTCACCAGCCGCAGGGAGAGCCTGACTGCGAGAGCCGGGAGACTTGGCAGGATCCTCAAGGATGCCCACAGGAGACCCTTCACCCGGGCTGCGCAGGGGAGCGCGGGCCAAAAGGACCCACACCAGCCATGACAGCTTTGGCGTCATGTATCGGGTGCAAACCAACAGCTCTGTGCCATCTGCACACGCGCGAACTGTGCAAGCGGGGAGACCGACAGCCCAGACACACCGGTCAGGAGGCGCCTTCAGGGCGGAGGTCTGGGCGCGCGCGTGCCCGTCTCGCGGGGCAGGCCCCGGCCCCCAGGGCGGCGCGGGCAGGCCCCGGCTCGGCGTCTAGTCCTCCAGCAGCAGCTCCAGCTCCTCCAGCGGCAGGCGCACCCGCAGCTCCTTCTCCGTCATCAGGTCCACGACCTCCTGCATCTCGTCGGGGAAGTACTCCACGGCGTCCATGTACAGCGCCTGGGCGGGGCGACGCCGGTCAGCGGGCGGCCCCGGCCCCGCCGCCTCCCCGCCCTAACTCGGGGGCACCCGAGTCCGCCCCAGGGGGCAGAGGGGCGCGCGGCCTCTGGCCTCTCTCCAAGGTGGGGCGGGAAGCTGCGGTGGTCCCCACCCGTCTGCTCTCTGAGCGTCCCCGGACCCGGGCTCTGCAGACAGAGTTGGACGTGGGTCCCGACGTGCTTGGCTTCTGGGCTGGGCTTTGGCAACTGCTGGGAACCAGCTGCCCCCAGCCGCAGCTCCAGGACAGGAAACAGGCCCCTCAGGCTGCAGGGGGCCATAGGAAGCCCTGGAGGGCCGGGCCCAGGCACGGACCAGGTGAAGCCTGGCAGGAAGGTCCCTGAGAATCCAGACTGAGGCCTGTAGAACTCACCTTTGCCCAGGGACAATTCTGCAGTGCTTTGTAGAATACACCTTTGCTTCTTTCTTTATTTCCTAAGGAAACCTAAAGCAAGGGGGGAAAAAAAAAACACAAAACTGAGGGCCCGAAACAGAACCTAAGGCTACTGACCCGCATGGGGCCCCGGCACACGGGCTGAGGGGGTCCACGTGCTGCGGGACGCCCTCAGGGCCTCTGCTGTATCTGGCGGGCCTGGACTGGGCCTTGAACCCCGGTGACCTGTCTTCATCTTCCCTGCGGGCCATCACACCTGGTGTTTCCAAGCGTGCCAAGAATGAGGGTGATGACAGAGAAAAGGCTTGCTTTAACACTAGCCATTTTCTGCAAACTATCTTACAGAAATGAGATAACCAGGATTAACTGAATCAATAACCTTGTCAAGAGCAAACTTCTGATGAGGAATTTCAGTCTGAGAGTGCATAAATATTCACATTTCTACTCTAAGCACGTTTTTATACAATGCGTGTGTGCTAAGTAGCTTCAGTCGTGTCTGACTGTGACCCCATGGACTGCAGCCTTCAGGCTCCTCTGTCCACAGGATTCTCCAGGCAAGAGCACTGGAGCGGGCTTCCATGCTCTCCTCCGGGGGGTCTTCCCGACCAGGGATGGGACTGTCTCATGCCCCCTGCACTGGCAGGCGGCTTCACCGCTGGTGCCGCCTGGGAGGCGTTTATACAACACTAAGGTATGAAGTCTTGGTCTCAACTCACAGGCACTCGTCCCATACCTGCTGCGGATGCCGGCGCGCCAGGCAGTCTCCCCTCTACCCCCTCCCCCGCCAGCCCCTCCCCCAGGAGTCACAGCCCCCCAGGCAGCTCGCAGGCGGCGCCCAGAGCCCTGAGTGGGCGCAAGCTGAGCTCACGGAGCTGAAGTCTGCTCCCAGGGCGGCCCACCCGCCTCCCCCAGGCGTCCTGTTCCCGCAGGAGCGTGTGCAAGTGAACGCCCACCGGGCAAGGAGCAGGCAGGGCTGTGACCGACCCCCGGGAAGCGCGGCTGATGGCTTCAGGAGCTCCCCTCCAATGGCTCGGGGCCTCCGTCCAGCAAGGCTGGCCTCGCCTCCCATGCAGATCCTCCAGGTGGACGCCTTGTCGGGGAGCCCGTCCCCTTGGGCTGTACCAGCATCCCTGGTCAGCTCCAGGCAGGGCTCACCCCTCACCCCGGGACTCCCAGCTCCCTCCCGGGCCGTTCTGAGGCTGGACTCGGGAGGGACCCCTGAGAGCCGCTGGGAGCTGCCCGCCCGCACACGCCAGGGCCCTTCGTCATCCTCTGCCAGAACAGTAACCACACTGAAGGCTTGGTTTGTTCTTGAAAGAAATACCGCATTAGTGGACTTTCTCCACCACTGCCTTTGTGAGATGCTCAGATAACCCTGCTCCTGCTGCTAAGTCGCTTCAGTCGTGTCCGACTCTGTGTGACCCCACAGACGGCAGCCCACCAGGCTCCCCCATCCCTGGGATTCTGCAGGCAAGAACACTGGAGTGAGTTGCCATTTCCTCCCCCAGTGCATGAAAGTGAAAGTGAAATAGCTCAGTCGTGTGCGACCCTCACCGACCCCATGGACTGCAGCCTTCCAGGCTCCTCCATCCATGGGATTTTCCAGGCCTGGCCAAGCCTCACACAAGAACTGCCTCTGCTGGTTCCTCCATCTGCTGGCCACTGGAAAAGGCCTTGGCTGTATCAGGCATCACATGGTCAACGCCAGGTGAATCAGAGATGGTCACTGTTCCTCCAGGGAGGCAGAGCCACAGCCCCCTCAGGGCCCCGCGGCGCCTGCCCGCCAGGCCCCCAGCCAGCGCCTCACAGTTTGGCTCTCATTTGATTTTTTCTCGGCTTTTGTCCAAGTGTTAGGAGCCCACCCAGACGCCTCAGGAACTGGTAGGGAAATCACTGCTCAGCTAACTCGTGGTCTGATGCTCATCTCTCATCTTTTTTTCCAAGTCAGCAAGGACTTTTCTGTCTGGCAGCGCCTCAGCAGGAACACTGCCAGCTGCCCGTCACCCTGGCTCTACCTGGAAAAGCCTGGAAGAAGGAAAACTGGCGAGCCTGCAAGCTCTCCCTTGTCATAGGTGGAAAGGTCTTTCAGCGGCTCAGATTCACGGGGCGTTGGCGCTGGAACCGAGAGAGCGTCTGACGCGCTCCTTCAGCTGAGGGGCCTGGTGACGAGCAGACCCCGACGGCCGCCCAGCAGGGACACCCGGACGGCCGCCCAGCAGGGACGGCCATCCGGGGCAGGGACACCACACGGGCATCTGGACTTCTGGAGGCTCCCATCCCACACCAGGGAGGCAACACGTGAAATCTACGCTTTCGAGTGTGAAGAATAAACGTTAAAACCACAGAAACTTCGGTGATAACTCATCCTGAGGCTGCCTGGTGCCCGTTTGTGCCGGGAGCGTGTCTGCAAGCTGCAGCCTTGTGACCAGCTGTTCAGGCAGTTCAGAGCTCGGGGAGGCGCGCCCAGACAAGCTCCAGACTCTGAGGGGCTGGGGGAGGCCCGGACTTCCAGCCCCGAACTTATCCTAGCCCCTACCTTCCTCTCCGTGTCCCTTTACATCCCTCTCTGTAAAATGTCAGTGGGGAATGGTCAAATACTTTGATCAACTTCTGAGAAATTATCCTATGGAAATAATCAGAGATACACATATTTATGTAACAGGAAGGCCCCTCAGAGCTTCTGAAAGGTAGTCAGTGGAGGGCACTTTGATACGACTTAGCAGCTGTGAGCACTGTCTAGACACTCAAGTGGCTGGAAGACTGTTTCTAGAAACCCATGACACGCGGCAGTAGAGGTATTATTACAGGAAGTGCAGCCCGATGTCTGCAGCCAACTCAGACCCCGTGAGGCCCGGGAACCACCTTTCAGCCTGCACAACTCACTGATAAGATTGGTGCCTCTAAGTGAAAACAAAGCTGCTTAGGAAATGCCTCTTAAAAACCACAGTCCACACTGAAGCTTACCTTTTAGTAACAAAACAGAATCGGGACCTGGACATTCTTAGAAGCAGAATAGCAACAGACTTAAGTCTCTTTTGAATCAAAGTTCTCAGACCAATTTCCAAGTTGTCGCCTCAACGAAGTTAATTCAGAGAAACACACAGACATCATGGGGCCGCCAGCAGCCCAGGTGGCCCTCCTCAGCCACTCTACCAGGCCCCTCCCGGGTCCTGAGCCCCCTCCTCACTCTACCAGCCCCTCCCGGGTCCTGAGCCCCCTCCTCACTCTACCAGCCCCTCCCGGGTCCTGCGCCCCCTCCTCTCTAATTGCCCTGCCCATGGCCACACAGCCACCGAGCAGAAGCGCTGGGGCTTGACTCCAGGCCCGCGTGCCCGCCCCACAATTTCTCTACAGGGTCTCAGACCCCCGAAAGTGGGGAGTCAGCACTCAGGGGCCGTACGCAAAGCCCTGGACGCGCCGGAGCGAGGCCTGGGGAGGCAGCGCGGGAGCCCCAACAGAAGGGCTGCTCTCTGCTCTCCTCTTTCAACACACTTTCCTGAATCCCTGCAGATCTGTTTCCTTTTTCAATGCATTTTCCTGTAACACAGAGAGGGCACCGCTCCCCGCCACCCCGCAGGCATTCCAGGCCCTGGGCCGCGTGCATTTCCGGCTTCCAGAGGCTGGTGGGCCGTGGGAACAAGGCCCGACCGCGTGAGGCGCCTGCGGACCCGCGACCGAGGCGCTCTGTGATCACCTCTGCACGGCATCCACCAGCCTCTTCCGCATCCTCTCCGCTTCAATCGCAAACAGCCACGGCTCCAGGAGTTTGGTGGACCTGGTGATGGCGTGGAAGAATCTTCTGGTCCTGCTGGCACTGTGCGACTTGCTCTGAATCTGCACGTATGCCCTCCAGAGAAGCTGGTTGCCCGGGTACAACCGTAAAGCCTCTGAGAGCGCCTCTCGCAGGGGAGGCAGTGGGTGGGCAGAAACCCTGCCGTGGAACCTGAGCAGGCTGGTGTGCATCAGGGTGACGGCCTCCAGGGCGCCCTCCAGGCCGGCGCCCTCCGCGGAGACAGCGCCCCGGAGCTCCGCAGACACCTGCTCATAGACGCGCCCAGCGGCGTGCACCCCCACGGTCAGGTACTGGAAGAGCATGAAGCACTTCGCCAGGCTGACCAGGCGGCTGAAGCGGTCGGGGGGGCCCGGGTCAGGGCCGCGGTGCTCCCCTAGGCAGTCCTGCAGCGCGTGTTCGTACGCCTTCCGAGCCTTCAAAACGTGCACGGCCGACACCTGTCCCGCGCAGGGTCCGTAGGGGCCGCGCTCAGTCAGCCCGGTCAGCACGTGCACGGCTCGGGCTGGGGCGGCCCCGCCCACGGGCGGCGACAGCTCCGCCTCCAGCGCAGCGTAGAGCAGGCCCAGCTCACAGAGCTCGGGGTCCTCCAGGCCCCGGCTCCCTGCGGTGCCCAGGGCCGCTCCGAAGACCTTCCGGGCATCCTCTGTGTTGCCCAGCAACCACTCCAGATGCGCATACTGCTGCCAGAGACAAAAGCTGTTGCGGTTGTCCGGCTCCTTGAGGAGATTCTTGGCTAGTTTTTTGCAGTTCTTCCCTTGTGACTTTAATCTCTTCTTGTTTTTCGTGTGCAGACACCAAATGACCTAAAGATAGAAAGGAAAAGAATTACTTCAAGTGCTCCTTGAGGTTATAGACATCCCTTTGTACTGTCGAGTTCCCTGGTGGCTCAGACGGTAAAGAATCTACTTGCACTGTGAGAGACCTGGGATCCATCCCTGGGTGGGGAAGATCCCCTGGAGAAGGGAATGGCAACCCACTCCAGTGTTCTTGCCTGGAGAAATCCCATGGACGGAGGAGCCTGGCAGGCTGCACTCTATGGGTTCACAGAGTCAGACTCGACTGAGCAAGTACACTTTCTTTCTTTCTCTGTACTGTCAGCTGCAGGAAGCCACGCGAGGCGTCTACACTGCCTGCCTCCGTCACATATCTGGTAAACTCGTAGGCTTCCTGAGAAACAGTCAGGGTTCTACCGAGGCCACGGGAACCCTGAAACGAACACGTCCAGGCTTCCATCTGACACTCCTGTAAACGAGGCTGACACTCCAAACACCCTTCTTCAAAGACTCCAGCAACTGTCGTTTAGTCGTGTCTGACTCTCAGTGACCCCATGGGCTGTAGCCCGCCAGGCTCCTCTGTCCATGGGATTTCCCAGGCAAGAGCACTGGAGTGGGTTGCCATTACCTCCTCCAGTGGACTCTTCCTGAGCCAAAGATCAAACCCGAGTCTCCTGCATTGGCAGGTAGATTCCCTACTGCTGAGCCACCAGGGAAGCCCCATCCGATTTTACCAGACACTGCTTTAATAACACAGCCTGGTGTGTGCCATTTGCAATTAAAGGATCAGAACTTTGGACATGAAAATTTAATTCTAGCTGGTGGCCAGCAGAGGGCAGAAGAGTCGATCCTAGACAAGTTTCTAGCAGGGAGTAGATACTAAAAAGCAGGGTAAGTAGCTTATTTTATCTGTAAGTCCTTAAATCCTCTAGCCCAGTTTAAGCTGAAGCGTGGTCCTTAACACTAACTGCTCACACAGACATCTGGTAACAGTCAACAGTAGCGCCGGTCACTGGAGCTGAGCTCAGTCTCCTGCCCGCCCTTCCCTGCGGCCCCTCAGAAGGGGCCGCCACACGCACGGTCCCTGGAGGAGGAGGCGCTGCGGCCCTGCGCCCTGCAGGACACTGAGCCCGGCCCCGCGACAGGAGCCGAGGTCCCCACCCAGGGGCAGGGGCGTGGTGTTACCTTGGTGATCTCGTACCGTAGCCAGGAGACGCAGAGCTGAGACCGCTCCCTGCCTGCAAACAGAGGCAGCGCCAGGTGGAAGACGTTGCGGATAAACTCCTCACCCTCTCGACTGGGACCCCGGGGCCAGCGCCGGCCGCCCAGAGGCTCCATGCGGCCCACACAGCCGACGCCGGAGCAGGAGAGGTCGAGGAAAGTCAAGGGCTTTTCGTCATAAAGTTCGTTGTCGAAGATGCTGTTCTCGTCCATGGCCAGATAGAGGCAGGAGGCGGGGGCGCGGAAGCCGGAAGGCACCCCCAGGAACTGCAGGAAGGCCGCAATCAGCTGAAACTGGAGATCCAGGCTGGACAGTCGGATCAGAGACTGGCCGAGATCGTCAAACAACACCTGCAAGGAAGACAGAAATCGAGTGACCGCACGCAGCGCACCAACAGCAGCNCGCCATCTCTGGATCTCATTACTGGACAAAATGTGTAATATAGTCTAGTCTCCTTGGGGACCTACTGAAAACGTTAACAGCATAATGACACCAGTAACCTGTATCCATCAGTGACTGCCAGCCAGCCAGCACACCCTGCAAGCGTGACCGCCTAAGCCCCCACAACGGGGTGAGATGTGGGCATCTCAACAGATAAGGCCACCAACAGTCAAAGCAGTTAAGAGACTGCGTTTACCTGAATAACAACCGGAAAAGTTGGAACTTCTAGTCTGCGATATTTTCTGAACTGTACTGGCTTAATGCCTCCCGCAGCCCAGAAGGTGGGGCGGGCGGCGGGGGGTGGGTACCCATCATCAAAAGGAGTCATAATACCCTTTTTTAAACATAAGCTTTATCAACTTAGACTTTCCTAAAATAAATCAAAGATAAACTATTTTCAATGAAGCCAAAAGAAAGAAAGGCCCCTCCCACGTCACTGGACTGGGTGGCCGTCTCCTTACCAAACATGGCCTCCTCGGTGCCGGGCAGCTCGGGGTGGGAGACGATGCTGCCGTCCCTCACGGCGGACAGGGTACTCAAGCACTTCCCGTACAGACTCTGAATTTTTGATACGGAGAAGGTGCTGAACTGGCTCTGGCAAAACAGCAGGTATTTCTGCCAGAGGGCTGTGTTGTTGGGATGTAAGAAGATCAGCTTCTGCCACTCTTTGAGCAGAGTGGCGGGCTCCCAGAACTCGGCGCAGAGCTTCAGCTTGGCGAGCTTCAGGTCCACGCTGCTCGGGTTGCTCTCGATGGCCCGCTCCAGGACGGCCAGCTTCTTCTCCAGGACCAGCCGCAGGGACCGCTTCCGCGTCTCCGGCTCTCCTTCCTCCGTGGCGTAGAGGCCCGGACTTCTCACGACCTCGTCCTCAACAACAGAAACACCCACTCACAGGGGCACACGGAGCCGGGGGACCCGGGGTGTGCGCGCTGCTTGTGGAACGGGTGGGCAGCAGGGGCAGCGCCTCACACCCCCTGGGCACCCTCCACGAGAGGGGACAGCACAGCAGGGACTTTCAGTCGCCTAATGGATTCCCAGGAAACCCAGAATCGCATCCGCTTCTGAGAACACACGTCATTGCTTTTGTAGTTACTTTCATAAGTTACAGTTGGGAAAACTTTTTATTTCAAGATAGAAGAATGTTACTATTTTGTGTTTTCTTTGTACCAAATTGCTTCAGGAAATGAAAAATATGCTCCAAGATACATAAACAGCAGCAAAGGGAAAAGGACGCTGCGGGAGCAACGGGCCGTGCTGGGAGCATCCTAAGGGCCTCGTGCTAACCGTGTTCACCGCTGGCTTCACGAACAGCTTCAAACCTCGAGGCCACGGGGACTGCGCTCTGCCTGCCGCCCTGCCTGCCTGCCTGTCTGGCCTCTGTGGCCGTCAGCAAAGAGGAAATCAAAACACGAGCACAGTAAGTCTGGACTCCCTGGGACTCGACCCATCAGAACCACCAATTAATTAGAAAGCTTTTCTCCTCCAGGCTTTCACTAAAGCAGAGAAATCTAAGAAATCGCTCACAGCAGTACCTGGCTCCAGAGCGAGCTTCCGAGAAACTGTCAAATTGCTGAGCCTCGAGAACTAACTTCTGGAGCTCAGCCATGAACTCTGTAAAACCCTCACACACCAAAGACAAACCCCACCTGCCTTTTGAAAACTTGGGCTCAGCCAGGGCAGGGAGCTCGTGTGCAGACTCGAGTCCTTGGCCGCTCCCTCCGGCCCAGAGAGCGCCTCTCTCCTCCCCGATCCTAGCTTTTTAGGTCCACCCTGGCCACCCCCTTCGCCTCTCCTGAGACACTCCAGGCCCTCCAGGGCCTTCAGTCATGCCGACTCCTCTGCTGGAGTGCAAGCTCCTGGGTCAAACAGATGCTCACTCAACATCCAGGACTGGCGGAGGCCTTGTCACGGGGCAATCTCTGTCCAAATGCTGGGGACGCAGATGCAAACAGGAGAAGCCTCTGCCCTTGAGGCTCCAGCTTTGTCAGAGCCCGGGAGCCTCGCTGCTATAAGGCCTCTCGGTCTGTACCCATGACTGTCACAGGCCAGGCACGGCGCAGACCCAGACCCTAACTTGCACATGGGTTTTTCCACTAAACATGTCCCCTAGGACCACATGACCCATGGCTGGTTGAATCTGAGGCTATGGAACCTTGGATGCAAAGGGCTGACTACAAAGTTACACTCAGATTTTCAGCTGCTGGGGGCTGATGACCCTAACCCCCTCATTGTTTCGGGTTAGACTGTACTTGGTATTTTGTCACAGTGGTTCAATCCCAGGTATTGAAATAGAATTTCTTCCTTTATTTTAATGTAAAACTTCTTGGGTTCCAAAATCACTGCGGACGGTGACTGCAGCCATGAAATTAAAAGATGCTTGCTTCTTGGAAGAAAAGCTATGACAAATGCAGAGAGCGAATTAAAAAGCAGAGACTTCACTGTGCTGACAAATCCACATAATCAAAGCTATGGTTTTTCCAGCAGTCATGTATGGATGTGAGAGTTGAACCATAAAGAAGTCTGAGCCCCAAAGAGCTGATGCTTTCACAGTGTGCTGGAGAAGACTCTTGAGAGGCCCCTGGACTGCATGGAGATCCACCTAGTCAGTCCTAAAGGTAATCGACGCTGAGTATTCATTAGAAGGACTGACGCTGAAGCTCCAATACTCTAGCCACCTGATGTGAAGAGCCAGCTCACTGGAAAAGACCCTGATGCGGGGAAGACTGCAGGCAGGAGCAGAAGGGGACGGCAGAGAATGAGGTGGCCGGACGGCACCACCAGCTCCATGGACACAAGTCTGCGCAAACTCCAGGAGACAGTGCAGGACAGAGGAGCCTGGCGAGCCACAGTTCACGGGGTCACAGAGAATGGGACACAAGGAGGGACTGAACGCCGGCGCTGACAGAGGCCGCAGAGCTGCCGGCCGCACGAAGGGCGCCAGGCCGTGAGGGAGGCAGCCTGAGCGCCTGGCAAGCGCCAGCGCTCAGGAAATGCTTCTTCCTCCCCGGGAGGACGGGCCCGGACACCCGCCGTCCCCACCGCCTGCACCTCCTGGCCCCCGTCTCCCGAGTCACACACACTCACGCATCTTCAAGGATGAAAAGCAGGGAAAGTGGACACAGAGGAAGAATTTAGGACAGTGACTCCATGGTTTCCAACCTTGAGCCCTCAAGGCTTCATGTGGAAACTGACTGAATATCCTGGAAGACAGTCTCTGGAGGGCTGACCACCACACCCAACCGCCTCCTCGGGCACAGGGACAGTCAGGGCGAGAGCCCCGAGCCTCCTCCATCACCAGCAGCCAGCACGGCCCTGCCGCTTTCCCGGGAGAGGACGTTTCTGAAGCCCGGAGCGGGTCGAGCCAGGCGCGGGCTCCTGCTGGGAACGGAAACCCAGCGGGAAGGGAGAGAGCAACGGCCGCCGCTGGGGGTGGGGGGCGCACCTGTCTCTCGGGGTCCTCGCAGTCTTCCTCCGTCTGCTTCCTGGCCTTGTCCGGGCGCCACGGCCGCCAGTGCCTGTGGTCTCGGGACCGCTCGGCGGCCAGCCAGATCTGCCACCGGGGCAGAGTCTTGTCTCTAATCTCCCGGTCCTCATCCTCCGGCTCCTCGTCGTCGTCATCTAGGCGAGAATGAAACTTCCAGCAACCAAACCAGCAGACAGCACCGCCCTCAACCCTCAAACCCACCTGCTTTGGGCCAGGGATGGGGCAGACACCTCAAGGCCAAGATAAGCGTGACTCAGGCCCAGCCTTCTGGGCATTTACGGACTCTCCCGTAATCAGTCAGGTTCCCAGAAAAGGAAGGTGAGCCGATGAAATCAAATGATTTTTTATGCTAACACAGCAATTAAAAATGGGAATGACATATTTTAGACGAAAACTGTCCAGGAGAACCTTCTGTGACGATGAGAATGTTCTAATTCTGTGTGATACGGTAGCCACATGTGACCTGCTGGGCATTTCAATCGTAGCTGGTAGAATAGCTGAATTTCAAATTTTATTTCAACTAATTTTACTTAAAACATCCATGTGTTGCTAGCAGCTACTGTATTGCACAACACAGTTCCAGAATGCTAAAGGACATTTAATGATAGCATTGCTTTAAATTTTCTTAAGCCATCAGAATTTTTAGCCAGTGGCCCTATGATTATCATCCATGTTCACTTTTTTTTAAAAGAAAGAGGCAGTTCAAGATATCCTGTATTTTATTGTACTTTGTTTTTTAACTCTGAACGTGCGGAATAAAAAAGGAAAAAAGTCTGAGTCTTCCACTGACGTTCAATAGACTTAAAAATAAGCACAGTATGTAAGATGGCATGGCTGCCCAGAAAATGGTCTGGCAGTTTCTCATGAGACTAAAATGCTCCGACCGTAAGCCCTAGAAACTGTACTCTTGGGTGCTGACCCCAGAAAAACGAAAATCTATATTCCCACAAAAACCTTCACACTAATGCCCACAGCAGTTTTATTCATAAAAGCCAAAAACCAGCAATGACGCGAGAGTCCTACACTCGGTATCTAGAGAAACCACGGCTCAGCCAAGACGCGGGCACCACTGAGCAGAAACCACGCACACAGCTGCTGGCACAGCCCGCGTGGACAGCGCTCAGGGGCTCTGCCAAACGAGGAAAGCCGGTCTGCAAACGCTACACAGAATACACCTGCCAGTGAGCGTGCGAGGAGCTCGGACCCCACTGCTCTGGTGCTGAGCATGCGAGATGGTGCAGCCGCGGCGGAACACCCGTGCGAGAGCTCCGCAGAGAATCAGAACCACCGCACGAGCTGGCAGCTCCACCTCTGGGTGCATGTCCCAAAGAACCGAAAGCTGCGGCTCAAGGACTCATCCAGAGGCCGAGCGGTATATTCACAACTGCGGAAAAGGGAAGCGACGCGCCGTGCGTGCGTGCGTGTGAGTGTACACAGTGGAAAACCATTCAGCCTTAAAAAGGGAAGAAATACTGGCGTGTGCTCTGCGCCCTGTAAACCTTGAGGACGCCACGCCACAGGAGCCCACGCGGTGCTCTGCAGGGGGGCGGTACCCTGCAGGGGGGCGGTGCTCTGCAGGGGGGCGGATCCTGAGGCAGGAAGCCAGGCAGGAAGCCGGTGGTGGCCATGAGCAGGGAAGGGAGCGAGCTGGAAGGGGGTCAGGGCGCTGGGGGAGACAGACGGAAGAGCTGAGGGCGATGGAGGTGACGATGGGTGACGAGCGTCCAAATGCAACTAATGTCGCCGAACCGGACACTTAAAAACGGCCAGACTGTCTTTTACAATTAGAAATGTTGAAAAGAGTTACATGTGATTCCACTTATATAGATAGGTGAGAGAACACAGCAGTGGAACGGAAATGGAGAAGGGACTCCAGTGGGCTGGGGGTAGGCCGGGGTGATGGGGGGGGCCAGAAGGAGGCGCGCAGGGGCCTCGGGAGGCAGGAGGGCTCTGCAGCGAGACCGCGGCAGGGCTGCCTGAAGCCGCCCGCGGGATAAACGCAGAGAGCTGGGCGGACACAGGCGGAAATGAGCGCCTGCAACGTGGGCTAAGTCTGAGCGGGCTCTCGGACTACCAGCGGCGACCTCCAGCGCGCGGGCAGCGGGGTGAAGGGCGCACAGAGGCAGGCTGGTGGGGGCTGCTTCAGGGTGTCTCAGGGGAAGAACAGCCTGAGCTCCCAGGTCATTCGCGGGATCTGTGTAACGTTCCTGAGTTACTGAGGAACAGCCGGCACACATCAACACGCCAGGAAAACCCCGCGAGGAAGAGGCAGCGGCCCCTCCGCCGAGAGGCGCCTCACCTGGGCCGACGGCCACCCAGCCGCCCCACTCCTGCTGGCGCATCCAGGCTCTCCAGCCTCGGGCGCCCTTCTCCCCGGCCCGGGGCTCGCCGCTGTCCCAGAAGGGCTCAAAGAACTCCACCTGTCGAGGAGTAAAACATGGAGGTTAGCCGCCACGCTCAGCTCTGTGCCAACAAGCACCGAACCGGTACTGTGTGTTGGGAAGATGTACTGAGCTTTGGCCATGCGCTCCAGAGTATTCAAAGCCTCAAGCGCGCGGACTGGTCCTGGGCCAGGCTTCAGCCCGGGGCAGTGCCCCAACCCTCATCAGCAACGCCTCCCATCACAGACACTGCCAGTCAAGGGGTGGGGATGAGGGCAGCTCTGACCTTGATTCCTGACCACGCCCCAGGCTCTGCAGAGAGACTGAGTCCCTTCTCTAGTTCACCACGTTTGTAAAACAGCAAAACATCTCTTAAAATAACTGTGACCTGGCTTACTATACTAACAATCAGTTCTATCACTACTAACCACTATTCCTTACCCCAATTTTGTCCAGAAAAAAAGGTTAAAAATAATGATGATTAAAAATAGTTTTTACAGGCAGTTCATGAAAGCGCCACAAGATGGAGACCGTAGCCTGTCACGAAAGACCTTGGAAAGTTCACCATAAACTGAGCTACCCTGTCCATCTCCTACCAGACCCTCTTCGTCAGGTAGAAAACTGACTTTTCTTAAGTGGAAAAAGGAAAAAGGTTTTCTTATATCCCTCCCGCTCCCCTGCCCCCGCACCCCGCCCAAATGAGGATCAGTGCTGACAAGCACCAAGGTGTAATTTCACCGCAACTTCAGCCAAGGTTTTAGGTGGAGGAAAGGTTAACCAAGGGAGGGACATGAGACGCAGGTTAGAATAGAGAGGCAGGAAAGAGGGCCTGTGGTTTAAAAGCTACATTACNGAAAAAGGTTTTCTTATATCCCTCCCGCTCCCCTGCCCCCGCACCCCGCCCAAATGAGGATCAGTGCTGACAAGCACCAAGGTGTAATTTCACCGCAACTTCAGCCAAGGTTTTAGGTGGAGGAAAGGTTAACCAAGGGAGGGACATGAGACGCAGGTTAGAATAGAGAGGCAGGAAAGAGGGCCTGTGGTTTAAAAGCTACATTACAGACTTCCCTGGGGGCTCACCGGTCAAGAATCCGCCTGCCAGTGCAGAGGACGCAGGCTGGATCCCAGGTCCAAGAAGATCCCAATGAGGGACAAATAGGCCCGTGCATGACAGCTCCTGAGTCTGCGCCCCAGAGCCCGGGGGTCATGACTCTCCAGAGTCTGTGGTCCAGAGCCCGGGGATGATGACTGCAGAGTCTGCGCCCCAGAGCCCGGGGGTCACGGCTCCTGAGTCTGCGCCCCAGAGCCTGGGGGGGCGGGGTCACGGCTCCTGAGTCTGCGCCCCAGAGCCCAGGGGTCATGACTCTCCAGAGTCTGTGGTCCAGAGCCCGGGGATGATGACTGCAGAGTCTGCGCCCCAGAGCCCAGGGG